>JAPWTK010000047.1:1217500-1617500 GCA_029963805.1 Aromia moschata | reverse complement strand
AAATAAATAAATAAACAAATAAATAAAAGAAGAAATATTATGAAAGAGGAATCCAACGCACTGATCAAATTTTAATTTTTAGTATGTTTGTAGGGTTGCATACAATTAAAACGTAATTTTATAGTTTAATTTATTTTTAACGCAACAATTTCGTACTCAAAATGTGTGTTGTTTAGTTTTGGAATGTAAACCTTACTTTTCATATGTCCCCACAAAAAATTCTAAGCAATTTTTTGCCACAACTGATATTTGTTATTTTTTGCTAGTGTTTTTACACGGCCGCAAAGAGTAATTTATTTTGTATGCTGTATTCAGAGTTTGAAACGAAGTGTTATTTCAAATTGGTGAAAATGTCTTATTTAACTAAATCACTAAAAAATCGAAATTTTGATGATGATTGGATATGGTGATAGGGCGCGAACTCAATGCGAAGTTGTTCGCTTGATTCGAGAAACGCATCCTGATTTGCCACCACTAAATCAAGGTACCATTTGTAAAATTGAGGCACAATATCGAGAGATGGGTCATGTCTTGAGGCTACTTTTACATTAAATGGGCACGTAAATCGCCAAAATTGTCGTTACTGGGCTGAAGAGAACCCCCATTGGATGAGGGAACTTCATACTCAGCGCCCACAGAAAACTAATGTGTGGGCCGGAATAATACAAGATAGAATTGTAGGACCGTTTTTCTTTGATGACACTCTTAATGGAGCAAGATACTTGCGTTTACTTCAGCACGAACTAATGCCAGTGCTATGTCATTTATTTCCAAACCCCTTAAACCCTAACTTGACCGACGAGAGGTTATGGTTTCAGCAAGATGGGGCCCCACCACACTATGCTGCCATTGTTCGTCAGTATCTGGACAGAATTTTTCCCGGTAGGTGGATTGGGAGGCGAGGTAATATTGAGTTGCCAGCAAGATCTCCAGATGTTACACCACTGGATTTCTTTTGTGGGGACATCTTAAAAGTAGGGTTTACATTCAGAAACCCAATAACAGCAGATCTGCAGGAAAGGATAAGAGAGGAAATCGGAAAAATAACACCGCAAATGTTGCATAATGTAAGGGACGAAACCTACCACATACTGGGATGCTGCCAACAAGTGAATGGTGCACATTTTGAACAATTGTTACGTTGAAAATAAATTTAATTTTTAAATTGTTTTAATTGTATGCAACCCTACAAACATACTAAAAATTAAAATTTGATCAGTGCGTTGGATTCCTCTTTCCACCAGCTTTACAATGAGGAGTCACAAGCTATAGGGTTGCATTTGAAAAAAATCATGTCGAGGGTGGTTTCAGCCACCCCTGAAGGGCTATATTTTTCATATTACTTGCAAAATGTAGGTAAATACATTTAAAAGTTGACGTGTCTCGGGAATTTTTTGAAAAATCATTCACCACCCCGCTAGCGAATTTTATTTATTCCAGTTAAAGTCTCCACCGTGTATAGTAGGCTTATTTTCATACACGCTATGTTTTAAATAACCCCAAAAAAATAAATTAAAAAGAAATTCATGGGGGTTAGGTCAGGCGGCATAGGAGGAAACTCGAATTGACCCCTTCGCACAATCCATCGACCCGGAAATACTTCGTTTAAAGATTAATTTAAATAAAATAATTGGGAATGCGCTTTATATTATTTATTCTCAATTTTTGGAATTCTGAATAACTGTTGAAAGTGTGTTAAGTCAAATAGCTGAGCAAATAGCTGTAGAATCTCTTGTGTCTTGAGTGATTTTTTAAATAAACTTTCCTTCGTTTTTTATCGAATTTTAAGTTTTTATTGGTGGCTTAGTTCTAAAATGGGTCGTTTTGATTTATAAATTTATAAGCATACTGCGTCAAATAGGAGCTTTCAAATGATGTATCCACAGCCATATGTTCTCATTTAAAAAAATATGGATGACCTCAAATATTTGACAGCTGTCAATAACAAAACAAATGAAGTACGTTAAAAATGTAGGTAGATAAAAAACTTAATGACGTGTCACAGCGTTTTTCTAATGGTGGCACTTCACATGGCGTAGCGTATTCGTATATTTTTTGTATTTGCCCAAAAACGGCGATGTGTAGATAAGCCATTCGCTATGTTTGCTTTATTTGTACAAATAACGAGAATAACGCTAACAGCAAATACGCGTTTCCGTCCACTTGTCGGTTTTCAATCACGCATCAAAGAAGTCAAATAAGGCGAATATTTGCGGTAACCGTCCACACTTGGTTCCACCAGCGCCGTGTTCGTCATAGTCTTTTAGTAACTTTGTACTTATGTAGATTTAACATGTATTGGTAATAAGAAGCATTCGGGTAATAAGCTGCTGTCGCTGTCAACACGTCCGTCACTGTATTCACTGGTTCCGAATATTCAAACATGTTTGGCATATTTGAGTATTTTGATATATGTGTGGATGGCATGTTTGGAATATTTGCCAATACATCAAATATTTGGACAAATACAGCGATACTCAAACACAAATACGATACGCCAAGTGAAGTGCCGCCATAAAAAAAAAAACATTTAATTTTTATCGACTTTACGCCCTCACTGTATGTACTTACCAGGCAGAGTGATGTGTACCCCACTGCTGGGCGAGCACATCTCCTTCACTTTGGGGTTGTCCATTTTCCTAATACTGTCTGTTAACGGCCCGGTGGCGTTTATCACGCACTTGGCGGGTATGCTCCACGTCTTGCCCGTAATTTCGTCTTTCACGTTAACACCGGAAATGATCTCTTTGTCGGCTCTCTTCTTCTTGACGAGTCCCGTCACGGAAACGTGGTTCGCCACCGCAGCGCCGTGTCTGGCCGCGCTCAGCGCTATTGACAAGTTCATCCTGGCGTCGTCTTGCTGGCCTAAATACGAGCTTCACTGTTTATTATGACCAATGTCAGTCATAGCTCAAATAAACTAAAATTCATTGCCCTGCTAAAAATTTAGGCAGAGACGGTCAGAAATGGGCAGCTGCCCCTGTCCATTTTTGCCCGTTCTTGGAGATATACCAGCCGTGCCTGTTTCTGACTAATTACACAGGTCTACAAAAAAAAAGTTCTGTCTGCGATCAGACCCATCATTTCCTGTGTATTTTGATGCACTGAAACCAAATTTGGCAAAAAAAATTTTCTACCGCATCAATTTTTCTCTCCACCCCCATATAACCCCCATAAACTCTTATAGAGGAAATTTAAAAAAAAAATATTTTGATTTTTTTGGGTCGCACGAATCTGAAGTCAAGAATAAATTTCGACCTAATGACAGCTATCAACAAGCTGTCAAATTTCACTAAAAGTAAAAAGTTGATATTAAATGCATATTATTAAGTTTTTTGGGTTGCTTATTACGATTCTGTGGTGAAAAATGATTTTTGACATAATTCATTTTTAATTTCAGAATCGTAATCAGCAACCCAAAAAATTTAATAATATACATCTGCCTAACCAAAGCAAATAACACAGGTCATACAAAAAAAATTTCTGTCTGCGATCAGACCCATCAGTTTCCTGTGTATTTTGATGCACTGAAACCAAATTTGGCAAAAAAAAATTTCTACCGCATCAATTTTTCTCTCCACCCCCATATAACCCCCATAAACTCTTATAGAGGAAATTTAAAAAAATTTATTTTGATTTTTTTGGGTCGCTGATCACGAATCTGAAGTCAAGAATAAATTTCGACTTAATGACAGCTGTGAACAAGCTGTCAAATTGTCACTAAAAAGTAAAAAGTTGATATTAAATGCATATTATTAAGTTTTTTGGGTTGCTTATTACGATTCTGTGGTGAAAATTTTTGACATAATTCATTTTTAATTTCAGAATCGTAATCAGCAACCCAAAAATTTAATAATATACATCTGCCTAACCAAAGCAAATAACAGGTCTACAAAAAAAAAGTGCTGTCTACAATCAGACCCATCATTTCATTATGTATTCAGCAATATAAGGTTTTTTGAATTCTGTATATTTTTCATCAAAAAAATTAATTTTGATAATTCCAAAATTATGATTATTATGAAATGTATACAATCAAGTGCATATGTGCCAAATAACTGTCAAATCTGACGTTTTTAGTTAATTTTATGTCAACATTAAACTTAAATGTATCGGTTTCCCTGATACGCTGCGCAAAATACCCAACAAAAAGAAAGAAGTTAAAAGGGTTTCTTTTTTACATATCAGAAAAAAATTATACATTTAAATTTCTTTATTTGCTACATCTGTGAAAACTTATTATTCTATTATGTTATTTATCGCTGATCGTCAAGCTGATCATTATTTTAACAATGAGTCTTTCGGATACCCAAAGAATTGAAATTTTGATACTATTAGGATGTGGTGATAAAACAAGAACGCAGAAGCAGGTATGCGAAATATTCAATACTAAGTATCCTGACCGCCGCATTTCCCAGTCTACGGTTAGGAGAATAGAAAACAAATTTCGTGGATTTGGAAATGTCACAGATATTCCTAAATCTGGTAGGAAACGCATTTTAGACGATGAACAGAAATTGGATATATTGTTAGATAGTCAAGATAATCCACATAAACCTACAAGACAAGTTGCCGCCGATAATGATGTTAGTAAAACGTCCATATTGTGTCTTCTAAAAAACGAAAAATTTTCGCCGATTGGAATTTTGCGAAATCATGGCAAATACATGCCAAGATAAGCCTTTATTTATAAAAAAACTTTCTTTTTTCTGATGAAGCAACATTTGTCTTAAATGGAACAGTCAACGAACAGAACTGTAGATACTGGAGTACAGAAAATCCACATTGGATGACGGAGGCCAATACTCAATATCCTGAGGTGAAAGTTTGGGCTGGAATTATAAATTCTCAAATTATCGGACCATATTTCTTTGATGGCACATTAACTGGCGCGCGTTATTTGGATTTCTTGCAAAATTTCTTAGTTCCAGAGTTCAGAATGCTTTTCCCAGATGATGACAAGCCCTATGAAATTGATAAAAATATTTGGTTTCAGTACTAAAAAGCACTCGACTACGCTAGGAGTCAGGACGGAGCTACACAACATTTTTCATTGGAAGTAAGAGCCTATCTGAATCAAGTTTTTCCCAATAGATGGATCGGTAGACGCGGTGAAATTGAGTGGCCTGCTTGTTCTCCCGATTTGACCCCGATTGACTATTTTTTATGGGGTTACTTGAAATCGAAAGTCTACTTCAACAGACCAAATAACGTAGAAAATTTAAAAGACAGAATAAGGCAAGAAATTAATCAAATCACCCCCGGAAACAATACGAAATGTTTTAGAAGAATTTCAGCAACGCCTCCATTATTGTCAAGAAGCAACGGGCGCCCAGTTTGAACATTCGATTTAAACTATTCTTCTGTTCTGTTTCGTGTTCTTTTATTTTCTTAATAACATTAAAAATGTAATATTTTTCAATAAAAAAAATTATTGAAATTAAAAAAATCTTATGTTGCTGGATGGAGAATTAACAACCCTTTCAAATGAGCTATCACACGCACCCTCGTTCCATTTAAAAATTTTAAAGGGGTAGCTGTCACTTCAAGGAGGTTGGAGGGGGAGGTATAAAATTATGCTCAAAAAAATGTCATTCTAGATTTAAGAATTGACGTGTTTCAAGATTTTACTCATAAATTGTAAATTACGTAGATTACTTATCAATCAGACGTGTCGTTCAAATACATCCGAAAAACTAAAAAGGAGTAACAATTTACTATCTAACAAAATTACAACTAATATACTTTTTGTTACAAAGATGGACATTTTTCGTGACAAAAAAAGTAATTGAAACATTAATTTAACTTATGTCCATACAAGTACAGACCTTGTATATTTACATGATCATTATTAGACAAATAAAGAATTTTGAAAAATTATACCTTTTGTAAAATTTTATAAAATAGAAACGGGCAGAAAAAGGTAGAAGCGGGCATATTAAACAGACACATACACACAGGCACATTCGGGAAGGAATGGACAGCTATGCACGGATAGAAAAGTGCAGAAACGAGCACGTCTGATTGTTCCGCTTACTGTTTCACTCGTACAGAAACGGGTAGAAACGGGCAGAAACGAACACATATGGAGAAAATACTTGTGTCCGTTTCTGCCCGAAATCCAACCAAATATGGGCACAAACAGGTAGGCTATGTCCGGGCACGTTTGCCCGTCTCTGCCTAAATTTTTAGCAAGGTGTTAACCAAAGAACGAGACATTTCAGGAATACATTAGTTTCCTTTGTGTTAATGCAAAGAATAAATAGTAGATACACACTCTTTCGATGGGACTGTATTGGTAATATGTAAAACGTAAGAAATACGGTCACAAAATTTGCGAGTTTTAAGGCTCATGAAGGTGGAAGTTTAACCAAACTAGAAAATCCTGAAAAAAAAACTGAAATATCACATTCCGGAAGTTTTCAATGACTCTACAACCAGTACCAATACCAGAATTTACCAATACCATTATTTTTTGCGTGACAGAAATTCTACCCCATTTATGGAAGAGATGAAATCTAGATTACATCATTTTTAGATTAACATTTTAACACCAAGTTATTACAAGATGGCTGTGGACAAATATCTTCATAACATTTTGACGATATTGACATGCTCGTATTTTCGTAAAAAGGCATGGGACCCACACCATAATTTAGGGGGTGGTTACTAGACCTAAGTAAAAGGCTATAATGGCAAAACATCGTCATTTTTTTTTTCATAATCACCGAGTAAATACAAAGTATTTTTATACTTGTGATTTTCTTGACATTTTGAGATCTGTAAATGTTATGGTAATTTGAATTTTTATTTGATCCCAACATTTTCATCTGTGAGATTTTACAATAGGTGTATCTTTAAGCAAAATAAGAATTTTGCAAAAATCGCAAGTATAAAAAAAATTTATTTACTCGGTGATTATGACAAAAAAAATATATTGGAAATATTTTGCAAACCGTTTCCAAGATCTGCCCGGAGAGAGCCATTTTTGGAAAAAAAAATTCGCAAGTTTTCCCTGAAGATTTTTTGCCATTACTTATAGCCGTCCACTTATGTCTAGTAATCACCCCCTAAATTATGGCGTGGGTCCCATGCCTCTTTTACGGAAGTAGGAATATGTCAAATTCCACCGGCCGCCACTGGTTTGTATAATTACGATTGTATCATATCATTTTAATTATTTAGACTCTAGGCGTCACAATGCTCAACTCATGTTTTTATGGTAATATGCATCTCATTTATAAAGAACTGCAAACATTTGTTTTCACCATTTGGACATCGAGTGTCGCGATGTCTAACTTTTGTTTTTCTTAGGGGCACATATTTTTACTTACAGAAATGCAAATGTGTTCTATTTATCCCTCTGACGCTAAACGTCAGACGGTTGTTGAGACTGTAGAGAATTTTTGTTCTGTATAGGTGACAGTTCTGTATACTAGGCAGCTTTGTATTGGGATCTGACATTGGCTGGTACGACATCTCGTGATCAAGTTGTAAGCTGATCGTAAGCATTCTTGCCATCTGCAGTTTTGCTTTGACATCCACATCAGATCCTCTTTTTTATAACATAAAAGATAAGCTATAGATATTGAAATGTTTCTTTTACGTTTTAAAAATTGATACAATGATCGTTGTTATGTAATAAATTGTGGTGGTTTGTAATTCCCAAAGTCAGACAAACGCTTTTTGGGGCCAAAATGTTTTATCAATTGAAAGCATGGAAAACTGCGTTAAGAGTTAAAAAAATAGCCAAAAAAAAGTGTGTTCCCTACATTTTAAAAAAGACGACTACATGTTACCGGTCACTAACGTCCAGTTAAATATTAAGTTAAATTAACTCTTTACATAAGTACATTTATATGTATACAGTACGAATCACCCTAATGCGTACATTGCATTGCATTGAAAGAAGAGGAATTGATAAGTTCATTTTTATCTTGAATAGATGCCACCACCGCCTACACATGAGGTGGGAACCAATCGCAAGCGCAGGGGTGCGGCAAGCATCATGTTTGTTGGTAGAGCTGTTTGGATTGCAATTTTAAAAAGCATTTTACAAGACTATACATATACACATATAGGTATACAAATCATTTTTTGTTGTGGTTACAGACGCAGTGTCAAAGAACTGTTTTATGTTATTTTATGTTATACACATACGTCCAAAATTCTTGCCCCCCCCCCTCTGGTATATTCTTAAACCGTTTACTGTAGAACGACAAAAAATTGTATATAAAAACTTTATTCTCTTATCGAAAGATTAAAGAAAACTTGATACAAAAAAATTGTTTTGTTCAGAAAATAAACGGGTATCTTGAAAAGCAAGCAGTATTAAATTGTAATCGAAAGAATACATTTAAACAAATTTTGTGAAGAAAGTTTGTCAAACCACCAAATTTTGGACCGTCTTAACATCCCCAGGACCTCAGTGAGACGCATAATAACTTTGTTTCAAGAAACTGGAGATATTGACCGAAGGCGAGGAACTGGTCGTCCTAGAGTAACGACACATAGAGAAATAACGGTACCGGCTCTCCGAAGTCATTTTTTACGTACGTACCGCATACAAATTTCGATAAGCACAATACGAAGGCGATTACATTCTGAGAATTTAAGAGCCAGAAGACCTTTGTGAGTGCCTAGGCTTTCACTTCAACATAAAGCTGCACGATTGCAATGGGGCCAGGAACGTAGAAATGCGCTTTTGCCACAATGGAGAAATGTCCTTTTTTCCGATGAAACAAGATTTGACCTGGAACGGGTATGCAGAGGTCCAGGCAGACTAGAGCGACTTATTTTTAGCAGAGAAATTGTTTCGTACCAAGGGGGGACAGTCATGTTTTGGGGGGTATAATGTACAGGCGGCGAACTCCGCTTATTCTTATCGAGCGGACCATGACAGGTGCCATATACGCTGAAAACATTATAGAACCTATCATTCAACCCTTGCGCAATGAATTTGGTGAAAATTGTATTTTTCAATATGACAACGCCAGGCCACATCGTACTCAAAGGATGCAAAACATGCTTCGAGAAGGAAATATCGAACGATTGGACTGGCCTGCGTAACTCGAAAGATATGAATCACATCCAACATGTTTGGGACCATATTTCTAGGGAATACAAGAAAGAGAAAACCCGCCTGTAACCCGTCAGGGACTTGTTATAGCCGCTCAAGAGGAATGGGCCAACATGCATCAAGATTATATTGACAAGCCTAATTCACGGTATGCCAAGACGTGTTGGTCAACTCATTGAGAGAAGGGGCAACCATACTGATTGTTAAAGTTTTGTTATGTTGTATCCCCACTTTTTTTTTGTTACAGAAATTAAATAAAGCATATTTTTTAGTTTTATTTTTTTTTACAAAATTTAAGCAGCAAAATAAGAAAATTTAAGACTACAAATTATTAATAATAAAGCAATAAATTAAATCTAATACATGTTTAAACTTTAATGAAACTAGATTTTTAAATACCCGGGGGGGGCAAGAATTTTGGAGGTGTGTGTATAATGTCACCAACTCGCGATTTTTCGCTATCCTTACCACACTTATTAATGTGACTCTGCTTGTAACACTTACTAGCCTTCCTTGTTTTTCTTTGAACAGGAATTGCAGCTATCCAATCACAAATGCTTTCCATGTTTTTACATTTAAAAAAAAATCGCTTTCCCCGCCTGTTGTGCGTATATTTAAATGAAGGATATTCTAAAATACGGGTGGTTATAAGAAAAAAATTGAGCATATAAATGACAAATGAGTAAATATACAAAGCTAACTAGAAAGCAGATTTCTATTCAACTTTTATTTTAAGATTTTTCTGGACCCAGGTGTCTCTTACGGTTTAAAAGGGGTTACCAAGCAATCCTATTGAAAATATAAAGACTTAAAAATGTAAAGAATATAACCGCGAGAGAGACAAAGCATGGGACCCAAATCAAATTTCAAAAATTTTACTTTAAATTACTTATCTACCCCACAAATAAGCTTGTCAAAAAACATCTGCCTCACCAGAAGATCTTGCACACAGCTTGCAAAATATTTGTGAAGTACTTGCAGTTTTTTTGCAAAATTTCGAGGTCTATTATGGAAATTTTAATTTTTATTTCATATCAGCATTTCGTTTCTGATATTTTATTATAAACATAAAAAAAAGGTTTTCCAAAAAACATTTTATATCCATTTGGTAATTATAAGAAAATATTTCACAAACATTCGAATTGCCGTTTCCCAGATTTTCTGATGACGCAGACATTGTCTACGTTAGTTTCTTCATTTTTTCGCGAGTTTCATTTAAGTTGTTTGGTATTACTTATATTCGAATAACTACTGCCTAAATTATGATGTGGGTCCCCTTTTGTTTTATTATACAGGGTGGACAATTTTAACCTTTAATAGGAAATAACTCGGCCAGTAAGCGAAAAAATTAAAAATGTTGTATACAAAAATTGTTGGGTAAGGAGGGGGACGTACGACCGTAACCTTAAATTTGACCTCGACGTTAGCCTTGAGGGTTATTTGAAGGTCAAAACAACTTTTTCAAATGGAAACATATATTTTTGACCCCGGATTTGAAAAGAGCGGGAAGTTTTACGTCCTAAATGGTACTTATCAACAAGGTGACAAGGTCGAATGAAGGTCAAATTTTCGAAAATTGTTAAATAACGAGGGCTAGCTCGGGATAGAGATTGGAAACAGTAAAATCTTTCGGTTTTTAAGGTTATTTCAAGGTCAAGGTATCAAGCGTGAAACCCTACTTTTGACCTCTGATTTGAAATGTTTAACGTCAAGGTCATTGGTATCAGGAAGTGGCCTTATTCGACCCTGACAACTTTAATAATAAAATTTTTACTGTTTCCAATCTATATCCCAAGCTAGCCCTCGTTATTTAACAATTTTCGAAAATTTGGCCTTCATTCGACCTTGCCATGACCTTGTTGACAAGTACCATTTTGGACGTAAGATTTACCGCTCTTTTCAAATCCGGGGTAAAAAATAGTTGTATCCATTTGAAAAAGTTGTCTTGACCCTCAAATAACCCTCAAGGTCAACGTCGAGGTCAAATTTAAGGTTACGGTCGTACGTCCCCCTCCTTGCCCAACAACTTTTGTATACATTTTTTTTTATTTTTTCGCTTACCGGCCGAGTTATTTCCTATTAAAGGTTACAATGGTCCACCCGCTGTACTATTCACTATATAATACAATAATTTTATCGAATTACTTACCATCGTAATATACGATGCCACCACATAGTTTATCGCCTCTTAGCATAGGAAATAATTCTAAGGCATTTTTCTTGGAAAGAAAATAGGAAGACTTTACTGTTTTTGATCCTGCTACGATATCGTACATTTTAATACCAAACCAGTAGTAGGGAACCTGCCACCACCTAGAAGATTTTGAAAATGAAAAATAGCAACAATACGACAAATATAAAATAAGCCTTTAAATGAAATATCGAAAGAAAATTAATAATGAATTATTTTCCAAATATTTTGGGACCACCTTTTAAACCATAAAATTAACGAATCAAGTAACTAACGAAACTTTTTTTATGTGGTAGCTGATTTTCGTAAATAAAATATTGCCAAGCCTTTTACCAATACATTTACATAAAATTGACTGCAATTCCGACTAAACACATGATTAAACATGTGAGCACTATTTTAAGGATATAGTAAATATTTATTTAAACAATATTTATTTGTTGGCCATACTTGTAATCGCAAGATTGCAAATTTTATTGTTACTTTTATTTTATTTGTTGGATAAGAGCAGTGGCGGCCGGTGATATTTTGCATTCCCGTCTTTTCGTAAGGAGGCATGGGACCCACACCATAATTTAGGGGTAGTTACTAGACCTAAGTAGAAGGCTATAATGGCAAAATTCTTTCGTCAGGGAAAACTTGTGAAATTTGTTTTCCAGAAATGGCTGCCTCCTGGCAGATCTTGGAAACGGCTTGCAAAATATTTGCGAAATATTTTTTTTTCATTATTACCGAGTGAATACAAAGTTTTTTTATACTTGTGATTTTCTTGACATTTTGAGATGTAAAAGTAGTAATTTGAATTGTTATTTCATCCCAACATTTCGTCTATGAGATTTTACAATAGTTGTATTTTTAAGCAAAATAAGAATTTTGCAAAAATCACAAGTATATAAAATTGTATTTACTCGGTGGTTATGAAAAAAAATATTTCGCAAATATTTTGCAAGCCGTTTCCAAGATCTGCCCGTAGGCAGCCATATTTGGAAAGAAATAGTCTTCCCTAAAGATATTTTGGCATTATAGCCTTCTACCAGTGGGGCTGGTGATAAAGAGCACAGGGGCACGTGCCCAGCCCAAATTTCAATAGAAAATATTTCTTTTGTGTTAATCTACTATAAATTACTGCTACAATAATATCAATTAATTGTATACGACAAACTATTCATATTCTAATTATTATTCCTTTTATACCATATATAATGATTTTTATCACATATATATGACAGACCATCGATCGAGCACCGAGCCACCATAGTCTGAATTCGCATCGAGCCGCCGCGTAGTCGCATTTCGCGCGCGTGGCCGAGGGCACACAGTATCCCAGCCCTCGTTTTTAATCGGGCTTTTTCGGTGACTGGTATGTTTGGAGACAATAAGCAGCAGACAGACGTCGTTAAATCGTCCGAAAATCAGCTGAACGGGTCACACTTGTTGAGTGACCTTTTTTATTGATTGTTTATTTTCTTCGCTGAGAAGTGTGTTTTTACTGTTTTTGATTGTGAAACGTTTCAAAATGAATTCGGTGGACTTTTTATTGACTAATAAAGATATTACATACGAGATCCGAACGGAAATTAAACGGTTAGGAAGGCCGATACCCGATTTAATTATTTCCAAAACAGACGTAGGAAAATCACGAAATTTTAATAGTAGTGTCTACGACAGATTTAAGTGGTTATGTGTCCTAAAACAAACAAACTGTTTTGCTTTATTTGTTTAGGGATGGGTAGCAACCGAAATGCATGGACTCAAGAAGGGGTGAGTGATTTAAAACATTTATATGAACGAGCTAAGAAACATGCTAGCAACAATGAAACACATTTACATAACATCTTAGACTTTAGTGTTTTGGGAAAGGTAGACATAAGGCAACAACTTGATAGTGCTTATCGTGAAAATATAAGACGTCACAATGAAAATGTGGATAAAAACACATATTTTAAACCAAATAATTAATTGTATTAAATTTTGCGAAAAAAAAATCCGGGACTTTAATGAAAAGGCGATTAACATTTTTGTGAACAATAAGGACAGGCGAGCTGATTTCCTCTACAAATAATGGTAAGATACCTATATCAATTTTTTTCACATGTTGCCACCCATTATTTTAATATATATATAAGCCCTCAATATTCGTGACTAAATATTATTTAAAAAAAGCTACCAAATCCCAAAAATTATTCTTGTGAAAGTCAGTAAAACGCATGACCTTGAAAATTTTAAAAATTTTCGCCTGCAGCGCGATTGCTAGCTAATAAGTAATCCTACTGACACACCCTGTGCCCACCCATGTAACACACCCACGAGCCGCCACTGCCTTCTACATAGGTCTAGTAACCACCCCCTAAATTATGGTGTGGGTCCCACGCCTCCTTATGGAAATATGAACATGTAAAATTGCACCGGCCGCCACTGGATAAGAGTAAGTATTATACGGATGACCCCTTGTAAATTCTAGATTTGGATGACATATAAAGGTCGCAATTTTCAGGGTTATCAAATCTTATAGTTTTCAGAATGAAAAATAATACCACATGTTCAGTTAGACTCTCGCTAATTATAAATGTAGACAAAACAGATTATTTCAATTAATAAGATTCAGGAAACATTGTTTTCCTTTTTGGAAAAAAACTAACTTGAACAGAATTTATTCTATTAAATAACTTATATGATATTAAATATTAACAATTATAATACTGATGATATGAAATATACAATGTGGTTCATTAGAAACCGGACATTTTTTAATCTATTCCAAGTTAGACAATGTTAGTGAAAATGTAGAACACAAAATAATATACTCCTATTTTTAAACACAATTCATCCCATGTCTTCATTCCAAGGCTGTATTACTTTTTACTGCACTACTTTTTTTTTATTAAAAATTGGGATAAAGCATTAAATTTTTGATAATAATAAATTGTAGATTTCGTTTTTCGTTTAAAATTAGTTTTAAAAAAATTATTTTTAAACGAAACAATTGCGAATTTGAAAAATGCGCAAGATTGCGTGTCAAAGTTGTTAACGGAATCAACTTGAAGAATTAAACTTTAACGCCCTCGTGTGCCTTGATTATACGAGGTGTGTAAATTAAGTAATGAGACTAATTTTATTTAAAAAAATTTATTCGAATGTAATTACAATTCAGTATTGTCTCCTTCAAAATAACTTCCTTGGGAAGCCACACAGCGCTGGAGACGGTTCTTCCATTCTTCATAGCAGTGCTAGAACTCATATACTGGAATAGCCTTCAGCTGGTCGGTTACAGCCGTTTGAATATTTTCTATGGTTTCAAAATGACGTCCCTTGAGGTGATTTTTCAATCTCAGGAAGAGAAAAAAGTCACAGACTCAAGTCAGGCGAATAAGGAGGCTGAGGAGCCACAGGAATGTTTTTACTGACTAAAAACTCGTTTACTGATATGGCTGTGTGACAAGGCGCATTATCGTGATGCAGCATCCAGTTGTTCTTGATGTTTGGTGTCACACGCATGACCCTTTTTCAAGAACTTCTCTGTAAAAGTGTTGACAAACTCTATGGACAATTCCCTGACTATCAAAAAAAGCAAATCAGCATGCATTTGATTTTCGACTTGCTCATTCTTGCTTTTTTTGGGCCTTGGAGAGCTTGAACTGTGCCATTTCATGCTTTGGCACTTGGTTTCCGGGTCGTATTCAAGCATTCAAGTCTCATCACCAGTAATGACACGTTCCATAAAATGGGGATCATTTTCAATCGATTCCAAAATGTCAAGACACTTTTCTCTCCTGATATCCTTTTATTCCTACGAAAGATTTTTTGAAACCATTGTTGCGCAAATTTTTCTCATCCTCAAATCGTTTGTCAAAATCTGATAAACAGTGGTGTGATTCAAATTTAACTCTTCCCCGATCATTCTTGTCATCAACCGACGATCTGAACACACAAAATCCCGTATTCTATCGACATTTTCATCGGTTCTTGAATATGAAGGCCTTCCGCTGCGTGGTTCATCTTCAATAAGCATGGTGAAGCTTTGCAAAAGTATCCGTTGCGCTGTGTCCAAGTCTCAAGCCAAACCTGATAGCACACAGTTGCTCAAAATTTATGTCACTCATTTTTAAGACGTACTAGAAAAAAACGGTTTACGAAAACAGGCACAAAGAACAAACAAATGATTCTAACAAGTTCAAACTTGTACTGAAGGTCATTGTGTACATTATATCTTATCCTATCGCCCTTCCCTTCTAAGTAAGTCCCTTCTCCGCAGTATTACTCGATCGGGAGCTACGTTGCAAATTTAATTACTTAATTTACACACCTCGTAACTCCTGTCGATTTGGTGTTATGATAAAAACTACACAACTCATTAAGCAGAATAAAAATAACAAATCAATTTTTGGGGGCACCGATATATTTTGATGTCCTATACAGAATAGGCAAGATTCTTTCAAATACGATTAAAAAATAGGATCATCGATTTTTCTAATTGTTAAATCGATATCCTAAGCCGCAAAAATTGATGCATTTGTGGCGTCCTCTATTTGTGATATGAAAGAATTTAAATTTCTCTCATAAAAAACCAAATCTCCAACTTCATGGAATAATTGTATTTAAATTACGTAGGTCAATGACGCGTCAGACATGATGCAATGGCACAATTTTTATCTTGCTATCGCAAATATATTATTTACTTACTGATATACAGGCAGCATGATGGGAAGTGGATGAGCAAGATGCGGCGCTTGATTCAGCATCGTGGATCTCTCGTGCAAAGCCTCTTTTACCATCTTGTACTGCTCGTAATCCAACTGCATAATGGCCTTTTGTAAATACCTAACCCCTCCATGGATCAGTTTTGTACTTCTACTAGAGGTGCCACTGGCAAAATCGTCAGACTCTAATAGTGCTGTCTTTAAACCTAAATAAGAAATAAAAAATCACCAAATGAATGGGTGCAATTTTTGTAAAAATAAAATATACAGTCTGCGTTTTCAAAAAATAAAACTGGCTTTTATATATGTCCAGTTTGTGTAAGGTGGATTAGTTCTGTACTACCCCGTGGTAAAAAATGACTTATTTCTTACAGATTTTTTTACCTCGGGCATATACGGCTTTTTTTCTCACTTCACGTATTATGAATTATACCGCCACACAAAAAAAGTCTGAAATATACAATGTACCCATGTACCCAAAGTACGCCCAAATATATCAAAAAACGGTGGCGGTGTTCTTTAGCACTTTGCTGAAGACTGAAGTGAAGATAGATGGTGCAAATCTGATACCGGATCCGTGTTCAGCGGGAAAGAATACTTCGGAAACCATGTATCACACGTAGAGCACGGAAGCACAAAGTCTTAATTTTTCAGTGTTCAGTGGGAAAAATACTTCGGAAACCATACAGGGTAGGATTCAAAAGTGATGAGCCTTTGTTCAAAAAGATAAATTTATTGATCAAATCGGTAGGTACAACTAATAGTCTTCAAAATAGGCACCTCCTGCATCAATACACTTTTGTAAGCGGCTTTTCCATTACTCGAAGGCGTCCACGTAGGCCTGTTCCAGGATGGCTGCAAGGGCTGCCTTAACATTTGCTTGGATGCCCTCGATCGAGTCGAAGCGTTTTCCTTTCAGCGCTGATTTTAAGCGCGGAAACAAGAAGAAGTCAGGAGGCGACACGTCCGGACTGTAGGGAGGTTGGGAGACCACCTGATCGTTCACCCGGGCCAGGTAGGAGCTCACGATGAATGCGGTGGGACTGGGCGCGTTATCGTGGTGAAGCTTCCAGTTTTGCTTGATGTCCCTTCGCTTGCGCGCGACGCTTCTTTTCAGCCTTTTCAGGACTTCCAAGTAGTAAGCAGCATTAATGGTCTGCCCGGGCGGGACAAACTCGTAGTGGACCATCGCCTTCACTCCGAAGAAGGCGATGAGCATGGTCTTCATCTTCGATTTGCTCATCCGCGCTTTCTTGGGACGGGGTGAGTTTGAGGTGTACCACTCAGAGCTTTGCCTTTTTGTCTGTAGATCGTACTGAAAAGTCCAAGTTTCGTCGCCGGTTATCACTTTTTCGAGAATGCCAGGATCGTCTTCGCACATTTGCAGCAGTTCTTGACATCGGAGCAATCGGTTGTTTTTTTTGTTCTTCAGTCAAAACTCTCGGCACGAGTTTGGCGCAGACCTTCCGCATGTGCAAGTCCTCGGTAACAATGCGTTGCACCGTTGCCTCCGATAAGTCCAGGGCCTCTTCTACTTGGTAGAGACTTAAACGCCGGTCCATGTTAAAAAAATCACGCACTTGCTGCACATTAACATCAGTTTGGGCAGACGACGGGCGTCCAGGCCGGGGTTCGTCGGTCACCTCTTCCCAACCCTCCCTAAAAGCCTTGTGTCACTTTTTTTACTTGAGAATAGGATAGACACTCCAAACGCCTGTTGAAGCATTGCAAACGTCTCGGAAGGAGACTTGCCTAACAGGAAGCAGAACTTGATCGCGTACCGTTGGTCTAACGAACTTTCCATTCCGCCGTCTAACGCACTACCGTATATGGGTTCTCGTCAAGGCTGATCCTACCGCTTTGAAAGGTCGGAGGCAACTGAGCTCCGTTGCGTTGTGAAGCCAACCCCCACCATCACAGTCGCTGGCGAGTGGAGCGCGCGGCGAGGTACGCTCGCGTCAGAATAAAATGGGGCTCATAGGCTGGGTACACAAGGTGAGGATTTCCGGAGAGGAATTCCTTGAGAAAATCCTCAGAGGTTTGCCGGAGCCGGACGGAGCCTCCACTCCCATGACGGACGATGACATCGCTCTCGTTAGTGTTTTGGCTGTACTTCAACGAAAAAGACGAAAACAGCGGGCTAAATGGTGCAAAGAGTGGTTGCTGAAACGGAATATGGCGTCTACACACACCAATCTGTTGACCGAGCTAACTGTGGAATTGTTTTAGTCTTCGACATAACAACTACGAACAAACTAAAAAAAAAACGAAAAAACGAACCAAAACGCATAAAACGAAGCAAAGAAAAATGAACACTGCACGACGAGGCGTCAACAACAGCCATTGAGGCCTTGAGGCCACGGGTTGCCCCCTCCACACGTGAGGAAAGGGGTTCAGTGACGGCGGTCTTTTCAGGCGGCCTTTCGAAAATTTGGAAAGGCCTGGCGGTCTGCGCAGTCCGCCTCAACTGAAGTAAAAGTCTGGTCCACACGCTCCGGCCGGCCGGAGAGGTTGGCCTGAACGGGTAATCCTCTCCGGAAATCCTCACCGTGTGTACCCAGCCTTACTTTTGAATCCTACCTTATATCGCATGTACATTTGATGGTGGCACTTCACTTGGCGTAGCGTATTCGTATATTTGTTGTATTTGCCCAAAAACGGCGATGTGTAGAGAAGATATTCGCTATATTTGCTTTATTTGTACAAATAACGCGAATAGCGCTAACAGCAAATACGCGTTTCCGTCCACTTGTCGGTTTTCAATCACGCATCAAAGAAGTCAAATAAGGCGAATATTTGCGGTAACCGTCTACACTTGGTTCCACCAGCGCCGTGTTCGTCATGGTCTTTTAGAAACTTTGTACTTATGTAGATTTAACATGTATTGGTAATAAGAAGCATTCAGGTAATAAGCTGCTGTCGCTGTCAACACGTCCGTCGCTGTATTCACTGGTTCTGAATATTCAAACATATTTGGCATATTTGGATGGCATGTTTGGAATATTTGCGAATACATTAAATATTTGGACAAATACGGCGATACTCAAACACAAATACGCCACGCCAAGTGAAGTGCCACCATCAGACAACTTTTTTTGTGTGGCGATGGTATTACCAGAGTTCGGACATTCGCGGTTTTAACCTTGAACGGTAAACATGAAAATATATGTATATTGTCTATACGTTCATCGGATGTAAGCCCTATATAGGCTTTAATTGGTGCCAGTTTTTTAATATATTTGAGGACACTTTGGGTATACCCTGGGTGGTTGAAATAACTTGTTTCATCCTCAAAAACCTTAAATACATTTGATCATAGTGCAGTTCTTTAATTTTAATAATGATTATCTGACAAAAAAGGCACACTGTACTTCAATGATAATATTTGGTCTTGTCATGCTGTAAGTCCGCGAATAAAGCAATTCATTCATAAGAGGCATTTCAAGGTTAAAACCACTTATGTCTGAACTCTAATTATTACCATTACAAATAATTCACTTTGATTAATTTTGGCTAGTTTACTAGTTTTCCTAATAAATATTTATAGTATCAAAATATACCCGATATATGTAAAAGGTATAATAAAGGAATTCCTTACTTACTAATAATCCATATACCTTACTTATTAATAATCCATAAAGGAATTCCTTACACATTGCTTAACATTCAGTAACTACAGGATTATAAATTACAACGTCAAAAGTGAACTAATAATATTGTGGCGAAAACGCCACTAGGATGCATCGCCGACCAGCCGGGCAGCAATGCAGCTCGCCAACACGTCACCGCGTTCGACTCTTTTCGGGACGTATCGCGAACGTCGTACTGGACGAGCCTGGCATGATCGAGGCGTCATCTAGAGTTTTCGGCGACAAGATAAAATAGCCGGACTAGGCGGCGGGACGACAGTCTCTATTTGAATTAATGAACGTCGCGGTTTTCGTGCAGCGCTCTAATATAAATTGTATAATAAATAAATTAGTGTAGTTACGTAGTGTTTAGTTCGTATTTGTATTTATTAAATAAATAGTGTTAGTTTAAAGTGCGAGTTTAATTTTTCACACCTCACGAACCCGTAGTAAATAAAACGTTACAATATGTACCTATATACATAATTGAGTACCTACACAAAATAATAATTTACAGATTTTAAAGCTCTCTTAACTCTGTGTCGAAATTTTTTAATGGGTTTTTAGACCCCTCTGGGAAAAACAATTTTTCGATTTTTTTTTGCTTAAATGTAAAAACATCCCAAGAATGATAACCAAAAGGAATTATTGATGGGAAAAAATGTTAACAATTATTTTTAACCTAATTATATATGCGAATATCTGCGGCCCGATCGATAATTTGGAAATGATGATATATGGTTCTGGTATAGCAGACTAAAGGTAAAAACATTAACATGCCTGTATTTTGAAAATTTCATGAAGAACACGTCTTGAAACTTTAAACGCGTTTTCTGAGAAAACATATTTTTTTCAAACTGGTAGGCATTATAACGTAATATTTAACCGATCGACTTGAAATTTTCACTGTAGCTTCTTAGATAAATTATCCAAAACTAAAAAAAATTTTTTCGATGGTTTAAAAATTACGGTTTTTATAAACAAATTAATATCGTTTTTTTCGTAAAATTTGATTTTCTTTTTTCAAACTGCACTTTGCGAAAAATCAATATTTTACAATAATCTTGTGTACCGCTTTAGAGAAACTCATGTAGATAATGAAAAAAAAATTGTTTTAGTACCTGTTAAAAAATTGCTGTGTTGCCCATCGATGGTCAACAAAAAAAAAGCGCATGTGTTCGTTGTATCTTGATGACGCCATTTTGTATTTTTTATGAAACAAAAAAATATTTTTATATACCCTATTATGTACTTAATAAAGTCCTAAAATGAATTTTTGATCGCTTTATTAGTAGAGCAGAAAAAAATTCCCAAAGAATGCCTTGATTTTTCGCACTCCAGAGAGGTTTTTTAAAGCTTTATAACTTCTCCTCAAACAACTCATCTAGGTATCATATATTTTCGAATTCGGAAACATCATTCATAAATAATATAACTTTCAAAATATTTCATAAATACATAAACCATTATATTTAATTAATACATCAAATCAGAAAAATTAATACCTAATTATTTAGTTATTATGTAGTTCATTTATTTGTATCTCTTAATCTCTGAGATATAGTAGTACCACATTTGTTGTGTGCAATTCGCGGGCAAAGATATTCTGGTTGTACCTACTGTAGTTATTTATTTATTAGAAATCATACCTCGAGTGACTGCATCTAGAGCGCATCCTGCACCAGTGGCTCCCCCCACCAATGATCACAACGTCGAAATGTTCCGACTGGAGCGCCTTAATTTGCTCACTTCTGGGCGGTAGTACCCTCTTAAATTTCGCTGATTCTTTTTCTGCTTTTACCGTAGGCCACTGAAAAGAAATAAATTCTTTAAACCATGACGAATTAATGAAAAAAGTTGGTGTTTATAATCGTCAAGATTAATAAAGTTGAAAAGGAAAGCATGGGATACAAACCACAATAAGAAAGATAATTTCCTACACTCATATATAAAATCGCTATATCGAAGAAACGCGATTTTTATAAACTGCTCGTCAAAATTATTTTTTATATTAGGCTTTTTATATTAGCGCCATTTAAGTTAGAGACTTGCGGTTTCTAATTTTCGGTAGCTTACAGGGCTTGTTTTAATGCCCCGAAGTTGCTACCCGGTGACAAAAACCAACCCTATGTCGAAATTCGAATTCGTAAGATTTTGACGGCAATTTCAGAGACCTACAGGATCGACTAATTGTAAGAAGGACGCTATCGGGTAAAAACTCCATCCCGGCATACATTAAGTCCTCCTCAATAAGTTATGTGTATTTAGTCGCTCTCCCATCTCTGCAACCCATTTCCATACCCCCCTAAGGTACCTAATTGCATTTACGCTGGGTTTTGCGCGATTTGACCTCTGTTGGGCGAATCAATTGAACCTAATACTGCCTAATAAACTGGTGTGGGGTGCCACAACTCACTTTCACCCTTTGACAACTCAAGCACCGCTCCAGGCAACATCCACACCGGCCCCCCACTTACCCCCTTTGGTTTCACACCTGTAGAAGGCTGCGTGGGATGTCGTTTTGTCTCGAATTCATGTAATGGCATTACTTGAAGGCTGTCGAAATTGGCAGAACACACTGCGGACAGCTAATTGAGCGCCAAAAGTGATATTCCAACTCCAACTCACCCCCTGAAAATTTGCCGTCCTAATGGGTTGACGTGGAGTGACTCAGAAACTTTCCTGAGGATGCATGAACTCTTTTAGCACACCCCGAGTCCTCCGTCTCTTTTAAATCCTATTTTGCGTACAATTAGACAATTGCCGGGCCATTTTTCGAAAACACCTTTTTTTACATATTTTCGAATTGCGCCAAAAGTTATGAAAATTTTTTGATAAAATTTTTACTATAAGTAGCCACCGAAAAGAGCTACAATTTGGTCGCGGTTGCGGAAGTTCCTACGACTTTCGTAGGCCGAGTAATTATATAGTAAAAAAAGGTCAATTTTCGAAGGTTTTATTATTTTTTTTTTTTGCAAAAAGTTGTGAACCGATTGAAATTTTTAACAACTGATTTTCTTTGTCTTTTTAAGAGCTATAACGTGCTATTTTTTGTTTTTCCGAAATAATTTTTTTTTTGGTACTTAAAAAAGTGAAAACCCCGGTTTTTCATACGTTTATGAATTTTTTTGGTTATGTTCCTACAAACCGATTTAATCCAAAACTAGTGCACTCAAATTGCACTATTTTTTTACCTAATTATCATTTTTTTTTAACGCTTGAGGAATTTTTTGAAAAATTAGATCTATTTTAGCTACTTTATCTTCCCTAGACTATCAGCGCTGCAACTTTTAAGGGGGGTGGTTTGGAGATTGAATATCACATCTGGCGCTCAATCGGCCGTTCACAGTGGGTCCCGTCAACTTCAAGAGCCTTCAATAATGCCATGACATGAATTCGAGACAAATAGACATCCCGCGCAGCCTTCTACAGAGGCGGAACCAAAGGGGGGTAGATGGAGGTACGGAGTAGGTGTGGCTTGGAGGAGTGCTTGGGTGGTCAAAGGGTGAAAGCGAGTTATGGCACCCCACACCATTTTATTAGGCAGCATTAAGATCAATGGATTCGCCCAACAGAGGTCAAACCACGCAAAACCCTGCATAAATGCAAAGTGGTGGCTTAGGGGTTCCGGAAATGGGTTGAAGAAATGGGACAGTGATCAAATACACAGAACTTATTGAGGAGGTGTTAATGTGTGCCGGGACCCGACAGCGTCCTACTTAGTCCATCCTGTATATTTCTGAAATTGCCGTCAAAATCTGGCGAATTCAAATTTCGACATGGGGTTGTATTTTGGGGTGTGGACGGTGAACCGTTTAAGTCACACTGTAGCGCTTTCGGGGTATTCAAATCAACCCTGTAAGCTACCGAAAATTAAAAGCCGCAAACTCGAATAGAACGCAAATGGCACTAATCTAAAAAGTGTTATGCTAACTTTGACGAGCAGTTTAGTAACAAATAACATTGTAAATAACACAGCTCCACAAAAAAATAATAATAAAAAATACCTCCGGGGTCTGAGTAAGTGTACTATTTGTTTTTGGGGACGCTGAATCCGAATCCGATGTCTATTTAACTCCATGTCATAAGGATTTTTCATAACCTCAAAAAAACTGCTTAATAATGAAATGTCTCGATAACTCTAGCTCTATAACTCCATGAAAATTGAAAACCATAAACAATAAAACCCCAAACACCTCAATCCTTAAACATCTTTCCCCCACAACGCCACAACCCCATAACCTAATAACCTTATAACCCCGTTACCCAGAAAATGAGTAAAAACGACACTTGTGAGTGTCTTAGACCTGACGCTTCATAAATCACCCCAAAAAGTGTGAGGCAAGGGGACACACTATAATAAAGCACCCCAAAAAGTGTGAGGCAAGGGGACACACTGTAATAAATCACCCCAAAAATTGTGAGGTAAGGGGACACACTGTAATAAAGCACCCCAAAAATTGTGAGGCAAGGGGACACACTATAAAAAAGCACCCTGAAGGGAACAAAAGCCTTCTATGTCCTCGTCGTTGTTCCTGGGTTCGGCAAAATGTAGGCAGCACAAATTTAAAATTTGAATTCGCAGTAACAAAAAAATTCCTTCATCAGGCCCGCAGACAACGAGCGTCAGGGCTGTAATGCTTACAAATGTCGTTATCACAATTTTTTTGGGTTATGTGGTTATTGGGTTATTAGGTTATGGTATAAGGTATAGGATTAATAGGTTATGGGGTTAAGGTGTTGTAGAATCGATAGAAATGTAGTTTTAGGTCTCAATTACTACATCTAGCTCGTAGACACTAAGCGTCAGGGCTAAGACACTCACAAGTGTCGTTTTTACTCATTTTCTGGGTTACGGGGTTATAGGGTTATTAGGTTATGGGGTTGTGGCGTTGTGGGGGAAATATGTTGAAGGATTAAGATGTGTGGGGTTTTATTTTTTATGGTTTTCAATTTTCATGGAGTTATAGAGCTAGAGTTATCGAGACGTTTCATTATTAAGCAGTTTTTTTGAGGTTATGAAAAATCCTTATGACATGGAGTTAAATAGACATCGGATTCGGATTCAGCGTCCCCAAAAACATATAGTACACCTACTCAGACCCCGGAGGTATTTTTTTCTATTTTTTTTTTTGTGGAGCTGTGTAATGCATATCATTTGTAAAGGGATATACATATGTACGATGATTCTATGGGTAGGCAAATAAAATGATTTACTCGTACATATTAACACTTTTTTAATATTGTTTTTAGTTTATTTTATTTACCTTAATAACTGTATATTTGCGAGAACTTTTGGTTTACCTAAACGTGTGCAAAATCAAAAAGTGAAAAACTATAATTATGTACATACATAAAACTTCTAATGCTACTTTATCGACTTATAATATTTTAGAATAACTAAATGCGAATTGGCAATGAAAAAATTTGCTTTAAAAAAGCGAGAATAATGTTCATAGATTCGTCAGTCATATGCGTGGGATGTAAACGTTTGTGACATGCTTCAGCAAAAAGGTGTCTTAAAGCATTCTGTTTGATTTATAAATAGAAGAAAAGTCAAGTTAAAAAATATAGTAAAATAAAACTTTTAACAACTCTCTGAATCTTTAGATCTCAAAAATAAAAAGAAATCGTCACATGTATATAAATCGTGATTAATAAGATAAGATGTTCATCTTTGATTTTTCCGATGAGAACTTTTATTTACTGTTATCTGTAGAAGACGAGAGATAACGTAAAAATAATTAGCCATATGGTCTATTCCCAGACGCCATGGTTTCGGTTGATGTATGAAGAATAGTGGCGAAGCGTGGTTTTTCTTCGCTATCTCTAGAATAAAAGTTGAATTTAAAAAATTCCCAAAAGCGACCTGACTTGAATCTATCGCAAAAAGATGGAAAAACCGTTCGTAAATTTCAAATAGGTTGGTATGAATTTTTTACCTGGTTGACTGGAAGTGTAAGCACGAATGCAGTCTATTGTTTTCCTTGTGTTCTTTTTGGTGGAGAGGAAGTCTGGGCAAAAGATGGTGTGAATATTATAAAAAATTTTGTTCAAAAAGCTAACGAACATGCTGCCTCAAAAAGACATATTACCTGCAACGAATTTTTTTATATGCTGGGAAAGGTGCGCATAGATCATACTCTCATTGAAGCAATAAAAATAAATGCTTTGCAACATAATGAAAAAGTTGCAAAAAATAGGCACATTGTTGGTCGATTTGATGTGGTGTGTGGCAAATTCGAAAAGAGGAAAAAATCGTTTTTTTTTTTTTTCGTTTAACCCACCGCAAAAATAAACGCTTTGCAACATAATGAAAAGGTTGCAAAAAATGGGCCCATTGTTGGCCGATTAATTGATGTGGTGTGTTTTTTGGCGAAACAAGAACTTGCATTTAGAGGACATCACGAGACTGCTGATTCAAAAAATAAGGGTATATATTGTATGTTTTTTTTTTGCTAAACACATCGCGTATCATACGATATGAAACAAATACCAATTTTTTAGGAAATTATTTGGAAATACTAGATCTACTTGCTATGGAAGAGTCTGCTATGAAAGACCACTTGGAAAGCAGTTCAGTTTTCAAAGGAACATCAAGTGACATTCAAAATGACCTTATTGAATCTGTGAAATACGTAGTTCACCAAATAATTTTGGACGAACTGAAAAACGACGAATTGTTTCTGTTCAAGCAGACGAGACAGCAAATGTTTCATGTCGAGCGCAATTTAGCATAATAATTCTAAGGTACATTTACAAAAACGAAATAGTTGAGAGATTTCTTGGATTTTATGATATCTCTAGTAATAAAACGGCAGTTGGACTTTACTTTAGTGAAAGTATTTTCACACAATATAACTAAGACGTTTGTCCAATTTTTATTTTTTATTCCCAATGTCTACTCACGAAAAAATCTCACACTTCGCCACTGATGAAGAAGCGTCTTTCTATTAGAAACTCAGTAGTTTTATTGGATCCGCTTATAGCACACTCTGTAATTGAAAAAGCACTTTTATAGCCAGTAACAACGTCAATTAAACTGTTCATTAACCAGGATAAGCACCACTTTATGTGATATAAGCAGCTATTTAGTGAAAATTATTAAAGTATTTCTGTGTACATGAGACAAAGATCATCACAGACAGCGAAACACCCCCTACACAATGCACAACCAGCCCCTCGGAGACTCAAATCCAGAAATTGCTTTCTTAGCTCGACAATAAACTACGCAGGCTCCAGAGACAGTATCGACAGGTGGAAAGCCTCTGGAAACCAACATTGGATGACTCCCACAGAAGATATGGCCCCTAGGTGGGAGGAGAACTGGGAAATCTGGAGAGCGCTGAACAGACTGCGAACAGGCACCGCAAGATCAAAATACTCCCTCAACAAATGGGGATATAATACACCTTCCAACCTATGTGACTGCGGAAACGTACAAACAACAACGCATATGTACACTTGCCCACTGTGCCCTGCCCGCTGTACCCTGGAGGACCTCAAGGAGGCAAAGCCAAATGCAATTGACGTTGCCCACTTTTGAGCGAAGAATGTTTAATGCACTTTGTTACCCGTAACTTGTTAACTTCTGTTTGTTTTATTTATCTATAATGTATTTACTGTGTTTACTGCATACTCGTATTATTTATCTTTACATGTTGTACACTTTCTGTATCTTGTATATGATGCTTCTGAGACGAATAAATAAAATAAATGTGTTAATTAAAATTTCATGGTCCACCATAATTAAGACCTCAAGTATTAATCAAGGGAAAACCACTTTATCGTCATTTGTTGTAGATTATATATTTTTTATAGGTTATACCACCTTGTAGTTTTTACAGCTTGATGTTTATTCTTCCTTAAAAATCAAAAATTTGAGAAAAAGTGCAAAGTACATAAAATATGCGGAGCATATTTTAGAAGAATAACAAAATGGCCATATGACTTTTTGACCTTGACAACGTTTTCAAGATCATTTAAAACTTTATAAGGTCAACTTTATTTTTTTCAATGGAAACCAATATTTCTCTATTGACAATATTAATCTACAAAAAGTAGGAGTATTTTTAACCTGAAACATTTTTTTCAATGCGAATTCGTGGTATTTTACCGATTAATCACTGATAAAATAAAACAGGAATTGTCCAAAACAACAGTTTTGAGAAAAATCTTCATACGTAATGGTTTAAATAAAAATATGCTTTTGGAAAGTAGTGGATAAAATCGTCACTGATTTTTTTCGGAAAAATCGATCAGACACGTCAATATACATATAAATTGTCATATTTTTATACTTTTCTTAATATTTTTCGGCCATTTGTGAAAAGGCTATGAAGTCATTTCATGACGGCATATTTAATTCAATGTATGATTTATGAAAAGCTTGGTTTTTCGTATAATATACATTTTCTAGCAAAAAAAAAAAGAAACCAATTTCCACATCAAAACATGAAAAATATCTATTTAATGTTTTAAAGTTTAATTATAAACATTTCAAATTTTATATCTAAGGTGTACTCTATTTCCATTCTAAATTGAAAATAGGTAGAAAAAAAGCAAGGTTGTCAGATATATTTTCTAAAATTGCTAAGCTCACTATACAAGTATACTTCATACTTCAGTAAACTGTTAGTTCGTGACGTTCTTAGAAAGCTAGTTTGGAAATATTTAAAACAAAATACATAGATATAAATTTATTAGTTATCATTACAATAACCCGTTTAAAATTGCTGGAAAAAATAATTATAAATTAAAACAACTTTACGTATGTTACTATACTTGTAACATAATTTGTGTATAATAAAACAGGAATTGTCCAAAAAAAAAGTTTTGAGAAAAATCTTCATACGTAATGGTTTAAATAAAAATATGCTTTTGGAAAGTAGTGGATAAAATCGTCACTGATTTTTTTCGGAAAAATCGATCAGACACGTCAATATACATATAAATTGTCATATTTTTATACTTTTCTTAATATTTTTCGGCCATTTGTGAAAAGGCTATGAAGTCATTGATATTTTTTATGACAACCCCGATTTTTTACGACGGTACTGGAAAGATTGCAAAATAAGGAAATTAAGAAAATTTAAATTAAAGTTTAAAACCGAATTTACTAGATATAAATGGAAATTACAAAAATAATTAATTTCAACAATATTTTCCCATAAAATTATTTACTTTTTTAAAGGGCACATAAAACAAGACCGGCCCTGTTAATTCGTGTCGCAAGTTTAAATACGAATTCGACATTCAACTTGCCGCAATTAACACGCGAGAGGATAAAAGCGATAGTACACGATGACGTCATCAGTAGCTCATTAATTTCCGCATTTGATTTTTGAATGGAAAAACACGAAAATGTGGGTGCTACACCTCTGCTTATAGAATATTTTACATACGAGTCACAA
This sequence comes from Aromia moschata, assembly GCA_029963805.1. Lineage (NCBI taxonomy): Eukaryota > Metazoa > Arthropoda > Insecta > Coleoptera > Cerambycidae > Aromia > Aromia moschata. The sequence continues at coordinate 1,588,491 of JAPWTK010000047.1, read as the reverse complement.
TCGTCTGTCGCTTTTGATAAGGTGCCAGGAAAATGTCAAGATATAAATACAAATACTAGGTAATAATGCGATGATAAAATATAGTGAAACCAAAATATAATACAATAGGACTACAGTTTCGATCGAAAAATAAGAATTTCATTCCAAATATAGTGTTTTTAAAAACTTGTTTAAATATATATAGGTACGGCCAGAAAGGTTTTATTAAATATTAGATTAGAAACTCGATAGGCAGTTTACGGCATATTTAATTAAATGTATGATTTATGAAAAGCTTGGTTTTTCGTATAATATACATTGTCTAACAAAAAAAAAAGAAACCAATTTCCACATCAAAACATGAAAAATATCTATTTAATGTTTTAAAGTTTAATTATAAACATTTCAAATTTTATATCTAAGGTGTACTCTATTTCCATTCTAAATTGAAAATAGGTAGATATTTTCTAAAGCAAGCTCACTATACAAGGATACTTCATACTTCAGTAAACTGTTAGTTCGTGACGTTCTTAGAAAGCTAGTTTGGAAATATTTAAAACAAAATACATAGATATAAATTTATTAGTTATCATTAAAATAAACCGTTTAAAATTGCTGGAAAAAATAATTATAAATTAAAACAACTTTACGTATGTTACTATACTTAAGAAAATTTTGAAGAGCCGGTAACGCGATGCCGCGAATGCACCAGCAAATGCCGACCATTATACTGTAGGATTGCTTTATATGTAATACATCCAAATACTTATTCGGTCCATTGTGCCATAAAATTTTTACGACGTCGTTAAAATGATTTACGACTTTAGAAATTCTACGTGTTTAAGGCGCCAGTGACGTGTATTTCAACTAGGTTTATTAACACAGACAATTTTTTGAGATTGTCTGGCTAAATGAGCATTATTGACAGCAAATTATATTACAAATATTGAGTTTTGTATGTAGGCTAATTTTAATCTCCTATATTGATTTGAATGAAAAAAAATTATTTCACAGTTTTCGAATTTATAAAAGATATATGCACGCCCATGGAATCATAAAGTTGCACCGCTTTTTTTGTTCCCCAGGCGTATTTATCATTTTCAATTAAAATTAGAAGGACTATAAATTTGTTACCTAAAAATGCAATAAAAACATAGCGGGTGCTTCGCGGTGAGTGGCCTATTATTTTGTCTCAATTTTTTTCATATTTTCGATATATTTTTGCATTTTATACATGCACATAAATACTTTATTGACTCTTGGAAGTCTAAGTTATTAGAATTTAGTGCCAAATTGCAATAAGTCATATACACTCGACATTGACATATGCGAACTTTTCCGTTCCGCAAAATTCCACATTTCCGAACTCTCTTCACCTCGGGACAACCGAACTGAACTGAACGCTGGCGCATGCGCAAAAGGTTTTTCTGGCTCATTCTATGTATTTTTCTTTGTTTTTCGAGGTTTTTATGCAAATGTAATATATACATGTGTACATGTTAATACAAGAACGTTTTTTAAAGAAAAAAAATGTTGCCAGGTTCAAAGGAGATAGTGATGCAGGTAATTATTTTGTAATTCAAAGTAAAGGTTTGTTTTAGTGAACATTTTGACGTAACCTATAATAATTTAAAACTGAAATCAAAAATGATGAGAAAATGTGTATTTTTAAGAAAACCGTGATTCAAAACAAACATAATTGCACTGTTTATTTGCAGAGAAAATAAGAGGCTAACCTTGGAGCAAAAGCTAGAACTGATAAATCACGCAATGTTAAAAATGTTGAACTATGTAAGATGTACAATATTTGTAAATCGTCAGTGACAGAAATTCTTGGAAAAAAATATACTTGTCGGAATTTGAAAAAAAGACGAAAATTGAGTGGACAGATTGACACAAAAAAAGTGCACCGGTACTTATGATACGTCATTTGAAAGAAGTGTTTTTCACTGGTTTGTACAAAGAAGAACTCTTGGAGAACCTGTCTCAGGTGTGCTGCTGAGGGACGGCGATTTCCTCTTTGCTGAATTCTGTGACAATGGAAATGTTTGATAACAATCGCATTATTGTGTTTACATTTTTTTTCTCGTTTAAATTTCGCGGTTTTTTGTCGTCAACCAATCAGCGACAAGTTCGGTTGTGTGGAAGTACAAGTTCGGAAATATCGTGGGAAAAAGTTCGGAAATATGGAGTTCGGATATCGATATATCCGAACTCCATATTTCGTGACATAAGTGACATCGATATGTCGAGTGCATTCATAAACGTTTTGGTAGAACAACAAATAACACGAGACTAAAATTTTATTTAGGGTTTACGGGTTTTAGGGACGCTCTGCACATCAAAAATAATGGTGGCTCTCTGGCACTTTCTGATATACCGGAAGTCGGTAATGGAATGGTGGAATTTGAAATTTTTGTATTTTCGTAAAGAAGTATAGGGCACACACGATTTTATGGAGTTATTACTAAATCCAAATGAAAGGCTAGAGTTGCAAAAAAACGATTTTTTTTTTTTTCAAAAAAATGTTTGCAACCCCAGAAAATCTTGGAAACGGGCTGCAAAATGTGTGCGAAATATGTTTTTTCTTATTCATCGAGTAAATACAGTATTTTTAACCTTAGGACTTTTTCGAAATTTCGAGATCTGTTAAAGTGAATTAAAAATAAAAAATTTCTTACCAGCATGTCATTTCTGAAATTTTGTTATAGCTATAAATTTCGTTTGAAGTTTTTTTTTGTTATTCAAGCTTTCCATTTGAGTTAAGTAACCCCCTAAAATATGTTATGGGTTCCATGTTCCTTTAAGAAAACACGACAATTTCAAATTTCACCAGCCGCCACTTACTTAAAATGAACGTTATTCTCGTTTTCGAGATTTTTCTATAAGAAAGAATTAGTATACTCAACTTATTTTTAAATCAATAGTACCAGGAAAACTTAACACCTAAGAAACGACGAGCCCAGTTGAGAAAGCTATAACTGATACGAATCAGATGCATAAAAATTCAAAAGTGTGTTTCTTTCTCAGATTCGTAATAAGAACAGCATTACGTTATGAAACATTGTGGGGCATTCTATAAACACCTGTTTGTAAATTTCACTCCTGGTTAAATTTATATGATTTTTAAATATGTTGGGTACAAGAAAATCAGCCACTATATAAAGCTAATTTCAGTGTTACCGCATGACATTTATCGATTGAAAATTAACAGGAAGTCGATTGAAAACTAACAGGAAGAAGGAAGTGGAAGTGGAATTTACTTAACCACTCTAGGATTTTCGAAATCGTTTTTTTTTTTTTTTAGCTTAAAATGTACTTTAGGATCATAAAAATCATATGCAATTATGGGTCTTATAACGAAAAAAAAATTAAAAGGTTTGATTCTCGATTTTGCCGCAGTACCTCTGAGCGCCCGTCGAGCGCGATGCGACTGTGTTCGTCAGATTTATTGCTTTTATAGTGCTTTAACTTTTCAAAACAGAGTAAAAGGTCTTTCGGGTTCCTCAGAAGTCCACCAGGGTGCGCAAATACCGTAATACAAGGTTTGTCCGGAAAATAATGTCAGTGAGCTTTGAAAAATGGTTTTTATTGGTTCTATGTGTACAAATCTTTAGAAACTTTCAAAATACATTCCTCTTGCGTTCACACATCGGTTCCAGCGGGTCTTCCACGCATCAAAAGCCGCACGGTAGTCGTTTTCCGGAATCGCCTTTAAAGCGTCGGTGCAAGCCTTCTAAATGTTTTTCACCGACCCAAAATGATGTCCTTTCATTGAGGTTTTGAGGCGCGGAAACAGAAAAAAAGTCTGGGGGGGCCACATCGGGGCTGTAGGGAGGCTAAGGAACAACGATGATGCCTGCCTTGACGAGGTAATCGGCCACGAGGAGGCAGGTATGCGAAGGCGCATTGTCGTGGTGAAGCTTCCAGGATTTTGAGATGTCTGGGCGGACGCGATTCACCCTGCGTTTCAGCCGCTTCAGCACCTCGACATAAAACTTTTCGGTTATGGTTGTCCCCTGCGGAGCGAACTCATGATGGACCAATCCCGGCAATCAAAAAAGACAATCAGCATTGTCTTGATCTTTGACCTGGACATCCTGGCCTTCTTGGGGCGAGGGTAGTTCGACGTGTGCCATTCCCCACTTTGCCTCTTCGTCTCCGGATCGTATTCAAAGACCCAACTTTCGTCCCCGGTAACGACGTCATTAAGGAAAGCGGGGTTGTCTTCGCAGGTGTCCAAAAGTTCTTGGCAGGTTTCGACGCGCCTCGCTTTTTGATCGTCCGTTAGCACTTTTGGCACGAGCTTCGCGCACGCCTTCCTCATTCCTAAAGACTCCGACACAATTTCGTGAACAATGGTTTTCGTAATGTCTAATGTTTCGGAAATTAAACGGACACTTAGACGACGGTCAGTGTTCAACAAGTCTCGCACACGTTTCACATTGTCGTCGGAACTGGAGGTTGATGGCGCCACCGGAAAATTTGCCTGTCCGAAAGACAATCGACGCCGAAAGCCTTCTTCAACATTGGAATGGTTTCCGCAGCACTCTTCTCGAGTTTCACACAAAACTTGATCGCCATCCGTTGCTCAAGCGAACGTTGCATTTTTTCTTGCACCGGGTCACTGTAACGACTCTCAAAGAACGAGTGATGCGACCGCTACAACGACCGGTAGCCAACTGACGCTTGTTGGATCTTGTTGCCAGATCCCCCCACCACAATCCCAGCACGTAACGCGCGGGCTGGCGCGTACAGTCTCGGGAAAAAAATTCACTGACATTACTTTCCGGACAAACCCTGTACACATGTATATATAAATTACTTTAAACTTTAAACACCATTATCTCAAAATGATTTTTTTCGAACTGGGCGGACACATTGCTCAAAGACCGTTCCATCGATCGATTTGAAATTTTAACAGTAGCTTATCAGTTATATTCTCCATAAAAGTACGTAGCCGTTTTTTGATAGGATAAAAACTTTTTTTTATAAACAATTTACTGCTGAATTTTTAGGGCGAAATTCGATTTTTTTCGTTAGTGCACAGTTTCTACAAAAATCAATTTAAAAAAAATCCCTACGTACTTCTCTTGCCAATATAATATGTTAATTAAGAAAATATTTGGTTTGTTGTTCCAGGTCTAAAACTTTTCGAGAAATTTGTCCGCCCGTGGAGAGCTTTTTGATAAAGGTGTTTTTAAAGATCCGCTGTATCGCCGCTATTTTGTATGAAAATAGCAATAGAAATTTTGTTTTTTATAGTTCAATACATGTTTAATTAACCCCTCAAATAGAAATCATATTCCTTTTCTCATTCTCCCACAATAAATGATCAAAATAACCTTTTTTTCGACCGCTAGAGTGGTGTTACCCCTTAAGTCAAAACTGGGATCAAAGATTTCCTTTATTTTAATTGGCAGCTACTTAACCACAAGTGAAGATATCGACCATTAGGCACTGGTATTTAAACAACTCTTAAAATACACTGAATTCATTTTTTATCAGTTTACATGTATGGAAAAAAAAATACTCACCGATCCATTTCCATTCTCCTTAAGAAGTAAATAGGCTGCAAGGCCTGCCCCCACACTTCCGGTCAGTCCTCCTATAGCCAACTTTCTCCACTTAGTAGTCATTGTTACTAAGTCAGATCTGGAACATAAGACTAGTATTAATGAAGGTAAGGTCAGTGTCGAGGCCTTTCGTGAACAGTGACTAGTACAAAATAAAAATATGGCAGCAAAAAAATGTAAACAAGAGTAAAGGTTGCTCCATTCGGCTCCAGACAAAAATCTGGCAAGTTTTACTGTATTTACTTCAATATCAGGGTCACTAAACTAATAGTCTGTTTATTATACACTAATTTCCTGTTTTTCCTCTTATCACTTGTGAAATTTTCTTCAGTACCTCATCGAAACATAAAATCATAAATTTTGATTTACATATAAACTCTATATATAACTATATATAACTATATTTATATAACTCATATACTGGAATAGCCCATCAGCTGATCGGTTACAGCCATTTGAATGTTTTCTATGGTTCCAAAATGGCGTCCCTTGTGGTGATTTTTCAATCTCCGGAAGAGAAAAAAGTCACAATGGCTCAAGTCAGGCGAATAAGAAGGCTGAGGAGCCACAGGAATGTTTTTACTGGCTAAAAATTCGTTTACCGAATGACTGTGTGACAAGCCGCATTGTCGTGATGCAACATCCAGCTGTTCTTGATCTTTGGTTTCACATGTATGACCCTTTTTCGAAGTTTTTCGATAACATCTCTGTAAAAATGTTGATTTACTGTTTGCCTGGAGGCACAAACTCTTTGTGGAGTCAAGTCAAGACACCTTTCTCTACTGATATCCTTTTGTTCCTGCAAAAGGTTTATTGGAACCATTTTTGCACAGATTTTTCTCATCCCCAATTCGTTAGTCAAAATCTGATGAACAGTGGTGTGATTCAAATTTAACTCTTCCCCGATCATTCTAGTCGTCAACCGACGATCTGAACGCACAAGATTCCGTATTCTATCGACATTTTGCGTGGTTCATCTTCAATCGACGCTCTTCCTTCTGACAATGCCTTAAACCACCGAAAATCCTGGGCTCTTGAGAAAACCGGTTTACGAAAACAGTCACTAAGAACAAAATGACTCTAACAAGTTCCAACTTTTACTGAAGGTGCATTACATGTTAACCTACCACCCTTCTAAGTCCCGTCTCCGCAGTGTTGCTAGGTCGGGAGCTACGTTGCGAGCGCCATTACTTAATTTACACACCTCGTAGTCAGGGATTGAATTAACATAATATGAAACTTGATTTGCAACATATAAACTTACATACACATGTATGTATTTGCACGTTTTTATGTACCTACCTATTTATATGTACCTATTTTTTACGTTTTTTTATATGTTTTTTATGTTTTTTTATTTTATGTATTATTATTTTATGGTTTTTTATGTACCTATTAATCCATAAATGACTATTACAGAGGATAATAGACAAAATAAAGTCCCAGCAAAACGAACAAATTAAATAAGTGAAATCAACGCACTATCTTTAAAAAAAACAATATATATTTTAGTGGAAACTAAATAAGTATATTAGTAGAGGATCCGCACTAGAAACGACCTTCACATATATGTTTAATGGATGAAAAGTATTTTATATCAAATTTAAAATATTAGAAAATATATCTCGGGTGGGTTGGCTAAAAAATTCCTGGCCAGACTTTGATTAATTAAAAATGGAAAAATGACTTTTTATTAAGTATTGCACTCATGAGTTTAACGAAAAAAATGTAATACCAACCGAAAGTATGAAGCCTATAGAATATACAAACGTTGGGTTGTCTATTTTTTTCCTGGCGTAACTACTGGGTTGGCAGGTATAAAGAGGTAAATCGGTACTAGTTATTTTCACCTATTTGTTTAATAAATAAATCTTATATCAAAATAAGCGCTATTTAATTGCGAACATGGTGATGTAGGATTGTCTGTAAAAAATCTGGCCTGAATGACGGTTGTCGAGTTTGGTTTGAAAGGTGTAAATTTTATGCGAGAGGAAACTTGTGACAAAGAGGTCTGAGCTAACTATCCCGTGCGATAGAAGAGGACGCAATTTTGCAGCTGCGCGCGACGTGACCGCCAGATGAGAGAGAGCGCGCATGCTATTTATTCATGCAACAGAGAAGGATAGCGATACATTAGTAAATACTAAACATTATTTTGGAGCAACTGTCATTAGAGTTGAGAAGACAACGATAAATATATAATATATTCATCCACTTTTATTTATTTTTATTTGTTTAATATATTCATCCATTTAATATACTCGTCCGAGTCACACAAAAAACACTTTTTAGTCATTTTTTATTACAATATATTAGTATAAAAGAATACGTAGTAACACGTGTTCTCAATATTTAGGTTATTAACCTCTCCAAAATAATAATCCGTATTGTAAACAAATGGCATGCACACTCTCTTTCATCTGGCGGTCACGTCGCGCGCAGCTGCAATGTTGCATCCTCTTCTATCGCACGGGATAGTTAAATCGGACCTCTTTGTCACAAGTTTCCTCTCGCATAAAATTTTCACCTTTCAAAACTCGACAACCATCATTCAGGCCAGATTTTTTACAGACAACCATACATCACCGTGTTTGCAATTAAATAGCGCTTATTTTGATATAATATTTATTTATTAAACAAATAGGTGCAAATAACTAGTATCGATTTACCTGTTTATACCTGCCAACCCAGTAGTTATGCCAGGAAAAAATAGACAACCCAAGGTTTGTATATTCTATAGGCTTCATACTTTCGGTTGGTATTAAATTTTTTCGTTAAACTCATGAGTGCAATATTTAATTAAAAGTCATTTTTCAATTTTTAATTAATCATAGTCTGGCCAGGAATTTTTTAGCCAACCCACCCGAGATATATTTTCTAATATTCTAAATTTGATATAAAATACTTTTCATCCATTAAACAGATGGGTGAAGGTCGTTTCTAGTTCGGATCTTAGACTATATTACAACTACTCGTACAATGAAAAGAAAGTTAAAAAGTCAATGGCTCCATTAAGTTCATAACAGTACCTACTATGTAAAGTAAACGTTTAGATTTTTTAAACAAAGCCACTGTGAACTGTCACCAGTCACCGCTGTCACTGTCAAAAAATCAACAAAAAAAACGTTATTAATAGTTGTAAACCGGGAATAGTATATTAAACTTATCTTTCACATATGTTAACAACTAACAAACTCTGCAAGAATTATCCGTTTAAGCGATAAAAGGTCTGATTTATCCGTTTAATCGCTTAAGATTAAGATTTTTTTAATACAGGCTGTCATCAATTTTGTACTTAAACATACCTTCATCGTATATCCTTTTCTTCCTATCTTTCTAAATTAGCATATTGTAAAATGTATATACTGACTAAAAATCAATATCATGGATATTATTGCTCATAATTTAAAATATCGCTACAGAATCATATGTCACAGCTCTCATATTGTAGCAATCTTTCATGATTTAATAGTTTATTTCTACTAAGCAACGATTAATGCCGAGAATGTATGCACCAGGTAACTAATGTCGAAATGGCAAATTGAATATCGTTAAAGGATTGAGGATTAATTATTTTCCTGCACAACAGTAAAAGATACTTGACAAACCATTTTAAAAAAAAATAGGTTATCCCGTTTGTTCTGAAGATTCTTGAAAAAACGTCCGTCGACAGGAATAGTGATAAAACAAAATTTATAATCAAGAGAGTCGATTGAAGATGAACCGCGTAGCGGAAGGCCTTCATCTTCAAAAACCTATGAAAATGTCGATAGAATACGGGATCTTGTGCGTTCTTGTGCGTTCAGATCGTCGATTGGCGACAAGAATGATCGGGGAAGAGATAAATTTGAATCACACCACTGTTCTTCAGATTTTGACTAATGAATTGGGGGTGTGAAAAATCTGCGCAAAAATGGTTCCTAAAAAACCTTTCGAAGGAACAAATAGACATCAGGAGAGAAACGAGTCATTTTGTGGAACTGTCTTTACTGGTGATGAGACTTAGGTGTTTGAGTACGACCCGGAAACCAAGCGCCAAAACATGGAATGGCACACTTCAAGCTCTCCGAAACCCCAAAAAAGCAAGAATGAGCAAGTCAAAGATCAAATGCATGCATTTTTGATAGCCAAGGAATTGTCCACAAAGAGTTTTTGCCTCCAGGCCAAACAGTAAATCAACACTATTACAGAGAGGTCCTTGATAAACTCTCAAAAAAGGGTCATGCGTATGAGACCAAAAACATCAAGAACAACTAGATGTTGCATCACGACAATGTGCCTTGTCAGACAGCCATTTCAATAAACGTTTTTAGCTAGTAAAAACATTCCTGTGACTCATCTGCCTCCTTATTCACCTGACTTGAGTTCTTATGACTTTTTTCTCTTCCCGAGACTGAAAATTCACATCAAAGGACGTCATTTTTGGACCATAGAAAATATTCAAACGGCTGTAACCGACCAACTGAAGGCTATTCCAGTCAGTAGGGGAGACTGTTGAACCATGGAACACTTTTTGGTTTTTATTTTTTTTTAAATCTGAATATGAATTTTAAAGGCTATATGAAGACAATATTTTGAAGAACATACTTTTAGATAACTAGTTCAGTTATTTCAAAAATTTTAAGAACATATTTTCGATTTTACAACCTACTTGAAATTGTAAAACAATATGTTCCAAGGTACATGATAATATTGTACCTTGGAACTCCACCTCTTGTTCCTTGAGAGGATGTTAAATAAATGAGTAAAATAAGTCGAGCACTTGTACTTAGTAAATATTTAATACAGATGAGTGAAATTTACTTCAAAAACAAATTGCTCTTCTAGTCTTTTTGAACCGCCACATTTTTTAGGATTCGGAAGCTTTAATACTACGTCTGATTGTGCTACATCAAAGACTGTATGACTCTCATACCAAAACTTATTTGATTCATTAATTCGTTTGAGAAATTTAATATGTAGATCAGTATCCTGTACAGTACATACAGGTGTTTCTCCAATGTAATGTTCTGCGGGTCCTTTTTTCTTTAAAAATTGAACTAAAACAAAATCACCAATCTGCAAATCCTCAGCTTCAAACTTTTTCTGATCTTCAATATCGACCAGATCACTTTCTAAATCGATCATGAAGCTGCCTTCTTCATCATACTCATCAGACAATTAGAACCTCGTCTTCATCGGAATCGCTTTCCATTAATTTTTGGGTAACCTTCTGAGCTTTTTGACTATGTATTATTGTATTATTACGTATTATTATGTATTATTATGTATTATTGCAATTTTATGATATGCATTTGAAAAAACGTGAAACCCATTGTACCTTGGAACAGTTCTAAGGTACAGGAGGTAATAATGTTTCAAGGTACACGGCACTACATATATGGAAAAAATGCATCACAATATTTTTAGGTTATCTTTAAAATTGAAACAAATCATATCAAAATACTCACCAAATATACGTTTAGCTACTACACAAAACAAATTTCAAATAAATGACAAAGTATAATTGTAATAACTCGAGAATTGATTTTGAAAACTGTTACTTTTCAAAGCCAAAATATTATGCGACTCATAGCTCGAAGCGCGCACAACAGATTTTCTGCTAAATCGGGGTACAGAGCCCTGGCTAAAGATAGTATAACTTAATTATACTTCTAGACAATAGATGTTAGCACAAGGAAAACTATTACAGAGTGTTCCAAGGTACACTGTACTCAAGGTACAACAGTCTCCCCTATATGAGTTCCAGCAAGCACTACAATGAGGAATGGAAGAACCGTCTTCAGTGGCTTCCCAATGAAGTTATTTTGAAGGAGACAATACTGAATTGTAATTCTATTCGAAAAAAAAAATATTAAAAAAAAAATCATTATCAATACTTACTTTACAGACCTCATATTATCGTCGTCGTCTGTTTAAAGGTTAAACACATTAACTAACGTCAAGCCAGTTCCTAAAAAACCTGAGATTTTCTTAAAATGAGAGACGAAAAAGTTATTCCAGGAAGTTCCAAAGATGTAATATTATTTTTTAACTAGCCTATGACCCATATTATTTTCACTTGTTCGTCTCTTGTTAGTAGGCGAGCGGGACTCACACCTAAATGGACCTTCCAGTGACCACGGAAGTACTAGTCGCTAAAACCGCTTTTATCCCACGTTTTCGAGGTCGCTGAATACGAATCTGAAATTATTTTTTCGATAAATATGGGGGAACACTAAAAAAAAGCGGCATTTTAGTGGAAAATTGAGAAAAATGAATTTTAGATTTTTTTGATGTTACACTCGCTATATCTCAGACAATTATTGATATATCTTTATGAAATTTTTTCTGCTTATAGAGCAACTAAAGACCTAAACAACAAGCCCACCGATTATTCTCCGGCAATTATTAGTTGATCGGTGAATTTTCAAATGTGTACTACCACGTGTTCTGAGTTTTGTCATACAATCGTAAAAGTTGAGCGAGGAAAATTCGAATTTCTAATAAATAATTATTGAATATTAAAAAACACAATATGTAAAGAAGTTTTTGGGAAAGTGTCAGCTTTAAATATTAAAAAAGAAAAAAATATGTGCTATTGCGTTGCTGTAGGTATAGGTAGTATAGGTACTATTCATGAGTTTGAAGTACGGGTTTAATACGAGTATATTACATTAAAATAAAAACCATTAAAATGTTTTTAAACATTTCATTTATTTTATCTATATCTACAATTACATCTTTATACAGATAATAATAAAATAAATAAAACAGATAATAAAAAAGATAAATAAAAAAAGATTTAAAAAAATAAATAAAAAAGATAAAAAAAACCGACAATGTATAATAATTTATAAATAAATAATAAAGTAGGTACTTACCAACATAGAAGATATTGTAAATAAGAGCAATACATTGAAAGAGTGAGATGTACACAGAATTGGCAAACTTTTGCAGACTAATATCCAATGTGGTCCACAAAACAGTAGCCGTAATAAACAAGTGACTGCGTGTTTAGTCAGTAAGAAATATATCAGTTTGTTGTTACTACTGATGACTTGGTAAATAACGCGCAAAACATTTGAAAATTTTGATAATATTATAAAAGATAATTATTGCCACAAAGTCCAAGTCACGTGCGTAAAATTATGTTAGTAATTTATTGTAATAATAATTGTATAGAAATATTGCATTGATTCTAGAAAATGTCGATTATAATGAATATATATTGAACTTACCTGATTTATTCATAATTCAGACAATTTATAAGTTATTTCTATACCAACATTAACACGTTCACATGCCCACACTATTTAATGGTATTAAAATAAACGTAAATGTGAGACCACGTACAGATAAATATTTTTACAACCTTTAACAACTTACCCCTTTCGCATCTAGTCCTCAACTACAGTGCCGATCTTTCAATAGAACATTTAATATCTAGACAACAGTGCCGACACACGTGCGTCGTGGGCACTAGTGATGTAAGAATACGTATTAAAATAACCGTTAAATCCGAATATTAAATTAATACGTATTAATCATATTATTTTGTTTTAATACGGATACGGACTAATTGTCAAATGTCATTCTTGAGTGTTGACTGCCGATGCTTGATGGTCGAAAACGTAATACAAATACAGTTATACAATTTTTAATTTCAATTCGTATTCGTATGACCACCTGTTGCCGTTTGTCGTTTGATTCGAAACCACCATTTGATTCGGATTCGGAATAAATCTACATTGGCGGCGGTGAAACCACCACTTGATTCGCATTCGGACTTGAAGAAATAATACGTATTCGAAATTAATACGTATACGAAATTGATACGTATTAGGGCGCTCAGTCGTCAGTCGTCGACGGTTGTCGTAATAAGTATTCGTATCCTTTCCAGATCTGGCCCGGGATTCTAAGTTGGTATCGTATCGAGCTCGATACGATAGGAGTTTCCCTCGATACGATACTAGTTTGGAATTCTAAGTTGCTATCGAATTTTCCCTCGGGTATCTTCGGAAAATTATGATAGAACGATAAATTTCAAGAAAGGGAATGTGGATTTTATAACTAATAACAACAATTTTCCTTTCTGTGACTATTTCTATACCGAATGTGTAGAGGGAAACTTAAAACGTAATAAGCGTCTCGCTAACCATAATGTGTTGTAAAAATAATAAACACAAAAATAATGAATTGTAAAGGGTTTGTGTTAATTTTCGTAAATTTTCTGGAACATAAATGAACCTTTATTGTAAGTTCTGTTCCCATCCATAAGGTATGTACATGAATAATAGAGATGCTCTTGGTTAGCATTTCATATGCACTTAATAAAATGTAATTTGCTATTTTTTAATATTGCATATTCATATTTTTTAGGTTTCGAGATGCCATTCAAAGTTTCAAAGTGGATGCCCATTAGCAAATTCTTTTAGAGGCGATGGAATAAAATTCTGTAATCGTTACTGGAAAATGTGCTGGCCCGTAGGGGCGAGATACAAATGGGAAATTGTGGGCTGAAACCACAATACATATGCGTGTATTGTGGGCTGAAACAACATAAAAACTCAATACTCTTGAATTTGAAGCCAAGACTACTGAAAAATGGTAAAAAGCAAATAAAACCAACATTTAACTGTTTAACCTTTTCTTATATAACAATTTTCAGACGTGGACTGATTTTTAATATGTACAATTTAAAAAAAGAAGACTGTAAATATCCAAAGAAGCTTGCCTCAAACTGGTGGAAAGCCACCTGAAGGAGGATTATCCGAGCTGGAATTGAAGTTACTCGATATTTTAAGAGAAAATTTTGTAGGAAAAGGTGAGCCTGAATTAGGCATCCCTACTTTTACAGAGCAAGAACGTATCGACAAACAATAAACCTTTTTTTCCTTTTGAAATGCTTGTTTTCTTTAATATACCCCCCAAATATACAATGTCATTATTTCTTACTCGGCGACAATATATCTATTAATTTCCTCTGCTCTCTTAAGCGACATTAACTCTACAAAACGTCTATAATGCACATTAAACAGTCACACTTTAATTGTTGTGGAGCAAGTGCCAATCCGAGAATACGGCGATTTTGTTGAATAATGCCCAGCATTTGAAAATATTTTAAGGTTAGAGCAATGTACGAAAATAATTAGCTATTGTTACATGAATCATGAATGATTATGTTACGAGATGATTTACAAATAATAAAAGCCCTTATCTTAATCTTCAAATAAACTTATAGTATATACAAACACTAAATCGCTTTAAAAATTGTCTTAATGTCTACACTTAAAGCAGCCTTAAATTATTGCAGTTAGATGATTATCTAACCTTCTTTATCGAATTAGATTAGAAAGAAATAGATATATCGTTTTGCTAAAACGATGACTAGCTTAGTATCGAGATTTTGGTATCGAATGAATGTCAAAAATACGATACGATACCAAGTTAGAATTCCAAATGTAGGTATCGTATCGAGTCAAACGATACGATAGCAAGTTAGAATCCCATAGCAGATGTTATGCGCAGATTGTCTATGGTCAAGACGGTTAGCAGGATTAATACGAATTCATTCATTCAACATTAATACGAATATCAAATTATTCCGATTATTTACATCACTACTGAGCACTGTTAATAAAATGCTCACGCCGACACAATGTCGTCATGGGCATTGAACATGTTAATAAAATGATAAATAGCGATATAATAAATCGTATTCCAAACGCATAAATAGTTCCTGCCGCGACTCACGGATCCGATCGCTCAGTGCTGTCGCGCTCCTAGTCCCATCAACGAGTGAAAGCCCCCATGTAAATTGGTCACTAATTGTTATCAGCAAACAAAAAATATGGTCGTATAGAGAAAAAAATTCTTAGAAAGATAGCGTGTAGTGCGATAGAGTTTTTGCGACTCGTGTTTTAATGGCGAACATAACAAAAAAAAATCGCAAAAGTCAAAAAAACCGTTTTTTTGCAAATAAAAAAAAAGCTTCAAGTCCTACACAAGAAAGTTAAATTAGAAAGTTGTAGGTCTTAAAAATGCGCGTCGATTGAGATGTGAACGAAAAATATCGGTTCATAAACATTTGAGAAAAATGTAAAAAAACGTCAAAAATCGCGTTTTCGTATTTTTTGCTGTATAAATTCCAATTTTGTCATCTTGTTAACTACAAATATAGCCCCCAAGACAAGCGGAAAATGTCCCTTTTTTTCAGAAATTCAAAAAAAGTCTTGTTTTTTCGAGTTATAACGATTAAAAAAAAAAGTATAATAATAATGTATCACAATTTTTTTTTAGTTTTTTTTTCTTTGTATTAATGGTACAGTTTTGTTTGTAATAACATAACCACCGTACCTTTTTTAGTTTGTTTATTTAATGGAACTCTTGCTGTTTGATTTTTATATCAATAGAAGCAATAAATAAATAAATACATAAATAAAATAAATAAATAAAAAAAAGGCGTTTTCAAAAATCAGCTTTTACAGAGGCAAAAATGATCGTACAGAAACGATCATGGGCTCATTTTATTCACGAAGACTTGTACTTTCATGCTATTAAAAAACCAAATCGCTTTTATTTAATTTTTGCATAAAATAATGCGTTGTAAAATTGTATCATTTTTTCGAATCGGTTTTTTTTTCGAATAACTTTTTTTATTTTGGTTTTACATTTTTGGCCGTTGCATATTTAAAAACTGGCATTCAAAACACTTAAAAAAAAATGAAGGTCCTACGACCTCAGGGTGCCGAGATATATTTTTTTTTAATTCCTGACAGCGCTGTATACGTCCTATTGACTTCATTTTTACACGAAATAGATCTCAGACTTTTACTTTCTTAAAAAAAAATATTTCAAATTATTTTATTTAATTGACATAATTGTTTGCGAAAGTACAGCGTTGGGTGCGGCACGCGCTAGCCAACCACGGCGAGAGAGTGGACGAACACTCCGCTTCCGGAGTAAACACGATTTCAATCGATCGCGCTCGCAAAATTATCTTTTCCTCCGCTTCAAAAAAATGATCTTAGCTCCCTGAGGTCGTAGGACCTTCATTTTTTTTAAAACGCGTGTTTTGAATGCCAGTTTTCAAATATGCAACGGTCAAAAATGTAAAACCAAAATTAAAAAAGTTATTCGAAAAACCGGTTCGAAAAAAATGATACAATTTTACTACGCATTTTTCTATGCAAAAATTAAATAAAAGCGATTTGGTTTTTTAATAGCATGAAAGTACAAGTCTTCGCGAATAAAATGAGCCCATGATCGTTTCTGTACGATCATTTTTGCCGCTGTAAAAGCTGGTTTTTGAAAACGTCTTTTTTTTAAATCGTTATAACTCGAAAAAATAGTGCTTTTTTTGAAGTTTTGAAAAAAGGATCATTTTCCGCTTGTATTGGGCTATATTTGTAGTTAACAAGAAGTCTGTTCACACAAAATTGGAATTCATACAGCAAAAATACGAAAACGCGATTTTTGACGTTTTTTTTAAATTTTTCTCAAATGTTTATGAACCGATTTTTTTCGTTCACATCTCATTCGACGCGCATTTTTAAGACCTACAACTTTCTAATTTAACTTTCTTGTGTAGGACTTGAAGCTTTTTTTTGCAAAAAAATCGTTTTATTGACTTTTGCGAATTTTTTTGGTTATGTTCATCATTACAACTCGAGTCGCAAAAAACGCTATCTTTCTTAGAATTTTCTCCTCTATACGACCATATTTTTTGTTTGCTGATAACAATTAGTGACCGGTTTTCTCCCCGTTGATTGGGCTATCCGTGCAACCGGACACGGCGCTCGACTTTAAAATAGCATATCTTTTTTTCTTTTTAATAGTTAAAGCTGAAACTTTCCCAAAAACTTCTTTACATATTGTATTTTAATACTCAATAATTAGTTATCACAAATTCGAAACTTCATCACTCAACTTTTGCGATTGTATGAAAAAACTCAGAATTCGTGGTAGTACACATTTGAAAATTCACCGATCAACTAATAATTGCCTAAGAATAATTGGAGTGTGCTCGTTGTTTAAGTCTTTAGTTGATCTATAAGCAGAAAAAAATTCATAAAGATATATCAATAATTGTCTGAGTTAGAGCAAGTATAACATTCAACTCAATTTTCCACTAAAATGCCGTTTTTTAGTGTTCCCCCAATTTTATCGAAAAAATAATTTTCGATTCGTATTCAGCGACCTCGAAAATGTGGAATAAAAGTAGTTTTAGCGACTAGTACTTCGTACTCACATACTGCTATTTCTAAGCGTCTTTTTGAGGATGTCCCCCGCTGGTCTATAGACGATTACAGTTTTCCCAACAATTGGTTTGGTGATGTTGAATAAGTTTTACCTTTAAACCGACATCATATATATTATGTACGTATCGTATTATTTTTACATTTTTCAATTCTTAATATTTACGCAACTGATATTCATAACAAATCATTTGATAATATATGATAATTGATTATGGTCTTACCAGAGAAATAGAAAATATTGTAGATGCTCTTGTTCAGCTTCCTTGCGCATAAATTAAGTTACCACTTTTACAGACGAATCTGTTTTTAATAAAAATAATTTTGAGTTAAGATTACCACTATTATCAGACAATGCAAAAATATCACACTACATGCAAAATCTTCTAGCTGAAGTCGGCACACAACACTGGGACCTTACTTCTTTTAAAATTATAACCTACATACGTGCCAAAACGTTTTTATTTTTTTATACGTGGAACTGTTCCAAAACTATAAGAAAAATCAGGCATGGAATGCTGATGCAAGATTAAAAATTATAGAAAAAGAAAGTAAGTAGCTTTAAATAAGGACGATGTACTTAATAACTACTTACGTTATGTAGATATGTAATACGTTTATGTTTTTCTGTCTAAATTTGCACAAATAATAATAAAAATAAAGATATTTTTTACAACATTCTGTTTTCTAATATATGTGTATTACACCTAATGTTCTAAATTAAATTAATAAGTTTACACAATAGTCCTAAAATGATATATTTAATAAACGCTGCCTGAAAACTGAAAATAACCTGATTTTAGCACCTTTATGTCCATGCGCCAAAATTTATTTATAAATATTTTTTATAGCTTTTTAAAAATAGGTAGGTTGAAATGGTGTGCTCGCCATGGCCAAGGTTACAAAGACACTGAGTCTTATCAATAACCAATTTATAGAGAACAAAACTATTAAGAGGATGTTTATAGCTTTATCTTACATAGAGGGTGTCCGGTAAGTATATGGCAATATTCTATGGGCATACAGAGGAGGTAAAAACAAAACTAGTTATTCTTATAATTTTTTCTCGTACGGTTCCCTCCTACTGAGATATAAGGCCCCAAAGAGGTATCTTGAACTTTACTTACAAGAACTTTTGTATCTCTGTTTTATCTATCACTGTTTTATGAGGTTTTATGGTACACAGAAAAGTTTATATTTATTTCTCAGATCTACTTAGCTGTGGAAAAATGTCAAAAAATGCTAAAATACCCAAAATTTCAAACCATTTGCAACAGTGTGATAACACAAAATGCGTAGTTCCTTCCGTTCAAAAGTCATTAACTGTATCCTATCTTTGTAGACATCCAGTATATTTCTTTATGAGCCTGGTAACATGTGACAATTCTGTCATACGATTTGAGAATTAAATAACGAGCCATCGAAAAAAACGTCATCGAAGTTGGCCGAGAAAGAAGACGTATTTCTATTCTTAATAGATTTTATAACCTTATTTACTTGTCAAGACTGTCACATCATATGACAGCCATTGTTTATTTTACAAATTATGACAGTCACTTGTCCAAAGTTGCATAACCAAAAAGCTTAGATATAACCGCTATTTCCATCTCTCTCGTTCAAAGCCAGAGTTGATGACGTTTTTTTTTAATGTATACAGGGTGTCCCGTAAAGAATGGGCCATACTTCAGAAATAGCTTCACTGGGTCAAAATAACCTGATTTAGCTCAACTTACCTTAGTACCATTGTGCTTCCTTAAAAAGTTATGGGCCTTAAAAAAATTGTTTTTTTTCATTTTTTTCTGTTAATTTTGTCAATTTTTAAGTTATTCCGCGTAAAATTGGTATAGGGGGGTTTTTGGAATAGCCTAACATTAATATGATGCCATTTCTCGCGTGAAACGTACAGGGTGTTAACAACCCCCCGTACCACTTCTTATTCTCATTATATTTTTTTGTTATCACGAATTTTGACAATATTGACAGTTTTCTTGAAAGAGCCATCCATTCACTGCAAAAATGGTATACCTGTTCCATGACGCTAAATCGCGCCTTTTTCGAGAAAATTAAGCTTAACTGTAGTAAATTGACAGAATTAACAGAAAAAAATGAAATTAAATATATTTTTTTTCAAGGCCCATAACTTTTTAAGGAAGCACAATGGTACTAAGGTAAGTTGAGCTAAATCCAGTTATTTTGACCCAGTGAAGCTATACCTGAAGTATGTCCCATTCTTTACGGGACACCCTGTATAATAATAAATCATGCCATGTATAAAATAAAGTGATTATGGTTTGTTTTCGTTAATTTTGAAAATGCTCCTCTCAACCCTTACTTTTCGAGTAGTATATACGAATTGCATTTTCCTTTGAGTAAAACCATGTAATAAGGGCCATTGTATAGCCCTATATTTTCTATATTCTCAGAAAAAATATTTAGTGCGTATATTGAATGCTCATATCACTAACGTAATTTTAATGCTTTATTGACCGATGTGTTAAGGCCATACAATCACGCCACATGGAAACAACATAGTTTAACTGATAATACACTAAAGATACTTGTTATTGGAAAGGATTGTCTTATGGCAAGGCGGATTTATTTTAATTTGTACTTATCTGCAATATAACATCATTATCAGCGTGAAATAAATGCTTAGTAAAATAATGACGTTTTCTAGTAAATTACAAATTATTGTGAAACTGACTATCTCTATTTGAAGTATCTATCCTTATCTGTCCTTAATTTTTTTGAAATCCTAAAGCTTCATGTAAACGGTTTACAAAAACCTTCACAAATATAATCAAGATATACAGTGTCATCCATAAAGTGTGCACCATATGAGAAAATTTGTTGTGCCTGCATTTAAGAAATTATTTTGAACGCTAGTTGTTTGGGCATGTCTTTATGACAAACTAAAAGGATGTGTCTAGAGTCCCGAACACGGGATCGGTTGAGAAAAATTAAATCCCAAATAGGTGTGGCTTGATGACGTCCTTCGGGACTTTCTCAAAGAAATTGAAATCCCGACCGCGGGACCGTTGTTAATAAATCAAAATCCCGACCTATATATGGTGTGTGATACTATACTATCTTATGAAGACCCAGTGGCGGCTGGTGATAAAGGGTACATGGGCACGTGCCCAGCCCAAATTTCAATAGAAAATATTTCTTTTGTGTTAATTTACTATAAATTACTGTTACAATAATATCAATTAATTGTATACAACAAACTATTCATATTCTAATTATTAATACACATATATATGACAGACTATCGATCGAGCATCGAGCCACCATAGTCTGAAATCCTCGCATTTCGCGTGCGTGGGCGAGGGCACACAGTTTGCCAGCCCTCGTTTTTAATCGGGCTTTTTCGGTGACTGGTAGAATTTGGAGACGATTGCAGCAGACAGGCGACGTTAAATCGTTCGAAAATCAGCTGAACGGGTCACACTTGTTGAGTGACCTGTTTTAGTGATTGTTTATTTTCTTCGCTGAAAAGTGTGTTTTTACTGTTTTTGATTGCGAAACGTTTCAAAATTAATTCGTTGGGCTTTTTATTGACCAATAAAGATATTACATACGAGAATCGAGCGGAAATGAAACGGTTAGGAAGGCCGATACCCGATTTGATTATTTCCAAAACAGACGTAGGAAAATCGCGAAATTATTCACGAAAATTTAATAGTAGTAAATTTTAATTTACTTTGATTTATGTGGGTGTCCTAAAAGAAACAAACTGTTTTGTTTTATTTGTTTAGTGATGGGTAGCAACCAAAGTGCATGGACTCAAGAAGGGGTGAGTGATTTAAAACATTTAAGTGAACGAGCTAAGAAACATGCTACAATGAAAAACATTTACATAACATCTTAGATTTTAGTGTGTTGGGAATGGTAGACATAAGGCAACAGCTTGATAGTGCTTATCGTGAAAATATAAGACGTCACAATGAAAATGTGGATAAAAACAGACATATTTTAAACCAAATAATTAATTGTATTAAATTTTGTAAAACAAATCCGGGACTTTAATGAAAAGGCGACTAACATTTTTGTGAACATTAAGGACAGGCGAGCTGATTTCCTCTACAAATAACGGTAAGATACCTATATCAAATTTTTTTCAGATGTTGCCACCCATTATTTTAATATATTTAAGCCCTCAATATTCGTGACTAAATATTATTTCAAAAAGCTACCAAATCCCAAAAATTATTCTTGTGAAAGTCTATATCTTTGTATAAAAGAATTTTTCATTGAAATTCTGAAGTGTCAGTAAAACGCATGACCTTTAAAATTTTAAAAATTTTCGCCGGCGCGCGGCGGCGCCATTGGTAGCTAATGAGTAATCCTACTGACACACCCTGTGCCCACCCATGTAACACACCCACGAGCCGCCACTGTGAAGACCTAAACTAACTTGTGATTGATCGAAAACAAAAACAAGGAATCAGGAAAAATAAATTATTATTATTGTGTATTTCTGCATAAAAAAATATGGAGCACAATTTTCATCGTTTCATTTGGTCGCTTTTTTCTTTTTCCTTTTAGCTGGTAGGCTAATTGCCTTTAAATTCTCGCCTCTAGGTCTGCCTTCCCTGTTTTTGTTTTTGATCAATCACAAGTTAGTTTAGGTTTTCATAAGATAGGATAGTATCACACACCATATATAGGTCGGAATTTTGATTTATTAACAACGGTCCTGCGGTCGGGATTTCAATTGCTTTGAGAACGTCCCGAACGACGTCATCAAGCCACACCTATTCGGGATTTAATTATTCTCAACCGATCCCGCGTTCGGGATTCTAGACACATCCAAACTAAAATAACGCCCATCAAACCTAGTAAAAAGTTCATAACATACGAGTATCACACATTTTTTCAACTACCTATTACTACTAGGGGGCCACGGTAGCCGAGTGGGTTAAAGCACCGTCTTTCCAGTCGCGATACCTCTGTGCGCGTTGTTCGAGTCCCAGCCGGGGTAGCGATTTTTAATTGTCTCGCTTTCTCCGCCAGGGCTTGATATGCAACCACTAATACACTAGTGTATAGGTGTGGATGCATAGATGCCAATCCAACCGCACATGCCCTAGATTTGGTAATGTTCTGAGTTTTCTGGGTTTCCTCAGAAGTGTAAAGCAAATGCGTTACCGAAATAATCTTAAGTCGCTCCCAGTGCGCCATGGCAAATAATAATAATAGCCACTCCTTCCCGCACAGGTCCCTGAGAGGACCTAAGGGTTACTCTTCGGAGTAATTATAGGGTGAGTATTATTATACTACTCAATGCAACTAAATTATTTTCAACCCTAGAGAAAAATATTATAAAGAAAAGGTATTCCTTTATTTATATTAGTCCCAATATGAAGTTTAAGTGCATTATGGTGAAAAAGCGGTTCCTGACATTTTTTTCAACTTACCCTCGTACCTCAATTCGGACGAAATCGTTCATCATTAAAATCATATTTTCTTGAGACTCTTCTCCAAGAAAAATATTGTTATTGTTCAAAATAGGGTTTTAATTTAAACAATTTTTTAACTAAAATTTAAAAATAATTTTAATTTTATAAAGCAATGCGACAGCAGGATATCAATGAGGAGCAAAACTTTTAATGTTGCAAAACATCACATGAAACTTTCAAATACACATCAAATAAAACAAAAAAAATATATAGAAAGAAAACTAAGATTATATTAACTACTATTCTGAAAACCACACGTGTGGAAACAGAAGAAACAGTAAAAGTAACAAGTAAATAAACATTTGTATTTTGCACAAACAGTTACAGATACTCACAAAAGTATTCGGCCACCCTAGATATTGCTAATAAATTGACATACAAGAAATAGTTATCATTGACTTGCAAACAAGAGAAATTAACACAATGATATATGACCATTATGCTTTATTATACCACATAAAAAAGTAATCAAAACAGACACAATTTAAAAACTGCCGACAAAACACGACAATGTCCAATTTATATGACACAACAGTATTCGGCCACCAAAAGAAAAATAAAATAGGAAAGGTACAAACAATTTAAAACGGCACATCTAATATCTTGTCGGGTATCCTTTAGAATTCAGAATAGCTTTCAACCTATTTGGCATTGAATGCACCAGTTTACGGGTCACTTTCGGGGTCACATTACTCCATTCTGTTGAGAGATGATTTTTTGAGAGAGATTTTTGAACTCTTCTTTATTGGTAATTCATTTATTTTGCAGATATAGTTTTAGATGTGACCATAAGTGCTCGATAGGGTTAGTACTGTGCGACTGCGGCGGTGTTTTCAATTATCGGTACATGGTATAGCAGCCATTCCCGCGTTTTACGGGCACAGTGATTGGGGTCATTATCTTGTTGAAAAATGTAATGATCGCCCAATCCCAATTTTTCGGCGCTGGCCTGTAAATGATGCTTCAATATATTAGTATAACAATATTAGTTCAATATTCCTTCAATAAAATGAAGGTTACCCACTCACGCAGCCGCCATACAGCCCCACACCATGAGCTATCCACCGCTGTTTTACGGTAGGTTTTAAGTTTTCCTTATTTAACGATGTACCAGATTTTCTCCATACAATTTGTCGTCTGGACGAATCAAATATCTCAAGTTTACATTCGTCGCTAAAGATAACCTGATCCCAGAAAGTTTCAGACTCATTCACATACTGGTCAGCAAACGTGAGTCTTCTTTGTCTGTTGACCTTACTAATCCAGGGTGCCCTTCGGGCAACTCGGCAGTGGTAGCGCTTTTTTCTTAAGGTTCGACACATTGTCTCAGTACTAATATTCTTTCCAGTATTCTCCTGAATCTCAGCACATATTGTTCTGTATTGTTCTCTGGCATTAGTACTTGGATTTTCTTTTATTTGTTAGAGAATTTGCCTTTCATCTCTTTGAGTTAATATTTTGGGTCACCGTGATCGTGCTGTATTTACTACCGTTTTATCGATTTCATATTAGTACTTCGTTGTATACCTGCGTCTCTGCTAATTTTACGCTGTGCAATATCTTTTTTTTTTGCTAGGGAGATAAGATGCTGTCTCTCTGGTACGTTGATTTCGCGTACTTTTGGCATTTTATTTGCGTGACAATGGTACACTGTCTAATAGAGGCACGCAGTCTATACCAGTTAATATGTAACCTTTCACACACTAATACTATGGCCAAGAACCCTACTATCTCTACTTGCATTACCTACTACAGCTTTGCATAATTAACTGGCCGAATACTTTTGTGTGTCCGTTTTCATATGTCAAACGCGTTGGTCGGGTAATCCCAGCGAATGTTTTATTCTGCGTCTACGTTGTAATTATCCTTTAATCAAGTAGTAAAGGAGGAACGTATTTACGCATATTATGCAGTCTCACTTAATTGTGAATTTGTGTTTTGTACATTCGTTCTTAGAAATAGAAGGATTGTCGAATACTTTTGTGAGTATCTGTATATTATTAAAGGAACCTCGAAGGGCGTCCTTTTTTAAAGTAACTTTTCTTCAATAACGTTTATCATACGTCTCTTTGTGTCTTCCTTTGCTTTGGATACATAAACTTTGGATAGTTCTTTGGATAGTTCTTCTGAACATTTCTTTCCCGAAATTAACAAGAAACTGTGGGGAAATTTCATTCAGGAACTGGCGAATAGTTTCTTCTAAATTACCAATATTGTGAAAAGGTCTAAGCATATAAACGTTTTCCTTTAAATTCCTCTGCATAGAGATTTAATAAATTACGTTTTAAAATATTTTAATTAAATATTACTGTGCTTTTAAGGAACATAATTTCGCATGTTTTTCAAATGTTATTTCAAAAGTATCGCCTCAAAAAGTGTGCTTTCTATGAGGTTTACCATAATTATTTACTTTTTGTATTATTCTTGAAAATAAAATAAAGTTTGCACCAAAAATTCGTTTATTTGTTGATGACCTTTTTATAATTGAGTTATGTGTTGCCCATTTACATTGTTTTGAACAAAAACAATATTTACAATATTTTGTTTGGAGAAGAGTCTCCAGAAAATACACTTTTAATGATGAGCGATTTCGGTCGAATTGTGATACGAAGGCTAGCCGAAAAAAATGTCAGGAACCGCTATTTCACCATACTGCACTAAAACTTCATACTGGAGCTAATCTCTTACAAAAGAATAACTTTCCTTTTTAATATTTAACTCTAGGATTGTAAATAAAGGTAGTTTACTCTTGTGTTAACTTAGTTTTTAAATATTGTGGGTTGTTTTTTTGACATATTTCTCAAAACTGAAAAAAGATTTATGAATTATATATTTTAAAAAAGTACAACTTTTAAATTTAACAACGACTTAATAGTGGTTTTTCGATTTTACAGCTTACTAAACTTCAAAAGATTTTGGATGTCATATCATGGACGCCTAAACTTTTTTTTATAATATACACTTCAACAAAAAAAACAAGTGCCCCATGTCATACATAGCCGAAAAAAAAATTTAAGGCGAATGAGATAAGCTAAAAAAAATATGCATACTTAGTTCCATTGAAAATAAGAAAGTTGGCTCGATTTCCGGTTAAACCAGAAGTTTGTAGAAATTGCCGGTCAGGCTGAAGCCTTATCACTACCTACATACCTAACTATGAATTTCATAGTTTTATAATAATAAATAAAGAAATCAAAGGTTGTTACATGTGCACATGTGCTGATACATATGCACGTATGTATATCAACAGCTCGTATTTATTACACAATAAATATCATCCTCATATAAATCTTATAATCCAAGTTTTCATGTTCAAACAACTTGTAAACATGTAAAGAATAGCGTTATTGCCATTTAAAAAAATTACTTTCCCTTCTTTAGATGAAATTCTTCCTCAGAAATTTACTGAAGTAATTATAAAGTACCTAACCCAGTTTTTCTTTTACCTACACATATAGAAGCAACCTACATAAAGTGTGCAATGACTTGTAAGTTTTATGTAATACGGCTCGTGTTACAGCAGCTTTTCAAATAATATCTTGTGTTCCTCATTTGATGTAAACAACTGCTGCAAAAAGTTAATTGGTTTATTTATTTTATACACAATGAAAATAGTAAAAACATATAAAAACGTTAAATACTGACAGAAAAACATAAACAAGCAATGCGATACGCTGTACCAATTGAATACAGGGATATAATATTAATTTTATATTTCAAGAAGGAATGTTTCAAAACTTGTAGCAAGTGAAAATACTTACGTATATATTATGTATGTATACATAAATATACAGTGTGGAACAGCCAAATGGAATAAATTCAGTAGCTC
This sequence comes from Aromia moschata, assembly GCA_029963805.1. NCBI lineage: Eukaryota > Metazoa > Arthropoda > Insecta > Coleoptera > Cerambycidae > Aromia > Aromia moschata. The sequence continues at coordinate 1,561,403 of JAPWTK010000047.1, read as the reverse complement.
CATTATTATACATTTTTTTAGAAAATCCTGAGATACGTCAATTTCTAATTCTAAAATGACATCTTGCCACGTAAAAATATCATCCCTAAATTCAACCCCCTTCAGGTGACAGCTACAACCCCTAAATTTTCAAATTGGAAGTAGGGGCTTTTGATACTTCATTTGAAAGGTATTTTCATTATCTATTCAAAACTGCTATGGTTTTAAATTATATTGCAGAAATTAACAAGAAAAAAAGATAAGTTTCTCCAGGGTAGGAAATTCGTTACATCAAAATAAAACTTTTATAAGTAACACTATTTGTCAACTTTAGGTTCTGTATTGTTAATAATAACAAAAAATAGATATCTGTAATTGCCGACATTCCCTTATAAGATAAAAACTTACTAATAAATTGGATGTAATGCTTATGGTTGAAGAAAATCCACATACGTCGAGTTGTCAAACAGCTTCGGCGTTAAATATTAGCCATTCCTCGATTCTCCGCGTGTTGACAGACAATCAGATGCACCCATATAAACTGGTACCAACTAATGAGCTCGCTGAAGACGATTTTGATAGAGAATTCTCTCTTGGGAACAAATGATGCAAATGATAGATGACAATACTTTACAAATAGAAAATGTTATATTTTCGGATGAATCTACATTTACACTTCACATGTTAATCGCCAAAACTGTCATTACTGGACGAGAGAAAATCCTCACTGGATGAGGAAACTACACACGCAAAACCCTGAGAAAGTTAATGTTTGGGCAGGAATAATTGGAGAAAATATCATTGGTCCCTTCTTCATTGACGGCAATTTGAATGGAGAAACTTATTTACGGCTGCTCCAAAATTATGTTGTACCGACGATGGCAAACTTGTATCCAGCTGAAGGAATCCCACAACTTCCAGGTAATGCAATATGGTTCCAGCCGGATGGTGCACCAGCACATTACGAAGTCAATGTCCAGCAATATCTCCACACAATCTTTCCAAATCACTGGATAGGGAGACGAGGTTCTGTAGAATGGCCTGCACGATCACCTGATCTCACGCCGTTAGACTTCCTCCTATGGGGATATGTAAAAAGTATGGTCTACAAAACCAAACCCGACGATTTAGCTGCCTTAAGAAGAAGAATAACACTTGCAATTAGGTCGATTACCCCGCAGATGTTAACTAACCTTAGAACACATTTCTATTTACGTCTAGGATGCTGCCAAGATGATTTGTTTTTTATTTTAATGTAACGAATTTCCTACGCTGGAGAAACTTATTTTCTTGTTAATTTCTGCAATAAAATTTAAAACCATAGCAGTTTTGAATAGAGAATGGAAAGACCTTTCAAATGAAGTATCACAAGCCCCTACTTCCAATTTGAGAATTTAGGGGTTGTAGCTGTCACCTGAAGGGGGGTCATTTTAGAATTAAAAATTTACGTGTCTCAGAATTTTCTTTAAAAAAATGCATGCTACTAAATAAAATGGTACTGAATGCTTATCGATCGCCTATTTGTAATCAACAAAAATTTGACGACACTTTTCCAAAGAGTTTGAGACATTAACAATTCTTTGTTTTTTTTTCTTCAACAGTACGTCTAAAAAATAGGACCTATTCCTGTTTAATACACAAACGTTCATGCTCTTTTCATGTGTAAATTCCATAAATAAAGTTGCATTTACACAAGTACATCTACCTATTAAGTTACACTCGATATCATTTATGGATATTCAGGAGACATTCGCCTTTTTAAAAATACACCTCAGAAATTAACATTTACCAACTTTTTACAAGAACGGCATTGAAAATGTTGAAACAGTTTCATCAAATATTTATTCTATAGGTAGGTACTTAGCGTACTATAAAAATTATAAATGAACATTTTCCATTTTGGTGTAAAACAACGCATTACTAGGTAAATTTTAAAATTCACACTGTCTAATTGCAGTGAATAAATAACCTGTCGTTTCGTCTTGGCTTAACTAGTATCTTGTGATTTTTGGCACTCAATTAAATCTAAAATTAGCATTCACTAACTTTATACTCACATAACTAATTAGGCAAAACCTCATGACGGTGTTCCGCAAGATGTGAATAGCAAATTTATGTTTGTTTAAATATTTAACAAAAGAATATTAAAGTGAAAATTATTTTATAGTAATTAGAACCAATTAACGTTAAAGTTCATTTAATTACAGGAATTTAGATTACATATTTTTTAATCTGTGAAGTGTTTAAGTCGTAGTAGTTTTTAAAATCAAGTGAGCAATAAATATATTCTAATTCTTATTGATTTTTTGAGTATAATATATTTTTGTAGTATTTTATAATATAGAAATGTAGCCCATAGGACAGCCAATCCTTTGCCAATAAAAAAAATTAAAACAGTAAGAGCCTAGATATGATACCTTTCAATTGCAAATATGTACGTCCAATACGAACACAGGAAAACTTTAAGGCCATAACTAATGTACATACATATATTTCATCTGAACTGAAACTAATGTTTTTAATTCATTTGATCTATTTCTCTACCACTCTTACAAGGTAAAATTATAAATGTGTGGCTTGACCTCTTGAAAAATACTTATATAGTTTCAAAATTTTCATTCACTTTAGCCCATCTGCTCAGTTTATTATTCAGTGTGTACACAGGGTGTTTGATTTATCATTCTGCGCCTAATATTTCTTAAAATATGGAACATACGAAAAACAATATAAGAACAAAAGTTTCGTTACTTGCCATTACAAAGTTTACCGCTTTGCATTAGAAAACTAGAGAAAATTCTAAATTATTATAGAGATAGAGAGATATAGAGAGATAGAGAGAGAGAGAGATAGAGAGATATAAACTTTATTAATAGTATTAGTTCCTTTCTTTTTTCAACAAACCCTTACAGGAGAGAGACATTTAGAATTTTTTCGATATGAGGTAATTCCTGCACACGTAGAACTTTTACGATAAAACTGAACACGATTTACTGAAAAAAAACTAGTCTAGTTCAGCAAGGCACACAGCTGCACTTTGCTACATTTTTTCGAGTTTACTTGAGTGAATTTTTTGAGTGGCCTCCGAGATCTCCAGATCTTACGCCCCCTGAAATATTTTCTGGGGGATATTTGAAAGCAAAAGTTTCTACCACCAAACCAGAAAATTTAGAGGATGTAAGGAACAGAATACAATGTATTCATCTATCTTCAAAGTGAATTTATAGATAGAATTGCCTATTGTCAATGATTAGTAATTCATAGTAACAATAAAATTTGTAACTCTACAGTAACATTCAATTTTCGTTTCAAATGTTCTCTAAAATTTTCTAATGCAAGGTGCTAATTTTTTAAGGTCATTTTAAATAATATTGGATTTCCCAAAACCAACGCCAATAATAGAGGATTGTTATTAGAAAAAAAGTGAGAATGAGAAAAAGTGATATGGCACTCAAAACATGCATTTTTGTACATAACATTTGACCTGTTTGTTTTCTTTTTTCGAAAACTTGTTTGTTCCGGTTTTATTAAATTTATGCAGTACCTTTGCAACTAATTTGTTAAAAGTCATTGCAAAAATGTCACTTAATTTTTCCATAAACCTCTTTTTAGTAAAATGTACCTCTTCTTAGTAAAATGTATCTATTGTATAATTTGAATAAATGTTAGGTAAAAATGATAAATCAAAAACCCTATCTAAGAAAATAAAACCGAAAGTTATTATGGTGCAGAATAAATACCTCATATAATGGCCCCAACATTTAGTATAGAAAATAAAAAGATAAATTTCAAATACTTGTTTATCACGGGATCAGTTGATCAAATTCTTTAAAAAACATTAAAAACGGGCGGAGGATCCGGTGTTACGTAAAAAATAATCTGATTTGTGTAATATTTTTAAAAAAAATTGATTTGAATGGCTAAAAAGACAATTATCTGATACACAACGTATCACATTAAAAATAAATATTTAATAACCATCTAAGAAATACCTAATACCTAATTCTAATAATTATTCACAATTATCTATATTAAATAGTACATACTATTGTACAATGTTGCAAATCTTTTAAATTTGGTTAATTTAAAGGAATTAATTTATAAATAAACGGTATTGTATAATTCTCTGAATCGTATGATTCCAAGGTTATTATATCATATCTCACTTACGTTACATTACGCGTAGAAATTTAAACGAAGTAGTTAGGCACAGCACATGTTCATTTATCAGAGGAAATAGCGCAACAATTATTTTCACTTTTATACAATTAGGTACAAACTGAAAACTAGTGCGAATTATTCTAGTAAAAAATCAGTAATTATAGACAAGAGAAGTATATGTTTAGTATGTGAATAAATTAACTTGCAAGTTGCATATCTAAATGTGAAATTGTTCAGGAAACTATTTAATTGCATAACTTCCGTTTTTGTATTACCACCCTTCAGAACCGATAGACCCTCAGTCACCACTACAGATGACGTTCCCGGGTTATTTTAAAACCGTCCTTTATTTAACATTAACTAATTTAAAAACTAGTTTTGCAATACAGTCCCTCAATGCCAAACAATTTATAAACGGGGTCCCCGTTTAAGCAACGATTTTGTACAAAATATGATCTGCCACCAATAGAGACAACACCTTAGAAGATGATTTAAAAAGATAATAAGAAAACTCACTTCTCTTAATTCATCTCAGTGGGATTTAATAGGAAAGAAATTTCGTCACCAGTGCTAACTCACACACATGGATTGCGTCAGATTTTATACGAGCTTCGCACGCGATGTTCAGCGATTAACTGCTGGCAGACGGGAAACCAAAACGCGCGCACGTTTTGCGTCTAAAAGCGATATCGATCAGCGTTGTAAGGCCAGGCTCCATGTGGTTACGTTTTTAACATTTTGTTGTAATTCAGGGCCGCACCTATAATGTTTAAATAAAAGTTTAGTATGTAAGAAACGGCGAGTTTTGGGCCGGCACCTTGGCGGAAAGCACGATGCTCCGGCCTATATCAGAGACCACGTCCAGTCCATATCCCGAAGACTGTCCAAGGTCGTTAGGAGTAGGAGCCCGTACAGTTGGTTAAACTCGTTCTCAATGAGGTACTTCAATTACACAGGCACACAAAAAAAATGTCGTGTCCGACAACTGCACTTAGGAGGTGTGTAAATTAAGTAATGAGACTAATTTTTTTTAAATTCTTTATTCGAATAGGATTACAATTCAGTATCGTGTCTTTCAAAATAACTTCCTTGGGAAGCCACACAGCGCTAGAGACCGTTCTTCCATTCCTCATAGCAGTGCTGGAACTCATATACTGGAATAGCCTTCAGGTGGTCGGTTACAGCCGTTTTAATATTTTGTATGGTCCCAAAATGACATCCCTTGAGGTGATTTTTCAATCTCTGGAAGAGAGAAAAGTCACAATGACTCAAGTCAGGCGAATAAAGAGGCTGAGGAGCCACAATAATGTTTTTACTGGCTAAAAACTCGTTTGCTAAAATGGCTATGTGACAAGGCGTATTGTCGTGAAGCAACATCCAGTTGTTCTTGATGTTTGGTCTCACACGCATGTCTCTTTTTTCGAAGTTTTTCAAGAACCTCTCTGTAAAAGGTTTGATTTACTGTTTAGCCTGGAGGCACAAACTTTGTGGACTCAAATTCCCTTCAAATCAAAAAATCAAATCAGCATGCATTTGATCTTCGACTTGCTCATTCTTGCTTTTTTAGGCCTTGGAGAGCTTGAAGTGTGCCATTCCACGCTGTGCCGCTTGGTTTACGTGTACTCAAACACCCACGCCTCATCACCATTAATGACACGTTCCATAAAATAAGGATCATTTTCAATCGATTCCAAAAATACAAGACACCTGTCCCTCCTGATGTCCTTTTGTTCCTGCGAAAGGTTTTTTTGAACCACTTTTTGCGCAGATTTTTCTCATCCCCAATTCTTTAATCAAAATCTCATGAACAGTGATGTGATTCAAATTTAACTCTTGCCCGATCATTCTTGTCGTCAACAGACGATCTGAAAGCACAAGATCCCGTATTCTATCGACATTTTCATCAGTTCTTGAAGATGAAGGCCTTTCGCTGCGTGGTTCATCTTCAATCGACTCTCTTCCCTTCTAAGAATGGCTTAAACTACCGAAAAATCTGGGCTCTTAAAAAAACACTGTCTCTGTAGGCGTGTTGAAGTTTTGCAAAAGTATCCGTTGCGCTGTGTCCAAGTCTGAAGCAAAACCTGATAGCACACAGCTGCTCAAAATTAATGTCATTCATTGTACTGAAGGTGCATTACATGTTAACCTACCACCCTTCCAAGTCCCGTCCCCGCAGTGTTGCTAGATCGGGCGCTACGTTGCCAGTCTCATTACTTAATTTACACACCTCGTATATTATACATACACAGTATTCTTACTTATTTTAACATGGTGTCCCAATCCAGTATCAAAACTGCTCCATCACCCTTAGAGTTACAGCTTAAATTGGGACTTTTATAGGGGACTTTTTCCTATGGAAAAACCAGGGAGTTTTATGGGGCACTTTGATAGCGGACTCGGTCACCATATCAAAATACATAAGGATACACTAGTTTTCTTGGACACATTTTTTCTCCCTTTGTGATAAATTGTATTTCTATAGGGATCGAAAAAAGCATTCCAACTCTTAAAACAAGGTCTAATAGACCGAAAATTCGTCCCCTGTGCCAACTAGGTCCATAAGACCGAGACCGTTTTAATATTCTCGTCGTAGCCAGTCTACACTTTTATTAAAATATACGCGGCAAGACTGATTTAGCAAATGAAACATGTTTGCTACATACAATTTTCTGAAATTTTACTAAATTTGTTATACTGCAGTGAACTCTTCTGCAGTGTTCTCAAGGCATTTTTATGTAGATTTTATTTTTTTAATTTTCGTAAAGCATTTCTTGGTAAATTCGTTATATAATGTAGTACTTAATAAATTAACTGGCAAATCAACTTGTATCATAAATATAAAATTGAAATAATAAATAAATAAAAAAATTATAAAGACCACCGATGTTAATTATGGGAACAAAATGGGAAAAATATTTAGGTTTTATTATTTATCTTTAACCCAAAAATAGGACCTTCCCATGCGCTCAATTTAAAACTAAAACATTACCAGCAAATTAAAAAAATATTTAAATTTTTTTCATAAAACAAACAATAGCACGTTGTAGCGCTTGAAAAAAACGAAAAAAAAAACTAATTTTTGGTGATCAAAATCGGTTCAGAAGTGGGAGAGGTTCCTTCAATCGGCTGAAAACGCGTTTGAAAATCAAGCGTCGCGTTGCTTCGAGCGCTCGGGTAAGCGAGTGCACGCGTGGTGGGGGAAGCCTCTCCCGTCGCAGACTTCTATCAGCGCGTCTGAGGCTTCTTCCAGCGCGGGAGAGGCTTCCCCCACCACGCGTCCACTTCCCCCTCACTCGCGTACCCGAGCGCTCGAAGCAACGCGACGCTTGATTTTCAAACGCGTGTTTCAGTCGATTGAAGGAACCTTAATGAGTAAAATTTAATGAATAAACTTTTTATTGTTCTTCATTCAATTCTACATAATGTTGATGAGAAATCTTCATGAGAACATTAATCGGAATCAATATTCAATTTTGAATTAAAATTTGTATTGTTATTGTTATTTTGTTATTAATTTTTATTATTATTATTATTTTCATTCTATTATTGTTATTTTGCTGTTATGATTTTTATTCTGTTGGATTTATTTTGTTTTTTAATTTACTCTTAAAATATCATATTTTTTATCACTATATTAACGATTAATTTTTTTGTTATAATAAAACATACTTTTATTGCGGCAATGAATTATTTCAATGTTCTGCGTCGCGAAAAACGGCTCAAGACTGTTATTTTCTGCCCAACCCTACAACACCCAACCAACCAAGAAAATACACACATAATAAAATTCCTTAGGATACAGAAAATACTATTTGCGGTGACAGTTTTCCGAGTTCTGAGTCGTTTTTCATGGTCAACTTTTTACAGACAATCTCCGTGACAAGCAATGCTCTGAAGAGGCAGCACGTGTCATATACGAGAAATAGCTGTGGCCCAACCTAGATAGTGGCCCAACCCTGACGACATTCCCCTAAATAAAACGCTTAATTGAACTGACCACCATTTCCATATATATTTTGGAGCGCTGAGGCCCAATCTGAGGTCAGAATAGGCCAATCAGTTAAAATTTTTGATATAACCTCAAAAACGCCTTAAAATCGAAAAATCCCACAAGTAAATAAAACGGTTAAAATATCACTACATCCATATGTAAGTTGGGGCGCTTCTCAATAAAATAAAAACCTCAATCAAAAACACCTTAAAACAAATATTTAACCAAAAAATTTTAAACCTTACATTACACCAAGAACTTGAAACTAAGAATTCTTAACCTAACATAACCTGAGACAAGAACTTTGAACCAAAAACTTAAACCTATTATAAACTAAGACAAGTACTGTTAAGTTCCTAAGGTAAGAACTAGTAAGATTCAGAGTTCTTGATTTTTTTCAATATTTCGGAACATCGAATTTACTAAAAAAGAAAGCGATAATTTTTCACAAAGAACTTTAAACCAATAATTCTAGATCTAACAAAACTTAAGCCAAGAACTTTGCACCCAGAACTCTAAAATGTAACATATATTCTAAGGCAGGAACTTTCATAATGGATTCTAAACCTTAATAATTCTTGCCTTAGAAATTTAAAGTCCTTGTCTTAATTTTTATTAGGTTTACATTTTTGGTTTAATCAGGTTGTGTTAAGTTTAAAATTTTTGGTGTAAGCTTTTAATTTATTTGTTTGGGATTTTTCGGGCATTTTTAATGTGTTTTTTGAAATTATCTCCAAATTCCTAACTGATTCCTAGCTGATTCTGCCCTCAGATTCGATAATGATGCCTCAAAATACGTATGGAAATGGTCAGTTCATTTAAGCTTTTTATTTACTTTTCGATCACCATTAAGGTGTTTTTTTGAGGTTAGGAAAAATGCAAGAGCCAATCGAACAAAACGGACATTGGATTCGTGTCCAGAGAGTCAAAATGCATGGGAATACATAGATCTGCCTTCTAACACTCGACATTCATTTTTTTTTTGTGCCGGTGTAATTAACTTCAGTGCTGAGTTGGACGTTGCTCTAAAAGACCGTTTAGAAAAAGCAACTCTTTTCAAGTTTAACCCAACCTAAGTACGGCCCTGTCATGTACAAATAGTCCCCTACATGTGTTCATTCATCATCACACGATTCTCGCAATATTTCTCACTCATGTTATTAGCACGTGAGCGAAAATTTCGTAGGGTCGTCGGATCGTATCCGTCATCCCATACAAAATCATGAGATAGGATCGTGCCAGACATTTTAGTATTCTTCCCCGGTTACGAAAATAGCGAGCAACGCCGTCGCTATGGGCCGATTTTACTCATACCCGTTATCGCCACATGCATACGGTTTATTGACACCGTTCCACCGTAAATTTAGTTAAGGAAAACTGCCGACAATTTAAAAAGCGCGAGCTGTTCGCGGCAATCGCGGAAGTCCAGTTTAGTTTAGTCCGGTTCATGACGAGATATTATTCAACCAATGTGATTTAATATTGGTATAACGGTGTACTCTCCTGAAATCCAATTACCACGATACATAATTACAAGGGTCCGGCAAGTGTGCCACAACACAGAGTTGGACTCCCCGGAGAATCCGTCTAGTCATTGACGGAAGGACATATGAGAAACCAAAAAGACAATCGTACGTTGCCACAACCAGTAATCTTTCTGCATTTCTTCTCGTTGAACGTGTGCGATTTGACCAATATATATAATTGTAAAATAGACGGAAAATGATCGTTCCACATCTACTGAAGTTAAAGACGCAAATTCAAAATAGTTGATATGGACAGAGGACGACACACGACGCACACGATTTTTTCACGAATTTCGCACAGTTTTTTGTATGACCAACAGTTGTTTGTTGTCACTAACATCAATGCATTATTTTTTACATCTACTGAGGACAATGCACATGTTGCTACTATTTATATATTTTTAACCGTTGTTTGCAGAACCCGTTTACTATCTATCAACATCAGGGGCGAAATCCTACCGAAATTCGTATCAGAATATTAACGACCTTATTACAGCAAAAATCTATTGTTTCGTCCACTGTCAGCCATAGAAATTTATTGCGTATGTCTTCTTTGATATTTTCCATGACACGTTGATGTCTTCTGTAAATTCCTCTTCTGTAACAGTGCCAGTAATATTTTGTTGATGGATATTCGAATCTAAATATTTTTCACACTCTCAACATCTACGAAATATATGTCGACGATTGCAAGGAATACATACCATATGTCATCCGTCTATTGTTAAATCGCCGAATTTTCAATAATATTTTTCAGTCTATTCACAAATGGTAACGCCTGTGCCATTATTACAAAAATTCACTCAAAATCAGAGAATATGTAAATACACTACACGAACTCACGAGTTAGACCACGATAAAATTAATTTGAACTCGGCATTCTACCGTCCACCCGCTCTCATCGAGGTAAATTAAAACGCTATGGAATCTTCGCATACACCGTGGCGAAACTGTATTTACGTATTCTGTCTACTGGCACGGGACTGGGGTACTACAGTCCAGTACTAGAGTCCAGTAAGAGCACAGCCGTTACCAGGCACTGTTAGTGGTGTACGTATGCACGGGCAAGAAATACACGCGTACATAATTTACAATCGCTTAAAAAATACGGTTTATACTTTACTTATCATAGAGTTGTACAGTGCCGACCCTGGGTTGTGTCACACTTTCCGGACTAATAATTACTCATAAAACTTAGGAAAACAAGTCCAGGTCTTGTTTTCCTACGACATCTAAAAAATCACCTTGCATACTAGAGTGAGAACCAAATGGTGCTTCGGGCAACTATGAATTGTTTTTGGCCCCAGGTGTTCTCAATAAATGCGTGCTGAAAAGTTGTTCGTGATAACCTCATTATTCTGTTCAAATTTACTATAATGTTGTACTGTTCGGGTCAATATGACCCGACTTTACATACATTTACATTATACATTTTCATTTATAGAATGGAAAACAAATATTATATATTTGGTTACCAAAAAGTTTTTTTTTTTTGAAATAAAATGTGAATAATGTCTAAATTGACGCTATTAAAATACAATTTCATTTTCGTCGGATCATATTAGGGTTTCTGGTCGAGACTTCTCGAAGCGAGAATTCCCGGGAAATCTGACTCTACTCGAGACGAGTTTTACAAACGTAATTAAAAGACTGTGTAGTCAATCGCTTTATGGGTAGGTTTTTTAGGTAGACTAAAAGTAAATTCTTTAGTTGTTTATGATGACGTTTCTTTAGTAGATCATTTTTTTTTTATTTAATTAAACGAATGTGATTAAAAGCTCTAATTATTTATAGGAAAAAAGATACTGTAAGTAGTCAACTTTAATTTAAAAACGGTTTGTATGAAGATAATCGTTATTTTAAAATGATACTAGGTAAGTCGATTGGGGCTATTGCAACTGCGGGGCAATTGCGCCGTTTGGCTATAACTTTCGTTCTATAACTCGACTTTATAGAACGAGTTATAGCCAAATGGCGCAATTGCCCGGCAGTTTCAACTAGCCCCGACCAATTACTTACTATTTGTTTAATGGAAAATATACTCAAATTCAGTTATTTTGTTTAAAATTATGTGTAAGTACTCGCAAGACTGAAGAATTAATACATGTTGATGATTATTGCATAATAAGCGTAGTTTTATTTTGTATTTAATTAAAAATTTTATATATTTTTTTAAATTTAAATATTTCTCGAATATTCGAGAATTCCCGGGAATGCTTAGTCGAGAATTCTCGAGCTCCGGGAAAAAAATAAGTCGAGAAATCAGAAGCCCTAGATCATATTAACTAGAATATTATATTATGTAACAATTAAAACTAAAAAATGGAACAGAAAGTGGTAAAAATATTATTGGTTAAAATAACATTATTGAGTTATGAAACAGTCAATAAATTTTAAACTACTCAGTTATACTATGAAAGTATAACAAGAAAATAAAAACGATTTAGGGTCAAATAGACCCTAAACGTGCAATTTGTTGCTGCAATTTTATGCAAGCAGATTTACACTTCAAAGTTCCTTGCATTACACAGTATTTCCTTCACTGTGCCATGCAATAAATTGCATAGTGTATATGCAAAAATATAGTGGCAAGGAATTGCTGCATCAAATTGCAGCAACAAATTGCATAAGTGGAAATCGGTCTTTACATACAGCGTCCGTGTTTTTATCATAGATCACAAATATTTTATGGTATCACGGGAAGATTGCAACATACTCCCAATCTCAGAAGAATACCTACTTTAGGGGAATTATCTGGTGATCTCGTTAAGTTGCACAAAACACTACACTAGAGTCTCCAAAATTCGGCGTAGCTCGGGAACAGAATGTCTCCAGAATTTGGCTTCAAGAGGGGTACCCCACCACAGCCACTGAAAAGTCACGGCATTGGTGCTTACTGTCAAGTGAGGCTGTACTTATTTGTTGTTTTGCCGGCGTGAAAAATGTACGTAAGTGTGGGCGGACCAAATTTTTTGTAAATTTTTAGTAATGGAGCCAAAAATTGTAAGGGTTCTATAAATACACCTAAAGGATCCCATAATATAAAGGAATATCGCGTTTTTAAATATAATTCTGCTTCCTATTCAATAAACTAATGTTGCAAGGATTTCAAATAGCGCGCCGCACAGGAGCAAAGAGCTCGTGGTAATGGTGGGGATAGAAAAACGCCGAATTGTGGAGGGATTTTTCGCCAAATTGTGGAGGTAAACGAATTTTGGAGGGCCAAATTTTGGAGACTCCAGTGTATTTGGTTCTAACCAAGAAGTCTAGAGAACCAAGAGAGGGAAGTCGCAATGCTGAGTCGCTAGGCCGTATACGGATCCGGTAGTTCCTGTGTGTCATATTCTTCTTCTGTTTGTTTTCGACTCGTCTGCAGACAAAAGGTGCTTTGTCGCTCCTACAAAATGGGGGGGGGCGGAGGCGGCGCGCTACAAAAAAATGTCTTCTAAAAGGTTCAAACTAACCGATCGCATCGATTTTCGTCGCCGAATACTCGAATCTGCTTCTACACTACACGAACGTTGGAAGTTGGAGTTGGAGTTGGACGTTGGAGCGAAAATAGGGGACCCCGGAGGCGGCGCGCTACAAAAAACGTCTTCTAAAAGGTTCAAACTAACCGATCGCATCGATTTTGATCGGCTGGAATCTGCTTCTATACTACACGAACGTTGGAAGTTGGAGCTTGGAGCGAAAGTTGGAGTTGGAGTTGGAAGTTGGAGCGAAAATGGGGGCCCCGGAGGCGGCGCGCTACAAAAAATGTCTTCTAAAAAGGTTCAAACTAACCGATCGCATCGATTTTGATCGGCTCGAATCTGCTTCTATACTACACGAACGTTGGAAGTTGGAGCTTGGAGCGAAAGTTGGAGTTGGAGTTGGAAGTTGGAGCGAAAATGGGGGCCCCGGAGGCGGCGCGCTACAAGAAATGTAGTTTAAAAGGTACCAAACCCAAAGATTTCGAGTCTGCTGGAAGCTGATTCGAGAAAACAGGATCGTCGGAAGTCGGAGGTTGGAGCGGAGTTCGAGTTGGAGTTGGACGTTGGAGCGAAAATGACCCCGGAGCGGCGCGCTACCAAAAACGTGGTTCAAACTAACCGATCGCATCGATTTTGCGGCGAACTGCTTCAACTACAGGGTCGCCGAATACTGTCGGCTCGAATCTGCTTCTATACTACACGAACGTTGGAGGGGGGGGGGGGGGGGGGGGGGGGGGGGGGGGGGGGGGGGGGGGGGGGGGGGGGGGGGGGGGGGGGGGGGGGGGGGGGGGGGGGGGGGGGGGGGGGGGGGGGGGGGGGGGGGGGGGGGGGGGGGGGGGGGGGGGGGGGGGGGGGGGGGGGGGGGTGGGGGTTGGAAGTTGGAGCGAAAATGGGGGCCCCGGAGGCCGCCCAACAGAAAGGGCTTCTAAAGGTTCAAACCAACCGAGCGGATCGGTTTTCTTGGCGGGAATATCGAATCTGCTTCTACACTACACGAACGTTGGAAGTTGGAGCGAAAAGGCAAAAATCCCGAAACACGATCTCTTTCTCTAGCAAATATCCGAGCAAAAAACGTCGGCGACCCCATCGTCGCCCCATCGACGTCCACGCGCCCCATTAAGCGCGGGGCGAATGTTGGAAAAGTAGCAAAATCGGACGTTCGCCGGGCGGTTTGACAGTCGTCGCGGTGACAGCGAATTTCGGCGATGATATTAGCAAAACCAGGCGTCCCAACCCGGCATTTAGTCTCGCGTAGCGGAAAACGATATTTATAATACGGCAAGTAAAACGCGGAGCGACCCCTCGAAAAATTCGAAAAAATACCGTAATATCGACGCCGTCGAAAAAAACCGGATCGAAAGAGAGCCGCGGCCGCTATTCGTCGCCTTCCGAAAAACGTGCCGTTTTCCAGTTTGGCTCACCGCCACGGAACCCGAGAATAATACACCACCGAGAAGCGACAGCAAAGCTTCCCGCGTTAACCGTTTTTGTATGCGCGTGCGCCAACTAGGTTGTGTTGTCAGTTGCCATCTTGGAATTGTATACGGGGTGGCGTGGTTTCATTAGCCACTTGTATCGTGTGCCGATTTGTATAGATATTTAGCCTTGACATTTTCTCAATACGATCTTTTTCACATGACTTTTTAAATTATATTAAAATTTAATTAGTAAAAATCAAAAGCAGCTACAGCACTCTTATATAATATTCTCTTGATGAGTACAAGTATAACACTTGTATTATATTCCCCTATACCACAAGGACTTTTTAAGAATCTGAATATGCATATTTCTATAGCAAGGCTATCATCGTTCAGGCAGAGTTCGTAGTTTTCGTTCACGATCGAACCAAAAGTTTTCGGTTCAAGTGTTATATTTGTATAGACCACAGAAACTATTCTGTACAAATGCTTATTAGTGCGAATAGTGCACTTTTCAATGTTTAAGTATGGTATGTATGTCTAAAAGTCTCTTAAAAAAATTACCATGTAGCATTGCCCGCCTTAGATTTTTTTTGCTCGCCATAGAAAATTAATTCCTAGCTAAAGCCGTATGATTTTCATTGTAGAAACTTTCATTTCATTTTGCCATACCCAAAGCTTGACTTGCACGTACTAAAAATCGGTCCTAGCTACAGTCCTGTATTATTTAAAATATTTCTAATTTTATTTTTTTCTACATTTTTTTAAAGCATTTAGTGTACAGACATACGTACAGTTCTTTCAGTGTACATCTGTCAAACGAACTTCTCTCAGTGTACTTGGTTGTGTTTACGTCATGTCGAGTTGTGCCATAAAACATCAAAGGGACCGCGGGCAATTGTCGCTTCTCGGTGGTGTATATTCTCGGACGGAACGTCTTGCATCTCTCTCTAGAGGTATCGAAAATAGACGCGATAAAAGACCCGCGGTCGACAGCATCGCCATCTCGTGGTTCCGTATACCGTCTCACATTTTTCATCGGAGTTCCCTCTACTGGTTCTCTAGACCTCTTGGTTCTAAGGATCTAACTCTATTATATACACGATGTCAATTTGAAAACTTCCCACCCTTAATATCCCCTCTTCACTAAATAATATTGAAAATCGGAATTCACGTCAATTTTATTTTCAAGGAAGATACTTTGAAGGAATATTTGCAACCTTCGTGGTTTAATACCTTGGGAGGGGTAGCCGTTACCCTTAAAATCTTAATCAAGTGGCACATCATATTAAATCGCTTTTAATGCCCTTTCCTATAATACTCTAATTTATTATTGTTTTAATAGTACTTTCCAAGAAATTGCTTTCCAAAAATTACAAACATAATTTAGTTGATTTTCGTTTCATTAGCTACATTTAGGTATGATTAAGTGAGCATGATTAATGATTAAAAGAGAATTAAACGAGTTTTAAAATGATCTGCCACTTGACCCCGCTTCCTATTTAAGATTTTAAGGATAACACTTACCCCTTCCAGGGGGTTGAACCACGAAGACTGCAAATATTCGTTTAAAGTGTCCCCCTTGAAAATTAACGTGTTTCCGATTTTCAATATTATTGAGTGGAAGGGCGATATTAAGGGTCGGAAATTTTGGGAATGGGAAACATAGGCCCATATTTTAGAGAGGTATTTTAGTAAATCTAAATAAAATGCTATAAATGCTATAATAACTCTCAAAAGATGTCTGCCTCATCAGGTAATCTAGGAAATAGCCTGCAAAATATTTTTTCTAAATCGCCAAATAGGTAAATACAAATTATTTTTATCTTTGTTACTTTTCGTAATCTCTAGATATGTTAAAATTATAGGAATCCTATTTAATCTTCATTTTTATTTTGATACACCAGCATATCGTTTCTGATATTTTATTACAGATTTAAATTATTGTGGAATAAATTCTTAAATATTTCATAAGCCGTTACCAACATTTTCTCGTGGGAAAGCCGTTTTTCGAATAGTTTGTTGCAGGTTTCATTAATTAAAAAAAAATAGGAAAAAAAAAGATTTTTTTTGCTATCATAGACTTCAGTTTGGGTGTAATAACCACTCCCCAAAAAATGACCTGGGTCCCATGTTTTCCTTTAACCAGAAATTATCTGGTTAATCGAATGGTTAAATATCTGGTTAATGGGAATTCCCCTAGAATATTCCCGAGATGGAAGTTGCGGTCTTCCAGTGACGTAATCAAAGACTTGTAACATAGGACAAGGATTTGGACACTACATGTAACATAATTAACTTTTCTGCACTTATTTACTGAAATCATCTGGCAAAATAGTGACCAAAATTACTTCATACTTGCATACAGCACCATTTGGTTCTCACTCTAAAATTTGCTGAAATTTTGATCTACACCTATCGTCTGGATAGTGCTTTAACTTCCATTTTGTTAGTTAAAGCGACTTCTATTATGTAGTTCATTTGTCTCCCTCCCCGTAGTAGATAATTTATTGAAAGAAGGAAATGAAGGTAAAAAATGAGACTGAAGGTTATCTATGGGAAGTAGATACGTGTGGCGTAAACGATGATATAGCAAGATTATGTATTACGTATTTTAAATTATAAATTACAACCGAAACATGTATTCCTAACGTATAATAGTTAGTTTTTAATTCATTAAACGTTTATATGAAAAATGAGCGGCGATCACAAAATACTTGTTGGTTCTCGTAAAAGTGAAGTAAGTTCTAGTTTATATAACATTAAATTTTATTTTTACTTCTTATTTTACAGCTTGCTTTAATCCAGACAAGATACGTAATATCACTGTTAAAAGATGTTCATCCAGAAAAAGAATTTGACATTGGTAATTCAATGGAAATATGTACATCACGTGTACTGTAATTAACAAGAAATTTATTTCAGTAACCATGAGTACTTTAGGTGACAAAGTACTGGATATACCCTTACCAAAAATAGGAGAGAAATCACTGTTCACCAAGGAATTAGAAACGGCATTGATTACGGACCGTGTTAAATTTGTGGTGCACTCTTTAAAAGATCTTCCAACTTCATTGCCTGAGGGAATGGCGATTTGTGCCGTACTTCCAAGGTTTGACAATAGACCAATTAATAATACCTAAGTATTATAAATTTCATATTAATTTGTTATAGAGAAGATCCAAGAGATGCATTAGTTCTACAGAAAGATCTAAGTGGATATACTTTAGATACATTACCATCTGGCAGTGTCATAGGAACATCCAGTTTGAGACGCACAGCACAGCTGGCAAAAAAGTATCCTCATTTGAAGGTAGAAAGTATTAGAGGGAATTTAAACACGAGGCTAAAGAAGCTAGACGATTTAGGAAAGTATCAAGCAATAGTCTTGGCTGCTGCAGGCCTAATTAGAATAGGATGGGAAGATCGAATCTCCAAGGTACAGTTCTTACAATATCTAAAGTTTTTTTACCGATTTACTTAATCAATTTTATAGTTTTCATAATATTTCTCCGACTTTTAAAATATTTTTGCTCTAGATTCTAGAGCAAGACGACATACTTTACGCAGTGGGTCAAGGTGCCTTAGCAGTTGAATGTAGAGCAGATGATGAAGAAACTATAAAGCTGCTGGAACCACTCTACGACCTTCAGACTGCTTTACAAATTACAGCTGAAAGGAGTTTTTTGAAGACATTGGGGGGTGGATGTAGTGCACCAGTAGCAGTTTATTCTGAATTCAAAGTAGAAAAAGCCAATGAAGTGAGAATGATCCTTACTGGTGCTGTCTGGTCCCTCGACGGTAAAGAGGAAATCAAAGAGAAAGACGAATTAAATACTACAGTGAATAAAAAGTTACGATGTTCAACGTGCCCATATAACAACAATAGCTTGACACGAAATTTAAACATAGAAGACATAGAAGGTATAAACGACTGCTCTAAATGTATCCTATATCCCACCAACGAACCTACACCGAAGAGACAAAAACTTGATATCTCCAATGAAGTACTGAGCGACGATCCCCATAATCTTGGACCCATCGAGCTTCCTGTTGGGGTGGATTTTATGGGAAAATGCCCTTATTTGGAGACTGGTTTAGTTAACATTCATGACAAATTTCCTATAAAGAGTTCTACAGAAAACGGATCTTCTCTAAAATGTCCATTCAGAAACAGTACTACGGCAATGCATTTGATGAATAATGACATCACAGTAACAAACTTTGTTGAAATTACCAAATCCGATGATGACAAATTATTCTGTGGGATAGTCCCTCACAAAGACGCGAGTGTTGAAGGGATGAAGAATGCAAGGAAGCTGGGAGAGAGACTGGCATTTAATATGATCTCGAAAGGAGCTTTGAACATAATGTCCAAAGCTCAGTCGATATTCACAGCTCAGTTGCTGTTAGTACTACTGTAACAAACTGAATAAGTTCGTGAATATTTAAATTATGGTAGCAGTAGTTCAAAATGCTCTCATTTGTAGTTTAAAATACTAGCAGTTGCAAGGATGTGGTAAGGGAATTATAAGATTTATTAGTTGTTTAAAGGGGTTATCCGGAATTAGATCTTTCCAAGGTTAATAGGGTTAATTGTTATGGAATAAAAGTTTTATTTATTTGACTCTTAAAGTACTTGTTGGTGTGTCATTTTCAGCCTTCAATTATATGGGATTTACTCCAAATAAACAGAACAAAAAAATTATAAAATGAAATATTCAGATATTAGCAAGCACAATAAAAAACGATTGGTCAGGCGTTTCTCACAGTTGATAGACTTTTTCTAATCTCAACCTTCCCAGCAGTCTCATGACTCACAGTGTGATGTAAATTTAATAAAAATATAGACCTACAAAAAAAACGTCATCAACTCTGGCTATGAACGAGAGAATGGAAATAGCGGTCATGTCTAAGCTTTTCGGTTATGTCAAACTTTTGACAAGTGACCGTCACAATTTGTAAAATAAACAATGTAAATGTATGTAAAATAAACAGTCTTGACAGGTAAATAAGGTTATAAATTCGATTAAGAATTGAAATACATCTTTTTTTTTTCTCGGACAACTTCGATGACGTTTTTTTTTGGATGTTATATTAGACTGGCAGTTAATTTTGAAAAAATGAGTCTCACCCCCTGAATGTCTTCGTTTTTATGCGAAATGAAAGATGAGGTGGTTTGGAGCAAAAAAAAATTGTTTTAACTGGCCCTATACGAGGATTTGAGTGTTTTTATGATTTACCGGCACCGGATTTGTCGAAAACGACTTTTTTTTGATATATATTACTGACACATCGCCGAAAAAATGCCGAGAAAACCTATATCCGATGTAAAATTTTCCGGGAAACACTATCCCGCCAGTAGTTTTGCAATATTTCATCCAGCTTTCCCGGAAAATTCGGAAAACCGATTTTTACGAAAAAAACTCATACTATATGCATAAAAACCTTTCCAATTCCAACAGAATACTCTTCGATATATGTACTTTGACTTGATATCAGTTAGCAATCTGTACTCCTCAATCAGAACCGAATTTCACTGGAAAATAAAGAAAACTGCTGAATTTCTGCATGAAGATCTAGCTTACTTTATTTCTCAAATATAGTTTATCAGGTGCATGCAGTGATAATATAAAGCTTTAGGAATCCGGCGACACTGGGCGAGAGAGAGAGAGAGAGAGAGAGAGAGAGAGAGAGAGAGAGAGAGAGAGATGTTTTTATGCGTATAGTATAGAGATATGTTTTGGAAGAAAAAATTGGATTCCGAGTTTTCCAGGAAAACTTGATGAAATATTGCAAAACTACTGGCGGGATCGTGTTTCCCGGAAAATTTTACATCGGATATAGGTTTTCTCGTCATTTTTTTTCGGCTATGTGTCAATAATATCGAAGATAGTCGTTTTCGACAAATCCGGTGCCAGAAAAATCGTAAAAACACTCAAATCCTCGTACAGGGCCAGTTAAAACAATTTTTTTTTGCTCCAAACCACCTTAAATTTCATTTTGCATAAAAACGAAGACATTCAGGGGGTGAGACTCGTTTCTTCAAAATTAACTGCCAGTCTACTCTATACATAAAACCTGCATAGGATTTTGTTGCACGATAAATTTGCGATCTTTCCTCACCAAAGTTGATTGCAAGTAATAATTTACTTTCCACTTCGTCACATTTCAGGATAAAAAAAATTCATATAAAATACAACCAAATTGTACATGTAGAATGATTTAAACTCATCTAGATGCATTTTTGTAAAAAATATTTAGGTACCCAAGTGTGAAAAAAATATTAACCACATTTGGTAATTATAGAGCCTTAATTTAACCAATTAACGCCCACAGCACAGAATTTCGACAATGAAGTTCGAGTTGATGCCGTTCAATGAATTTGTGAAAAACAAAGTTCCAAACTACCTTTTCCTATGTTTTTGAGGGTGCTCTTTCAAATGGTGATGTTAAAAATTCTTAAAAAATATTTAACCATGAAAAAATTAAAATTAATCCAAAAAAAACGTCATTTTTCGCTTGCATTTTTTTTATGACTTTTCGTTCCCTTTTCATTTTTTTTATGACTTAAACCTATTCAGATCGTGGCCTCGATGTCTAAACTTAAAAGAAATAAAGTTAGTAAGGTCTAAAAAATTGTTACTAAAACATACGTTTCGATTTTTTTGAAAAATCGTGAAATCGAAATTTTGAAAAACGTCATCAAAAAATCTGAAAAAATTTGATAACATTCTTTGACCAATTTTAAGACATTTTTGTTCTTAGATATTTTTTTGATAAACCTTACAAGAAAAAAATATGTATGCTTTACAAAAAAAACTTCCAAATTTTTCTTCGAAAATTATAGGCTTTATCAAAAATTTTCTAAGAACAAAAATGTATTAGAATTGGTCAAAGAACGTTATCAATTTTTTTTCAGATTTTTTTTATGACGTTTTTCAAAATTTCGATTGCACGATTTTTTCAAAAAATCGAAAATCGTTTCGAACATTCTGAAAAAATTTGAGAGTACTCTTTGACCAATTCTAAAACATTTTTGTTAGAAAAATTTTGACAGTCTATCGTTTTCGAGAAAAAAATTCGTAAAATTTTGAAAAAAAAAATTAAATTAGGCCGCCATTTTGTTTTAGTAATAATTTTGTAGACCTTACTAACTCTATTTATTTTAAATTTAGACATTGAGGCCACAATCTGAATAGGTTTAAGTCATAAAAAAATGAAAATGGAACGAAAAGTCATTAAAAAAAAATGCAAGCGAAAAATGAGGTTTTTTTTGGATTAATTTTAATTTTTCAATGGTAAAATATTTTTTTAAGAATTTTTAACCGTCGCCATTTGAAAGAGCACCCTCAAAAACATAGGAAAAGGTAGTTTGGAACTTTGTTTTTCTCAAATTCATTGAACGGCATCAACTCGAACTTCAACGTCGAAATTCTATCCTGTGGGCGTTAATGAGTTAACATGTGTAAAAAGTATAGCATATAGTGAAGACAATAATAATTGTAGGAACTTCAAGGTGTTGTTTTTAAATCCATACTGGAGACTGAACCAAATGCTGCTTTGTGCAACTTAACAATATCACCAGATAATTTCCCTAGAATGTTCCTCTGGGATTGGGAGAATATCACTTTCTTCCTGTGACGTAATCATAGATTTGTGACATAATACTAATGCGAACTTACTATGCAACTTAATTGTCTTTTCAGCATGTATTTACTGAGTCCATTTGGCAAAATAGATACCAAAATTAGTTTATAGTTACATAAATTAAAATTTGGTTCTGTCCTTAATCTGTACAAAAAATTAATTGTTTATTAACCGAATCCAGGCGAATTCATTTCATTGTGGATGAGAAAAATGAATTTGTAAATACATGCATTTATGTAACTCACTTAAATGTATCTCTAAATTCGGTTTATTTGGAAAAACCAAATGATTTTAACAAATTCAACGTTATTGTTCAGTTTTTCTTATACAATTTTTGGCCTTAATAG
The DNA here is from genome assembly GCA_029963805.1 of Aromia moschata. NCBI lineage: Eukaryota > Metazoa > Arthropoda > Insecta > Coleoptera > Cerambycidae > Aromia > Aromia moschata. The sequence goes on along the minus strand of JAPWTK010000047.1, from coordinate 1,538,861 downwards.
TTACATGACATTTTTACTCCCATTATGTTTAATCAAATGGAAAACAATTTAACTATTAATTCTAATGACTGTCATCGATGTACAAATGTGTTATTTTATATTTATGTTTTATTTAGGAGGAGAATTGGTACCTTCGTTGTAGAAACAAATTCACACTTGAACACTTCTTCACATAATACCGAAATACTTTTTTGAGACTCAATGCGAATTCAATTTTAGAGAAACAGTTTATTCATCTCATGGAGATGCCAAAATGGTTGGTGAAACGCGCGCTTTGAGTGCAAAAAAGTATTTCGGTGTTAAGTGGAGAAGTGTTCGTGTGTGAATTTCTATTTTGTTAATTAGATAATACAGTATTTATATTGAATATAACTATTTGAAATCAATACAAAGTCTCTAAACTATGTTCTGAACTGTTGATATTTTTCAAGATCTAATACAGAGTGGTTTTTCAATAAAAAAAGAACACCGTTTAATGCTTAAAATGAACCAGAATTTATCACATTTTTTTCTACATTCTAGTTCAATTGTTAATTTTCCATAGCCAAAGTGATACTTTTTTTATTCATTGGAATTACTAATATTTATTAGATGTATGAAAAAAATGATTTTCATTTAGATTTATACACAGCATGACTATCAATCATTTCTTGATTGACTATGAATCATTTGTTTTTAGTATTCTTTTATCTTAAAACATTTTTGTATTTAGAATTTCGCTGTAGGTACTTTTTCTTTAAATTTAAGGCAGGACCGGATGAATGCTATTTTCCAGATTATTAATAAGACAACTCTTTTATATTTGAGATTTTTGAAAAAATGTTATTTGGAAAAAATGTTTGGACTGAATGTTTTGTATATGCTGTTGAAAAAATATGACTCAACTTGAGATAATCATAGCAAAATTAAATTATCATTCTACCTCATTTTAAATATAAATCTTTACATATCCAAAAGATTTTTTTACAATTCAAAAGAAAATTACCAGAAGAAACAGATTTTGAGGATTCAAATAGATTGTAGTCAAGTTTTTTATACAAACTACAATTATTTATCCTTTTTTAAACGTTATAATTATTCGTAAATGTAATCGCAGAGGATACAAAGAGCATCAAAACATGTCTTTGTATTTAAATGTCAGTTAATGACTTTAGCATTAAGATGGATTCATTTTTATGACTAAATTTTTTATAATCTGTTCCTGCACAGCTTGGTTATATAGGAGATTCACTGATTTTATGTTGTCGGCCAGTGGTTTTTTTTTTAGGTTGTTCTCATATTCGACATAATTACTCGTATTTATTCCATACCTTATAAATTATATATTCATAGCTTGAGAATTGAGAATGTTGAACTTGCAAAAGGCTACAAAACGTTCATTATAAACAAAATGAACAAATTTATTGGTAGGTAAACAGGAACACATATGAATATGCCGTGCGGGAACCGTAATAATACAATAAGAAAAAAAAGAACTATAAAAAGAATATTTATTATTTATTTATAATTTATATAAATTATTGTATTGATTTCCACACTGTAAAAACTAAAGATACATTCTGTTTGTTTCATACCTTACAAGAACACAAAACATAAATAGTTAATATTATCCTTTTAGAAAAGAAAAGGTACTGGTGTTTGTTTCTTTTTGGTGAAAAGAAAAATTTTTTGCCCTTCCTCCATTTTGTAAATGGCATAGGTACAATATAGTGCCGCAGCAATAAATTTAACCAATTTTTATAAGCCAATGTTTTATAAGTTTTACATAACCAACCACTTACCACAATTGTTTTGTACTGTACTTTTTTAATTTTTTGGAAAATTAGTTTTGTAAATGTTATTGTCTAATTATTTAATATACTTAATAGGGTATTATTTATATATATCTGTTGAGGAAATTCCATGTTGAATAAAAAGAATGCAAAAATACAAAAATTATCATTACCTACATTAGGTCTAAATCCCAAATAAAAGTCTCGCTTTCTTACATAGCGAAAGTAGAGCTAAATGTATGGCTGTATAATAACAATAACTGTATTTATACAGATCGCAAAAATAACAATATTATTCTAGAATCACACAGTACTGCCCTTTTATTATAAGTATGCAAACTCAAATGTGAATTTATGTAAATGTAGGCACCTACAACCTTCTGGAAAGTCCAATTCAAATATAATACCACCAAAGGTTCGTGTTCCTCATTATTACAATGTAACATGTTTTTACACTATTCATTCGAAGTTGCTATATCTTTATTTTCACAATGTGTATAATGTATAACCCTGTCTTTGATCATTCTATTTTTAAGAACACCTTTATTGAACATATTAACAAACTGGCTAAGTGATTAGGTCTCATCAAGGCCTCATTCCTATTCCTGGCGACTTCCTGAACAAAGTAAAATGTTCCAGATACTGATGGATGGTATCAATTGGCGAATAAATTTCTTGCATTCTATTCTGGAGGTATGTGGGTGGATTAGTAGGACCTGAAAGGCCTAAAAATCCTTGCAGAAATTCTTTCAGTAAGTCCCAGCACATTGCAGGCACTACACAAGGTTTATACTCAACTTCTACCAAAATTCCTTTAAAGTTACTGCTTACTGTAACTGTTCCAAGTTTAACACAAAAATCACCAATTTCGTACCGAGGACCTTTTGACTCAGCTTTAGTTTGCTTCTTAGATGTATAAAAACTGGACATCTTCATCATGAGCAGATCGAATAGTCCATCTGTAGCTAGCGGAATCGTTTTAGAGCCCGTTTCAAGTAATGAAAACACGGTAGCTGGTTGTTCAGAGTTGTGTAAAACATGAACCGTTCTTTGAGGCCCTAATTGCGGAACGGACGTATACGTTTCACAGTCCACTAGAAACTGACCCTGCTGAACGGCGCCTAAAGCCATTATGCGTTTGGATAATACATCTATAGTCTGTGGGCCTGTCCTGTTCTCAGTGGGAAATTGAGTTAAAATTGTAACACCCATCTTAATCAACTATTATTGTATTACACTGGATTCCAGAATTAAGCTAAATAGGTTTGTTTCAAAAATTAATTTTTTTCACCTAATAGTTCGAATGCAAATAATTTCATTTACAAATAAATGATACGGCAACTACACTGTGCCGAAAAATATCTCAATATAGATTGGCTCTGTGGCAGCAGCGTCCATCAGCAATAACCTCAGAATGTAGGTGTTTTGTGCTCAAAATTTTAACCCGTTTTCGTATCTAACCTCAATTATCATTATAAAAACAAGGAAATCAAAAGTAGAAGGGAATTGTTTCGTAACCACAGATAAAAACGGTCGGTCAACTTCGCTAAAAAGGGCATTTAGCTATCACGGTTCTTCCTCTCTTTTCGCTCATTTTACACTAATATTAATTAAACGCAAGGGTTGTTACAAAAAAACACCTATAGCAACGCAAAACCTAATGAAAATAACATGTAGTAGATAAGCATGGTAATGTGAAGTAAATAGACTGCTTCTTATCAAATTGTGCAAAGTATACATATAAAAAAAAAATCGATAAGGCCGCTTTGAAGTTTTTACAATTTTTCTTGCCGTAATTTTTATTGCGCAAGAAATTTCGGTGCTACTTTACAGTGTGCAATTTTTATTGCCAATTTTCGTTGACAGCCACTGTTACCAAAATATACTGATAAACTCACTTGCTTCAAGAAGGTTTATCTATTTTAAACAAACAAAATAGACATGATTTAATCAATCTCAGTGAGGGAAAATTCAGAAAACGAATTCAAAATATAGAAATTTTAGATATCACACAACACAATACAAACAATGCCACCGCACGTTGAACGTTGAGGTTATGCCAAACAATTGGCAATATGTAAAAAATGTCACATGTCACTTTAAAAAATTACAAATTGGAGATAGCCGCAATAATTATAGCTGCGGGCTTAAAATTTTTATCTGCAAGAAATTGTAGGAACACGCATAAATACGCATGCGTGCAATAACAAATTGCTGCAATTTTTCTGCCGGCAATTTAGTAATACTCCTTAAGTAATATACTAAATAAATACATGGAAAACATTTTTGTATTTTAAGACCGTACTAAAGATTTAACAGTTTTATATCATTATAGGTACGTCCAATCTTCTTGTATATCAGGTAATATCAAAAATTACTTTTCAATATGGTGCCAATTGCTGTGTTTCTTTTATCTGAAATGTCAGTATATATCAGTTTATTTCAGTTCAGTTCAAAAATGGGTCTTCAAAAGGTTTCTAATAACCAAAATGTGATTTTCCAAATATCTGAGAGTCCAATGCAGTATAATTTGGGCTCCACAATGGATATCTACAATTTTATTCGGTCGTAGCTGTCTCACATATCATTTTATCAGAAGAAAGATCGTTCGCTAGTCGCCATATACCATATATCTTCACAATGATTAACTTTCGCTAGTTTTCTCTTATAATTTATAATTTTCTATATTATTTACAATTAAAATAAAAAATCATCCTAACTCCGTTTTTTAGGTGTTTCTTCATTTTAATTTCTATTTCAGTTCATTTCACTTCACCAAACTCAAATTGAAATGAAATGTTGGGTAAAAGAAACACAGCAATGGTGCCAATATTCCTGCCATTTAATAAACTTCTCGGTATCTTAGTTCTTTGATTATGTCAAACTTTAATTCTTTAAACACAAACACGTGTGAAAAAGTTGGGTTATTATCGTTATCATTTTCGTTATTAGTGTGGTTACTACCTATAACTATTTAGGAGTTATTAAATAAAATCTATTGCATACATAGAAATACTTGTACGTCTTGTGCTTGTAGTTAAAGAATTATATTCAAATAGTGCTGTGACTTCTGTTTAATTTACAAAATATTCTGATTTGATTTAATGGTTAGTTTCTGCCTCGGTTTCTGCCACACCTATTATCAGTTTACTACATATTGTACAAACCTCTGTCTTAATTATTATTTTAATTTTTCCAGAAAGAAAATGAGTACTTCCCTAGCTGAACAACTGCAGCGCTTAGCTGCACCTCAAACAACAGTATTTAAACGAGATAAAAAGAGAGCTTCCCTTTTATTTGATCCTAAAGAAGCAGCAGGATTAAAGAGGGAAACAGTTTACCAAATTGGCCTTGAGGGACTTGAAGAATTGATTTCAAAGAATGAAGTGTTTGATAAATACAGGAATACCATTTTTCATATAACCTCAAAGGATTTCGAACGGTCGGTTCAAAGCTCAGAAACAAATGACCGTTTAAATATTAATATCAGGGAATTCTTACTACATTTGTCACCTTACTTCTTATTAAACTGCAGCCATAAAGCAATGGAGTGGTTAATCAACAGGTACTCCATACACGAGTATAACAGAGAAGATGTATTAATGCTGATTTTTCCATATCATGAGTCTAATATTTTTTGTTAGAGTTGTTCAACTTCTGCAGTTTAAAGACACTAAAGACAATTTTTATTTTCTGAAAGCTCTGCAGAAACCTGGAGTTCATCTAACTAAAAAAAGGCTTATTAAATCATGCTGCATCTGATAGCAGTTTTCTAAAGTTTGTTACGAAGTATTTAACATTACTGATGAAACATACCCGAAAAACCAAATCTGCTAACTGTAGCCTTTAACTTTTATTGTTCAGTTTTCACTGGTGCCATAGAATATTCTGAGAACATCACAGAAGAACAGGTTTCACACATGCTTCCATTAATACTAAAAGGTTTAAACTCGTCTATAGGAGATTTTTGTGCTGCATCTTATATTGTTATGGCAAGGTTAGTTGCTAAAATTAATTTGTCAGACAAAATACTGGACAAATTTGTTGAAAAAGTATCAGGAGTAAAAGTTCCGCAACTTAAAGCTGAAGCATGCTTGGTTCTAATTGTGTTGTATCAGTCACAGACGCAATATTCAAATATACCTTCTGCAGCAGTTATGAATCTATCGGAAAAAGAGTGGTTTCCCAAAATTTTACAAAATTTGAATTCCTCAGGAAGTTACATACTGCCTTTTTTGGAGAAGCTTATCAGGAGATGTACTGAAGAAGGAACCACAAATGATTTAAAGCTTGCGCGAGATATGGTTACCCATTGCTTGGAACAAATTAAACTGGAAGAACTCTATGTAGGAACTATTTTAAAGTAAGTACCTACTAATAAATATTGGGTAATGCTTTTTACATTTAAAGTTAGCCTTCAGGTGATAAAACTTTTAATACAACAATTTTAATAACAATTTTGTAGAAAACAAAATTTTCTGCACAATTGTTTCTTAAGGCGGTTTTCCACTAAACGGACAAAACAAAAACCAAACACAAACTCGTGTCGAATAAAACATAACTGTAACTTTTCGCAAACTTTTTGAACTGGCGTGTTTTGCGACAGTTGGAGTTTTGTTTTTTGTGTCCTGCTCGGAAGCGGTCACATCAAAAGATTTCGACGTGTTTTGAAAGTCTGTTTAGTGGACGGTCGTGTTGTTTTTTTTTTTTTGTATCAAATTGGTAGGTAAGCAAATAACGTATTTTTTTTTATGCATAAGAAATGAGTTTAAGTTTAACAAACAGATAGGGAATTCGCGGAGGAAACTTTTTCCCTGCCTCTCAAACAACGCAACTTAATAAAGAAAAAGTTAATTTTCTCTTAATGAAAACAGCCAATGTATCAAAAAGATTACCCAGTGCACGCCGAAAAATAGTCAAGCATGTTTGAAGAAAAAAATGTGTTCTGACTTCCTCATGACAACCAGTGGAAAAGGACCGAAAACAAAAACAAAACTCGAACAAAATGTAGCTCGCTTGATGGAAACAAGAGTTTTGGGTTTGTTTCAGTTTTGTTTTTGTTTTTCAGGTTCTAGAAAACACAAACACAACATAAACTCAACTGTCCGTTTAGTGGAAAACCGCCTTTAAAGTGAGCTGTTGTCTAGTAATCGCCTAAAATATAGCCAGCCATCACTAGATTTTAGTCATTATTAATATAATACTAAATTGTTATATTTGTTTAAAATTCAATTTGATTTCACTGATGTTTCTGATTTTGTTTTTAGTTGCGTTTTGGATTCCATAAAGCCGAAAATGGACTATTCTGCAGATGCCAAAACCTGGTTAACAGAAGTAATACACACCCTGGAAAAGCAGTACCCCAATAGTTTTGACAAAGAAGTATATTCCATACTTTCGTCGAAGCAAGAAAAAGGTTTGATAAAACGAAAGAAATGCCTTTCAAAAATTTTAAAGAACACCATGACATATAAAGGAAAATTTGAAATTTTTGACAAACTATATCATCCCAATCCAAAATATAGGAGTGAAGCTGTTAACTATTTGCTTGAAAACTATTCCTTGTTGAATGAAACTGATCAGGAGTTAATAAAAAATTCATTAATGGATCGTTTGGGTGATCAAAGTGTAGAAGTGGTTAATGAAACTTTATTAATCATACAAAAGATATCGATATTAAAAACTGAAGATTTCAGGAGCAGTTTAATAAGTCTTTTAAGTAAATGTAATAACGATATAAAGGAATGGTCACAGGTTCGGAATTGCGTTATAAAAATATTATGTTCCTGCAGTGATCCTAATGACTGGGAAATATTTTTAACAATTTTTTCAGCATTATTGCCTAGCTCATCAGAGGAACTGGAGTTCGCAAAGACAATTGTAAAAACACCCTTTGTATCACAAAATGTATTTTTCAAATGTTCTATAGAAAAGTTGCAAATTAGTGATAACGGAGATGATTTTGTAAAAACTGTTTTTGAGAGTTTACAGAGCCAAGCTACCGGGGACATCCTTAAGGGATTCTTAGAAGTTTTAAGAACCATTCCACCTAAACAAAGAGATTCATACCATAAGTATATTGTATCTCTGATACTAAGCTACATCTTGCCAGAAAAATCATCATTCAATGTTAGCACTATAATTTTGGAGATTTTGGAAAATTATTACAATACTTCCAGCAAAGAGGTGTCTAAAGAAAGCTATAAAGACAAATCACTGCACATAGAAAAATATTTAAAATGTTTGGAAAATATAGTTACCAAAACAGAGAAACGTGATATGAATTTAGGATTAATTGATTTTTCATTAGATATTCCTGACAGAAAATATTTTGTATTATTGTCAAATATTTTAATTAAAAGCAATAAGCGGTACAGAAAAACTCTTGAGGTCTATCTAAACAATATATGTTCAACTTTGCACGCAAAAATTAACTTTTTTACTGAATTTATGTATTTCGGAAAATACAAATTTAAAAGGTAATTTTAAGAAGGAAAGTCTAACTTATTTACTAGAACTTTTGAAAAGCAAAAAATATGAAAATAGAGAGTTTGTGTTGGTGGGTGAAATATTACCCTCTTTATTAATGTTATTGTCAGATACCGACAGAAATATAAGAAAACTAACTTTTGATGTACTCGAATTGTTTATGGAAACGTCAACTACAAAGTCGTATTATTTCCTTTTAGAGGAACTGAAAAAAACATAAGGAAGAAATTTCAGTTGATCACGAACAAGTGCCATTAATTTTATTTAATATACTCAACTCTTCTAACAGTAAAGCAAAAAAGCATGAATCTGACCTGGATTCAGTTCAGAGTGATCTTCTTCAGTTAAGTTGTAATGAAGATGCACCTGTTTACCTTAAAGCGGGTATATTAGGACTGTTGTCTCATATTAACAATTTTCAGATTTTAGAGAAGACTGCAGAAGTAACTCTACAATTTCTACAACAAAATCCAGAAACAGTTACAGAGTTTAAGGCAGTTATTGTTAGGAATGTCATAAACAGGATAGAAGCAAAGGTAATAAGCGAATTAAACTTTAATACAAAAACTTGGAAATTAATTGAGTATGCGATAAGAAATGACAAAACAATTGTATTTAATGATGTGGAAGATAAAGTTTGCCTCACAGCACTAATACTAAATCAGTTTGAAAAGGAGATCTTTCTTGCTCTTGAAGAAAATGTTTTAAAATGCTTATTAGATCTTATTGTGGAAATATCAAGTTCAACACAAAGCCCAGAAATTTTACCTGCAGCTAATAGAATTTTCAAACACATTAATTTAGATGCCAAACTTATTCTAGACCAACTAATGCAAATGCGGGATGTTCAGTCTCCGAAACAAAATGTAGCTAAGAAAAAACGTAGAGTTAGTGTTGTGCCCACAGTAGAAATATTGGACACTTTAGAATGGAAAAAAGGGGTAACTGTGTTAGAATTCATACAGGATAAGAAGAAAATGTGGAATACTAGCTGCTTATTGCCAGTACTGTTCGATATTTTGAAGAAGTGTCTAGATTTTGATGAACAAGCTCCAGTTGAATATCCAAAACAACTAGTACTCTCATCAATATTGCATTGTTGTCTAAAAATGGACGGAGAAGCTATACCCGAAAATGTTTTCAACATGGAACTTGTAGTTCAGTGCATCAGAGCATCACAAAATCCCCAAACTCATCACCATGCCTTGTTGGTACTTGCACACTCCGCAAATTTAATACCAACACAAGTGTTGCATCACATGATGGCCATATTTACATTTATGGGTTCTTCAGTTCTTCGACATGACGATGCCTATAGTTTCCAAATAATAACGAAGATAGTAGATACAATAATACCTATTTTGGTGAAAGATAATCATATCAGTAATATTGCCATGGTATTACGAGTTTTTGTTGATGCTCTACTGGATGTTCCTGAACATAGACGAATTCCCCTATATAAACAACTACTCACAAGATTTGACGTTAAGGAAAATTTATACATGTTTTTACTCCTGATTTTTGAATCTCAAGTACTCCATGGTAGTCAAGAGAAAAGTAATAAAGATAGTAACTTGAAGAGATTGGAAATAGCAGCAACTTTGTGCCGAGAATTCGCCCCTGACATTGTCATCGATTCTTGTATAAAGTTAATCAAATACCTGAGTATGTTACCGGATGAAAAGGATGACACTATGACGACAAAAGATAGCGATGACAGTTTCAACATTATTACTCATACACCTAAAGACTTTCGTCATTTTAAATATTTGTTACTTAAATTTACTGCAACTTTGTTGGCTTCCCATGATTTTATCACTCAAGTGGCAGCTTTAAGTGACGATGAAGAGCTTTCACTGGAAGGCTTATATAAAGAAATGATAATAAATATTCTTCAGTATATACAACGAATATCAAAATTAGCCGAAAACGCATCTGGCACTCCACAGGCTCACTATTGGAAAGTAGTATTACATCACAGTCATGATATCCTGGACAGTATAAATGCGATGCTAACTCCTCAAATGTTCCTTCTAGTAACTAAAGGTCTAATGGTACATAATTTAAGTACAATCAGAAGACGCATCTTAGAATTATTGAATACTAAACTCCAGTATAATTCTCAGTTCTTTTCCGATTGTGATACAACTGAAATTTATGCCTTGATACCTCCGATTATATCTATTATAGAATGTGTTAACGATCAAATTGAACTGGACCAAGAAACAATCATTCAGACAGCGCTTTTGTCTTTGAAATTGATAGTTAAGTCACTGGCACCAGATAATCCAGAAAAGTTTGTACAAGTATTGGAGTTTATAACTAATTTGATAAAGTCTGGTAAAGCGCAAAACAATGTGTTGGCTTCCGTACTGCTTTGCCTTGCCGAACTGTGTATCAGTTTAAGAGCGCATGCCATATCCAGCTTAGCTGATTTCATGCCTGCTGTTCTCAAAGTCTTAAAGCAACAGAAATATGAAGAAGTCCCTAGTGTGCTTTTAAGAAGTACTATAACCACCTTAGAAAAAATGTTGGATAGCATGCCATTGTTTTTAAGCCCTTACTTGGAAAAGCTACTTCTTGAAATTTCAATGTTAATGTGTAAATGGGGTTATGCTAGTGACGATCAAAAGTTGCAACCATTTGTAAATAAATTAACCTGTATCAAACAAAAAATTGGTTCTATAATACCCTCAAGAGTTTTGCTACCGGCTGTTGAACAGTGTTATTCAAAGTTAATCGAAAAGAAATGTTTTACTGCTACGAGTGCACTTATGGATATCTTAGCTGAAAATTTGACCAGCCTTAAGGGTCCTGACATTAACGCTAACTTACCCGAACTCACTAACTTCTTTCTTAATGCCTTGAAATTCAGATCAGACGGAAATTCTTCCTTAGAAGAGGCTAATACTGTCGAAGGGCATATAATCCAAGCTTTTACGGTTCTTATTTTGAAACTGTCTGAAACTAGTTTTCGACCTTTGTATTATAAATTATTTGATTGGGCAGTGAGAAGTGAAGTAAAAAATGAGCGTATAATAACTTTTTTATAGTTTGTCAAGCGGTATTGCACAGTCATTAAAAGGCCTCTTTGTGCTTTTTGCTGGTCACTTTTTAAATAATGCCGCTCAAGTTTTAGATGCTTGTAATAAAGTGAAAAATGAAGAGTTATATTTCGCAGATGAAAATAAGAGTATATTATTGTTAGAATATGTAATAAAAACTCTAAATTCAGTGTTTATGTACGACAGTCAGAAGTTTATTAATAAAGAGAGGTTTGACGTTCTAATGCAGCCTCTAGTTGATCAACTTGAAAACAATATAGGGGGAACAGATCAACTCGTTAAACGTAATGAGAATTTATTGACGCCCTGTCTAGTTAGTTTTGCGGTAGCCATAGCTGATGATGCTCTGTGGAAACAAATGAATTATCAAATTTTACTAAAAATGAGACACAACTCGCCACAGAATAGGCTGGTGGCATTACATTGTTTAACAGAAATCGTTAAAAGATTAGGGGAAGATTTCTTACCACTGTTACCTGAAACAATACCATTCTTGGCAGAGCTCCTAGAAGATGAGGAAGAAAATGTGGAAAAAGCATGCCAAAAGGCGGTGCAGGAAATGGAAAAGGTCTTGGGTGAACCTCTACAAAAATACTTTTAATATTGTAATTTTTAGGTAAAATATATTTATAATGTCCACATAAATATATGTATAAAAAACAATATTAAAAAGGGGTTTTATTTTAAATTTGACTCGATATGTTAGCAGTTATTGTCTTGAAGATTTCAATGGTCCAATTTCCGTATCCACGCATTCGTGGTGTTGACATTCTTGCCTAAATTAAAAAAGTATGAAACTTTAACTTGATCTTACCAAGGATGAAGCATGCATCACATAATCTGTGTAACCACAGATCCACAAATATTTCAATAGCTTTTGAGGTACTTCACACGACTAAGGTCATCTACTACATCTACGTTATATTTAAACACGTTATGAATTAAACTTCAAAATTGACCTCCTCTTACCATCAACAGATACTGCATGAACCAGTAATAAAAATTTAATTTACATTAATCTTTAATGTTTTGTGGTTAACTCATCAGGAGTAGTAACATTAGTAGACATAAATATCTCTTTACATAATTTAAAATAACTTGATAGCAGTGTTTAAATCCAACGAATTTAATGATTCTAGTTAAAAACAAGTTTTATCATCAGTAAGTATGCATAGACATAATTTCGCTGCATATAAATAAACAAGTTTATTGTTTGTAAAAGTCAGCAACTGAATGAAACTGAAATATACTTACTTTTTTCGAGCTCTTAGAATAAAGAACAAGGCAGCCGCATTTATAAAGAACAACCCCAGAATTATTAACGCCGGGGCTAAGAATTCTGTAAAAAAGAAATTGTAATAAAATGGTGTTCAGTTTTTGTGATCAATATTATACCTGACACAGCCATTTGAGCCGTTTGTATTATTAAACTAAAGTTTTGAAAACCTGAAAAAATAGAAATTTATTAGGCAAAATCATGCTCCTAAATTTTAACCTAAAATATAAAATGGATTGTTCAAGAATCGTGGCAAAGAATAAGGCTACTACATCGAGACACATTCGATAACATAAAATTTTTACTGTAAAAGGTGGAATTTTACAAATACCGACATAGAAGGTGACGACCCTGTTAATATCATACATAGTTCTTTTGGTTAGTCGATTTATTTTTCAGTTTATTTAAACGTTTCCTATTATTTTAAGCTAAAACTACCAAATTACCTTTTTTAAATACTACACCAACGTGTTTTTATTTCATGCACTATGATCATTATTTAATATTCCTCTGAACTAACTTATCATCTTACATATTAATTTTTTAATAAACCGACACGTTTTTTTAATACACCACAGAAATAGGTAAGCAGAAAGTAATTATTTCAAGGTAAGGGACAAGAATGGCTTCTCAATATGAATAACAAACTAGATTTAAAAAATTTAACCTTATATACCTAACAGAGTCCTAAACCTTTTAAATTTATCCAACTGTCAAACTGTTTATCCCTATTTTGCAGCCAGGTGGGTTTTCCTATATGTATGTACTTACCGTGAGATGGGTTCAATCATATACGGATATGAAAAACGTTTTCTTTGAAATTCCATTAACAGCTGAAACATTCGATGTGGAAAAAGGAATAGGCCACGCCTTAGTCCGCCTGTGATGTCTATAGTTATTACTGCACAGATTGAACTGAGAATGAGATGGCACGGACAGATAAACGAAAGTATTTGGGGAGGAGCATATGCTTGAAACGCTTTGCCGATTAAATAAGTACAGTTTCCAACCCCTGTATATATAAAGGATATAATATACAGTGTTCTGTCCACTAGCTGATACCAACATATGTATGTTTTATTTATAACATGCATATAAAACAGATAAGATATGCATAAACATCGGATGAGTCAATCGCCAAAGATCGACTTTTGTGTTATAGACTTTGGTCTCATACTATATATGTACAATATTCGCTTGATCACCGCTCATTGTGTGAATGCAATACAATTCATATGTTTTATATGTATACCACAGTAAAGGCCGCTTTACAGTTTGCAATTTTTATTGCCGGCAAGAAAAATTGCTCTGCCTTAAGTAAGAAATGTATACAGACTGTGTCCCTCAACGTTAACAGATTGTATACAGTGAGTAAGTGTGATTCTGTTTAATTATATCCTTATTGGTTAGTGGCTTCTGTGATATAATATTACGTAATGTAGGCCACGCTCACTTTTGAGAATATCCACGACACTGGATCACTCAGTTTGACAATGTGCAATGTGTTAACATGAAAGGATGTTATTAGTATACATGTGTATATAAGTCAATTACGCTACAAACAACGTCCGCATTTTTGTCATAGATACAAGTCTATTATACGTCACGGGAAGACCACAATGTTCTGCACAAATGAACTTTTGGTGTTTTATTAGCACTTTATATAACACCTACCATAGACATATATTATACAATATTATAGCAGTACCTGTCTATGATACCTATCGTTTAAAATGTGTTAAAATAAACATGTATCAACAATTCGGTCAAAAAGGGAGTTCAATGAAATAATATACGTATGGATGGCTGGAGATTGAGGGTTTTCTGTTTTATATAACATATTTACCGTTTATGATCTTTTATTACGAATTTTTTAATAGTAAAGTCTGTAAAGTAGTTACGGAGAAATTAGAATTAGGTTAATAATTTTCAAGATATCTGAGTTAAGTACTTCGCTTTTGTTGCGCATTATTAACTTATTTTGCATAAAATGTACTGCAGAATATAAACGTGGAGAAAAGGAAAAGTAAATATTAGTGTCTAGGTACATCGACAAAAATATAAAGGTATATACCGTGTGTGTAAAGCCCATATCGGCCAGTTATGAAAAAGGACAAACAGAAGTGAGACGACAGATAAGAAGCAACCGCACACGCATCGAAGGTAGTGAGGGAATAAGACCGGTCCTTTCACCACCTGTGTAGGTATCCTACATACACTATCTCCATACATTCGTGAGATTTTTGAACGTAACATTTTTTTTTTCAAAGGAAAAATCTGTTTTTTCATCAAAATATTTAGCTTAGGAAAAACTAAGTTTTATTTAGATGGAAGTACAAATTACATTGTACCTAATTATTCTTATTATTCTACTAGTTTTTTGCTAAATAGTTCAGATGTCTCTAGTTTGATCAAATATGGACTTGAAGGATTTTTGCAGTAAGTCCACGATTAACGTATGTATGTGTGCATAATATATTTTCCTTAAAAGAAGAATATTTTCCTTAAAAAGTATTGTAAAATCGGTGATGTATTTGCACCAATTTTAATGTCAAACAATTCAGAACACAATTCGATGTTACTTTTTAATAACAGGTATAGTTGCTTACTTAACAAATTCCAAGAATCTGCCAGAAAAACAAAGAATCAGAATTCATTGAAATACATAGTAGTATTTATCGTACGCACATTATAGAATTTCATTGATACTCATTCAATTTTTTGTCAATCGTTCCGCCCACCATCAGTGTTACCAGATGAAGTCCAGAGGGAATCGTGTAACTCGGCTACCGAAAATCGTGTAAAATCGTGTAAAGTCGTAAAAATGTTAAATGTTATTTTGGAAATACATACTAAAATACTGTATTAAGCCGAATTCAGATTCACGCGTATCGCGTACGCGGAAGCCGCGCTTTGAGTTATGATTGGTTAAAATCATAACCATAAAATTCAAATATCTGATTTTAACCAATCGTAACTCAAAGCGCTGCTTCCGCGTACGCCATACGCGTGAATCTGAATTCGGCATTATATATTTAAAAAAAACTGTTATTACAATATTAAAACAAACACTAATACATTTTATTTTTATAAATATATTTAGGAACAGAATTCACAGGTATTCTTTTAAAATACCAAATAAAATTATAATAAACACGTGACGATGTACATATTATACCTCATAATCGAAATATTTATAAACAGGAGCAGGGACGGACTTAGGGGCTTTATAGGATAATCCTTAGGAGCATTATAGGAAATTTAACGTTGAACAAAAAAGTTCCTATAAACATGGGTCCGCAAATGAGGTTTTTCCTAATGGAAACCTCAAAAAAAAACACAAAAAACGTGTTTTTTTTACTTTCATTCAAGAATTACTATGATGTGGCTCATTGATTCAAAAAATGTCTCGAAGTCAACCTTTTAGTACATCAAATTTGGAGTAGAATGCCGCCAACCACTTGTTCCCGTAATTCATTGTCGAGATATGATTTTTTGAAAAAATAATTTTTTGTAATATCCATGTTTTCTCACTCAAAACCTGGTTTTTGCCATAAATAAGGTTATTCTTTATCTCAAATTTTTTTGACCGTTTGACCTTATCTTCAAAATCAGCGGTAAATGTCTTCTAAACAAGCGGTTGGCGGCATTCTACTCCAAATTTGATGTACTAAAAATTGATGACTTCGAGACATTTTTTGAATCAATGAACCATTTCATAGCATTTTTTGAATGAAAGTAAAACACGGTTTTTGTGGTTTTTTGAGGTTTTCATTAGTAAGACTTCATTTGCGGACCCATGTTTATAGGAACTTTTTTGGTCAACGTTAAATTTGCTATAAAACCCCCAAGGATTATCCTTTTTTTTGTGACACCCATAGTGATTTAATTTAAATACATTATTTGAATGCTTTTAAAGTTTTACATTTTTATTAAAAGTGGTGAATTTTGTTATCAAACGCCAAAAATCGTGAGATTTGTCCCTTTATTCGTGTAAAAAGGACCGAAATCGTGTAATTACACGATTAATCGTGTAATTTGGCGACACTGCCCACATCCTATATGTTTTGTGCTGCCCACCAAATAGGTATGTAAACAAATGGTTAGCGGTCAGTTGCATTGAAAAGTAGAGACCGGCATAACCACAAAACACCCATAGATAATAATTTTATTAGCATGTAGTGTATATTAGTTTATTTAACAAAACGGAAATTATTGCTAATACCAATAGTAGTTTTCCTGTATTTGAAATACTATTTAATATCTTTAACAAGCAGTGTCCATTTATAAATGCATAGTTTCAGTTGTATTTTAATATATTTTTATACTCTATTTAGAAATACATTATTTTAATCAATTGCTTTTTAGTTCTTGCGTGATATAAGTCTTTTTATATATTGTATAATGTATAAATTACAATTATAATTTTTATGATGTGAATATTGTGTATATGATGCACTATAATATGTCTTATGCATAGAATTATTTTTTACAAAAATATATTGTAATTTATGCATTATGTCACAAAATATGCAAACAAAAGTGAAAATTATTTAGGAATATTCGAATACGGGGCAGTTAAATTTCCCGCTAATGACATGTAGTTCTGAAAACAACCACTCGTGACGCTAGTTATTTATATGAAGTTGTTTGTATTGAAGATAGCTATCTATTTACATATATGTGATTTGTGGGCATAACCTCACTTCCAACGCATTTTTAAGTTATATTTTCGTTTTATGTAGGTATATTTTCTTTAATATAGATTGTTCTGTACAATTGTGTTGGTCTTAATAATGATTAGTACCTACGTTATTGTTATAATAGATCAATAATTCCGCGTGTATAGGTACATACATTATGTAGGCGTCATAAATCATCATAATGTAAGTATTCTGTGGAAAAAAATTAATAATCTTGTGTAACAGTTGGTCATTAAATTAATAAGGATTATTTATTTATTATACATATAACTGTAGTTAAGCAAAGATACTTCATTTCAAGGTACTATTTCTTATTTAATCAAACAGTCACTTTTAATCATACTCATAGAAGTGATATGTGCATACTATATCCGAGTCCCACACGAGTAAGTAAAAATATAATTGGTTAATAATAAGGTAACGATGCGTGTATGTAATCGTGCAGACAGTATCGCTTTCTTTTTTAAATTTCACACGTGTTGAATGTGTGATAATAAACAAAAACAATTCCACAGTGTTTCGAACTTGATATTTTATTTCTCGACCCTATATCCATCAACACCAACCAACAATGAAAACGAAATAAATAATGTTTAAATTAAGTAAAGTTCTACAATTTTGTACGTTGTAACAAATCAAAAATAGTAATAGATTACAATAACATATGCACATGTCGTTGGAATTAAAAATACCGGAATTCTAAGTTTTTATGTACTAAAAAGTCGTCTGAAATTCCATTCGATCCATTAAATTTTTATTAATAGTTATTTCAATACAACAAATATCTATCTTTAAGGCCCGTCGCAGACAACCGACTATTGGTCACCTACAATTTTGTCTGTATGAATGCACCGTATACATTTACATGAGACACTGCAGACGACAGACTAAAAAGACGGTCCAATTAAAAAATTGGAACCTGTTCCACTTTCGCCATCGACTCAATTGTCTGTGACAACTACAATTTAGTTGGCGCTGGGCGAAATACGATGCGTGGTCAGTAGCGTACCACATAGTCACAATCTGATGTTGGATACAAGATCATTAAATAGTATACGAAACTTTCATTCCAATAAACTGGGTAAATAAGAAATCGTAAAAAAAAAACAGTGTTTTTAATTTTTCTATGTTTTAGTAACATTGCAATGCACATGCATCGCCCGTCCATGGTCTATCTAAACGTGCCATCGACTATCTGTACGTGTGCGAGTTATTTCCGATTTCTTACCTGTCGGTCGGCTGAGGTGTCTTCCTACAAAATAATCGTTGACCGACTGTCTGTTGTGTACGGTGGGTTAAAAGGGAACTTATCTGTAACGACTGACAAAATTACATTTGACACTTAAAATTCACATTAAATAAAGACTTTATTTTCACAATTACAATCAATCACTAATGTACAAGAGAGAATTATTGTTATACAAATTAAGATTCTTCAGATCTAACTTTAACTTCGAAAATTTAATTAAGTCACTAATTAAATTCATAATCTAATACCTGAGACTCAAGTTATCGTTATACTTATATTACTTTAAACAGAGAATATATGAATTAATTTACAGTGTATTCCAGAATTGATGTAATGAAAAGTGCACTATACAAATAAAAATATATTTTAATCATTTCACATGAAATGACACAAATATAGTGTTTGTGATCTGATCATATATCGTTTTTCTAAGTGTTAAAGGTTAAAGATTATTTCATTCAGCTTGCACCTGCACTTTTCGGTCTAAAAAATTTCTTGTCTGTTTATGACCTTGCTTACCAGAAATTAAAATTAATATTTAAATATTAATAATAAAATTCATATATAAATACAGTTGAAACCTCCTAATAATATTTAATATAGAGACATCCAAAAAAAACGTCATCAACTCTGGCTATGAACGAGAGAGATGGAAATAGCGGTCATATCTAAGCTTTTTGGTTATGTCAAACTTTTGACAAGTGACTGTTACAATTTGTAAAATAAACAATGGCTGTCATATAATGTGACTGTCTTGACAAGTAAATAAGGTTATAAATTCGATTAAGGATAGAAATACGTCTTTTTTTCTTGGCCAATTTTGATGACGCTTTTTTTTGGACGTCTCTATATATAAATCAAAATTAACTTTAACCCATGGGCGCCTGACCGGACACTTTTTGTTCTCTAATTTCAAAGTGTTACTGTGTGCATAGTTTAATTGAAAAAAATTCCGGAACCACTATCTCTTATGTTTTCAAGGGTGCTCTTTCGAATGGAAGTGGTTGCAAGTCCGGAAAATGAGTTGTATCATTGGAAAATTGTAAACGAAGAAAAAACGTGATTTTTTGATGAAAAAAATTTGATGTTTTTTTTTGCTTTTACATTTTTGTACATACCTAAAACCAAAAAGAAGGGTGTCCATGACACCCAAACTAAAAGTTATTGGCCTTACATTGTTTTTAAATATTCTTGTTTAAACAAAATGGCGCCGGCTAAAAAAGCGCTTTTCAAGCTCATAATTTTTTTCTCGAAAACTATTGACTTTAATAAAAATTGTATAAGAATAAATTTGTCTCAAAATCAGTCAAAGAATACGCTCAAAGAATTTTTCAGAATTTTTAAATGAAATTTTTTCTGAAAATCGTGAAAATTCGTATTTTCCAAAAGTCGTTAAAAAAATCTGAAAAAATTTGAGCGTATTCTTTGACTGATTATGAGACAAATTTGTTCTTATTCAATTTTTATCAGTCAATAGTTTTTGAGAAAAAAAATATGAAATTTTGAAAAAAGCGTTTCTTAGCCGGTGCCATTTTGTTTAAACAAGAATATTTAAAAGTAATGTAAGGAAGGGTAAAAAAATAATTTTTTGGTTTTAGGTATGTACAATAATGCAAAAGCAAAAAAAAAATAGTTTTTTGATGCCAAAAAAAATAATTTTTTTTGGCATCATCACGTTTTTTTTTTTCGTTTCCAATTTTCCAATGATACAACTCATTTTCCGGACTTGCAACCACTTCCATTCGAAAGAGCACCCTTGAAAACAGGGGACAGTGGTACCGGAATTTTTTTCAATTAAATTATGCATACAGTAACACTTTGAAATTGGAGAACAAAAAGTGTCCGGTCAGACGCTAACGGGTTAACTAAATAACCATAACATAACCAGACATAATAAATTAATTCACAAAATTTTATATTTAAATTACAACATACCTCTTCTTGCATCAATTCATAGCCAAACTTTAAACTTTATACAATTTGCTGCATTAGGTACTAAAATACAAAACACATAATCAACATAAAAGATCTTTTTCCATCATTAAACAACCTCCAAGCTTCACACTCATTTCTGTTCAGCCTTTTTGGTCCCCCAAACGGGTTTGGCCCCTTAGAAAATCCCCACCATTTGAACTGGCCAGTCCTACCTCCTAAGAGAACTTTGGTAAAGAGTAGACATTTATTTCTTATGTCAAAATAATTAATGAAGTAAAGCGTGTGAAATAGTAACCAAAAAATCACTGTTTAGCTGTCTCGTTTACAGTCCTGTAAAGTACTCAGCTATAGTATCTGATGTATGTGACCAAATGGAATGGGTACAGACCCTTAGAGGTAAGCAAATCTAAAGCTACAAACATAATTTACAATTGAAATTAATACAAAATGATCTATTTTTATAACTGCTTTTATATAATAGCATAAAACTACAGAGACAACTTGAACAGGGTGCTAGATTTTTCTGATAAAATATCCATAATAGTAGTGCACTTGGTGTTAAATACAATGTAACAATGACCTTAAATCATTAACGCTCAAACGACGTCAATTTTTAGTAAGTCTTCAACGGGTTTATTTTGTATGTTATTGGACTAAAAAAAAATTTGCAAGACCACTATCCCGACGCAAAATTTGATGCTTTTTCAGATTTCTAGCTTAAAATCACGATTAGACATCAAGAAAAAAAATATGGCCGATTTAAACATGAAAAACGTGAAAATTTTCAAAAAAAAAATGTTTGAATTTTTTTTTTGCCATGTTACCGGAAGAAATGCATGCTCTAATCATGATCAGGGGTGATCATGATAGTTTAACAGAGAATTTTTATATAATCATTGAATCACTCTTTTTACAATATGGCGGCCAGAACGTAAAAAAATTCTATGAAAACTTTAGCTAATTTTTTTTTCGAAATCTATTGAGTTTAGCAAAAATTATCTAAGAACAAAAATATCTTAGAATTAGTCAAAGAATACCCTCAAAAGAGAGAATACCTTTTTTCAGAATTTTTAGTGTTTCATGTTTAAATCGGTAATTTTTTTTCTTGATGTCTAATTGGGATTTTGAGCTC
The DNA here is from genome assembly GCA_029963805.1 of Aromia moschata. Classification (NCBI taxonomy): domain Eukaryota; kingdom Metazoa; phylum Arthropoda; class Insecta; order Coleoptera; family Cerambycidae; genus Aromia; species Aromia moschata. Next base: position 1,517,240 of record JAPWTK010000047.1, on the reverse strand, counting down.
GGATTCTGAAAGAGCATCAAATTTTGTCCAATAACAAAAAAAAAAACCGTTGAAAACTTACTAAAAATTGACGTCGTTTGGGCATTAATGGGTTAATCATTAGGCAAAATGTAAATAAATACATCAGTTTCATTAACGATTTGAAGACATAAGGCAAATACAATCCAAGAAGCTCCCACTTACTTAGACTATTTCTTAAAATCATTAACATACACACATTTACTTCTAATTATAATCATAAAATTCTAAAATAAATATATGTTTGCTTCCGATTGACTATCTTCTATGTTTGTTCTTGCTATATGGCTTATTGTACCTATCGTTCTTTTTCGATGACTGTCTATGTTTTAAAGTATTATTAGCTACTTGAGTTTTATTATACTGATACTGAACAATTACTGGTGGTTTGGTTGCAACCGTGTCGTTGATTTTTAATTCATCTTCTCGTTTGTTCTCCATCAACTTTAATTTGGCTTCAATTGCTTGGATTTGTGATATCCTATCAGCCTTTTTACCTTCTTTTGACATTGCCAATGCTGGTATGTTTATGTCTGGCTTTGGTTTTTCTACTTCTTCCTGAAATTGTTAAAGTACAGGTATAAATCAAAGGAAATTTTGTCACAAAATTATTATAGTCTAATTGGTTTTTGCTTATATGTCTTCTTTGATCATAACTTTTGCTTTGTAGACATGTTACATTCTATGTATATGGAAGCTCTGCATACTACACATTGTCAGAACAAAAAGAACAAAAAAGTCTAAGGCAAAAAAAAGAAAAAAACCACATAACAGATTTATACTCACATTATTAATGCTATGAGCCCAAGTTACCACGATATTCTTTTGTCCAACCAATAAACTATTCAATGCATTTTTCGCAATCACCGCATCATCTTTTTTTTGTGTAGGTTACAAAGGCATATCCCCTTGGCTGTCCGGCCAGTGGTCCATTACGATGGAATATTAAATCAAACTTCTCGATGGCACCATGTTTTTGCACAAGTTTCAAAAGGTTATACCAATAAAAGAAACATGTGTAAGTTAAAACTAGTAATAATATTTCGCATCTTACATATATACCTACATAACATATTGTAGGTATTTTAGAGTTTTTAAAAATGTACAGTTGCTTTAGAGCACTAATTTATTATAATTTTCTGCATTTTGAATACAAATTTTAAATTGCTTTCATAAATATTGATAAAAAGTGGTTGATATAGTTATTCTACAGGTATATTGAGGTTAATTGGCATTTCATACAATGACCTCGAAAGTCCTTGATTTGTTGGTATTACATATATTATTAATTAGTTATTTTCCTCCAAAGAAAATAATGTACAACAACATGGCTCTATTAGATTGTAACAATTGGTGTTCAGAAATGTACAAATAGTGACTAAATGAAATATTCAAAATTGAAACTTTCGGAGAAACTTACTCAGTAACTCTGGGATCCAAATTTCCAATCCATAGTCGTCTTTCTTCTATACACTCTGTGTTATATAAGTTTTCCATATTTTTAATTCTATATATGTGATAAATTATCAAATAAATTTTACTTGGTAATATATAGGTTATGTTATGGCTTTGATTATTATAAAACCTAAAAATCAATACCTAGTTTAGTAGAAAGCCATATTATAGTCCATAAATATACATTTACAGAAATTACCTACGCACTGATATCCAATATCACCTTTATGTTTGGTTTTATATGTGCCTGACACCTATTTATTTTTAGAATAAATATTTATAAACATTCGAAAATAGAAAATCACAAAACATATAAATAGCAGAAAATACTCTTTCGTTACCTTACTTCTTACTTTTAGACTTTTACATACCACAGATAATTAAAACTATGTATTCTCACTATTCTGTATTCTGTGCTTTGACAGTTAGCACAGTTCATAGAAGGACAAGTACATACATAGTACGAAAAGAACAAAAGAACTGGAACGTTTTTTTTAAAACTTGTATCAGCTGAGGCCTGATTTATAGATTAACGCCACCCGGCCGCCCGTATTCCGTATCCAATACCGCTACTTTTGCAAATTCCAGCAATTTATAGATTTCCGTAACGTGATATTGACACATGCGCATTTATAAAATAATTTTCCGCTAGTTAATAATATATCTGTCAGTTACCGCATAGGAATTTTTTATAATACATTTTTTCTCATTATAAACTGCTGTGAACGCATGTTTTTTAGTTGTGCAGATATAATTACTTATTTTATTTATTACATCGGAGCAAAGACATGTGGATAATCTGCGCATGAACAGAATTAATGGAATCGAGTGCTGCTATTGGTTATCCCGAAGTCCGTACCGTCAATCTTGAATCTTGGTGAAGCTTCTACGGGTGGACGGAATGTGCTACCGGTGTACGGTAGCATATTCCGGCCTTATGGAACGTGCTAAGGTTGAACTTTCTACGGACGGGTGGGCGGGCGGTAATCTATGAATGAAAATTTTCTTAATTCGGTAACGTCAGTCAATAATCTGTAATAAAATACCTAATATTATTTAACTGTCCTTTATGTTACTTTAATGCTGATTTTTTTTCAGAATAGAGTTAGGTGTGTGAAATTTGAGTCAGCATGCAAAATGTTTTCAAGGTGTAACAGGGAATTCAAGTAGGTACCCACAGTTGTCCTTGCTTTAAGTACCTACTTCTTTAATGTAAACAGTTCAAAAATTATAACCACAACAAGTTTCGGCAAAAACTCATTGATACTCATTGAAAGTATTTTCTTAAATATTGGTCGAGAATGGTAATTATAAGGTAGAATTCGTCGTGACTCGTACGTACGGGGTACTGTCGACCGCAGCACCGACTTATACGAGTTCTCGCCTGTCGTCTGCCCATTACGACGTTTGGCAAGGCGGAAAAATTGCACGTCTTTACAACTGGGTGATAAACGAAGAATGGTTTCAAAGATAATCGAAGAAGAAAGCGACTGATCTGCTCTTAAAAAATGGCTACGATTTTTTCAATTATTTTTCAATGTAAAACCATTCGATTTCTTTACGTGTGAAAAAAAAATTGAATACGAGTATTGGGACTCAGTGGTCGGAGATTATGGATTAATTGATGCATTTTGATTAAGTAATTGTAAGGTGTTTTTTAATTTACTAAGTAATATACGAACGTACAGCGTATATACAGTGTGTCTTAGTTTTAATGCCTAACCCCCCCCCCCCCGTGACAGATATATGCTTATTAGATTTTAACAATATTGGAATCGATAATAAAAGTCTTTAAAAAGAAATTTTTATCAGAATGAAAGTAAATTTGGGTACTGTTGTTCGGTTTTATTTTAAAAATGGAGGTCATTTTTTCAGAAGTTATATTAGGCATATTTTTTAAAGAAGTTTAGTGAATATTATAATTCAGCATTCCTCAAAACCGCTATCTGTAGGATTTAAAATAAAATACCAAAAAAGACTAAAAAAATAAAAACGGAGAATGTAAGTAATATGGACATCAGTGTTATGATTCATGTTTATTTACTCTGTTATTTTAAAATTGGCTTATTAATTTAATACAAAAATGTTATTGTACGTTTTACAAAAAAAAATGGACAACCGATGTTACATCCATTTCACAAACGTGTCTATAGTGGAATATCCAACTGAATTCGAAATAATTCAATTAGATTATTAATATTATTTATAAATTTAATGAACTAAATTATAAATGACGGAAATTATGATAATATTCCTGCTTACACGTAAATACATATAAATATAGAAATATGAAGGTACGTCATTTTGTTCTGAAACAAACATTGCAACACTGTAGTTTTGGTTGTTGTTGATATTTTTATGATAACTGTAGATACTGGACTTTATACAGTGTTTTCGTAAAGTAGTGGATAAAACGGAGAAAATCGTCATAATTTTTTTTCGGAAAACTCGTTCGGATACGTCAAAAGATACATATGAATTGCCATTCTTTGATAGGGGTCTTGCATTTTTTGACGACTTGTCAAAAGGCTATGACGTCATCAATTTTTTTTAATGAGAACCGTTATTTTATATGATGGAACTAGAAAGAACATCTTTTTTCATGTACTTACATTAACGTAATATGTATTGCCTTATATAGGTCACATTAGGCAAGTTTTACGAAAATCGACTTTAAAGGTTAAAAGCTGAATTGATCAGAAATGAAAGAAAATGATAAAAAAAGATAAACAAATTTCAATCCTCAAATTATGCACCGCTGATATCTTGACAGTGCTAGAAGCCCAAAGTACCAGGTGTGGCTATTAAATAACCGAACTGCTGTTATAACACTTTTTATTCGTTATCAATTACAGTAGTAACTTTTTCGCCTCCGATATACTCCACTTGGCGATCTCTACACCGCTCCATATGATTTTTCCTATGTTGAAAGTAGTGCTGGAAGTCTGCTTCTGTCATCTGGTTTAGAACCTCCGTCGCTTTTGCTTTAACCGTGTCCACACTTTCGAATCTTGTCCCCTTCCGTAGCATCATGTTTAACAAGCCTGGATCAGTGTCAATGTTGTTTAGAATGTCAGCGTAAATGTTCATTCTTGATTCCTTTTGCTCGGGAATGACGAGTTTTGGCACCATTATTTTTGGCACCAATTTTGCGCATGTTGAACGATTCATGCGAAATCTGGCGAACACATTATTTGTCGATTCCTGTTATTTCAGCAAGCCCTCGAATGCTTAGATGACGATCTTCGCAAATTAATTTACCAATGTTTTCAATGTTTTCGTCCGGTTTTGACATTGAAGGCCGTCCGGGGCGCGGATCGCCTTCGGTCGTTTCACGTCCCTCTTTAAACAGTTTAAACCATTTAAAAACTTGTGTGCGGGATAAACAGTCATTCCCGTACACTTCTTTTAACATTGCATAAGCTTCTGTAAAAGCTTTCCCCAGTTTAACAAGAAACTTGAGATTAACCCGTTGCTCCATGTGAACACTTAACAATTTTTCAACTCGTCACTGGTGCGTAGACTAATTCAAACGACTTCTACAGTCAAAATGAGCGACCCACTGGCTTGTCCAGCGAGCTCAGGGGTGGGGAAAGTATCACCAGACATAGTTCTGTTCAAACTTGTCGCGACACGCTCACAGTGCGCTGGTAGCAGCATCTGTTCGGTTATTTAATAGCCACACCTCGTATCTTATTGAACACTATCAAAACATTTTAATTTTAAAATAAATATAATATTAAGAAAATGTTGACTTTCTCAAATATGGCGAATGCGTTAGTGATTTGATTTATTTGATTTATTTGATTTATTTGATAAGTTCATACATAGGAAAAACGGATTTGTATATATATGTATTATTATGATATTTGTAAATAAGTATTTTAATAAATAAGATTTTCCTGTCAGCGCACGTCAGGAGATTTTCCTGACAGAAGGTAAATGGTGAACACTATGTTTTTCTTTTCAATTCTGGTAAAGGACTCCGCACAATTCTTATGGGAAGGGCCCCCTGTGAAATGGCTGAATATTTTATATTTTGCTGTTCATGACCAACTGACCAAAAGTCTCAGTGGACTTAAAGGATTAAAATAAGTAGTTTGTTTGATCCCACCTTAAAATATATTTTCTCCATCATCATTGTTGAAGTTGGAAAATGTTGTGTATTAACAACTTTCTGACCACCAAAGTTCATTTGGTTCTTTCACCAAATAAACATTTAATAATTCACAGTTTTATGGAACATCATGTTAAGGGGTTATACTACCTACCCAGCAGTTTTTTCTATTTTTTTTTTATTAGCTTAAATGACGCATAAACTATTCAAGAATAATATGCAAAAACTATTTCGTCGGGGAAAATTCGATAAACAATTTTCCTGGGCCTTTTCCTGGAAAAGGTCGCATACCTGCGCGCGGCAATTTAAATGTATTATAGCTCTGTTGGTAATTTTTGCCGGTACAAATCAATTATATTCCTTCAAAATATATATAGATGGCGTTAGTAAATCTCAGAGGAGCCGTAGTGAACGCTATACACTCGATTCCCTCTTAAGTCACCAAATCCGTGCATCATCTCGCTTAGGTCACGAAATTTATTCTCTCTTAAGTCGCAATCATAACCTCAACTTTTTCGTGTTTTAAGTTGCAAAAAGAAATATTTAGAGATATACCACAGCACTTGTTATAATGAAAAATGAGCCAGCTGAACGAAAAAATCAACGTAAGTATACCCAGTCGTGCGTGACAAAGTTCAATTTTCCACTTGAATGAATATTTTAAAGGTTAAATATTTTTAAAAGACACCTAACCAATTTTAAAGGTTAGGTGTCTATATTCAATGTATTACACAATCATTTTTTTCAATCAAAATTGTACATATTCATGCGATAATCCAATTTCCAAACGTAGTTCTAAAACTTTTACAGGCGGCGACTTAAGAGGGGCAGTTTTGTGACATAATAGGGAAAAACGTGGTGAAAGGAATGTGAATTAAGCGAAGGTGACTTAAGAGGGAATCAATTGTATAATAATCGTTAGACTGTCGATAAACACGCAGCACAAAACGTTTTGAAACTTTAAATGCATTTTTCTCGAAACCACGTTTTTCAAATTGGCATACACTATAACTCGCTCAATTTTTGTCGGATTCACTTGAAATTTTAACTGTGACTTCTTAGATAAATTATCTAGGGAAGTACACACGATTTTTAAGATTGATAAATAATTAAAATTTTTATGAACAATTTGAGATCGATTTTTAGCAAAAAAAACAAACTGACGCGAATTTGCGAATTTTCGAAAAACATTTATAATCGTGGGTACTTGCCTAAAAAAAACTAGATACGATAAAACGATACAATATTGCCAAGACGCAATATTGTATCGTAAATTTTAATAATTTTTTTTGTATACCTCAAAATATGTATAATGTATAATAAGTCTCAAAATTTCATTTTGATCAATTGAATAGGTAGTTTTCAAGAAAAAAATCCCAAAAAAGGTTCATTTTTCAGTGCACCTGGGTAGTATAACCCCTTAAATTTAGGTGTATATGATGTAACGAGTCATTAAAAAAAAAGCGCCATCAAAGTTGGCCGAGCAAAAAATAAATTTCTGATCTTACATTTATAACTCTATTTAATTGCCAAGGGTATTACATTATGGGAAAGCCATTATTTATTTTACAATTCTGGCAGCCACTTGTCAAAAGTTTGACAACCACAAAGTTTCGCTGTGAGCTTTTTGATGAGCAGATTTGATGATTTTTTTTTGGATAGCTCTTTATTACATCAATAACAAACGTTAAAAATATCAATAAATGTTATAGTAACAACAAGTTATCATTCTCTTCTTAATACTTTTACTATAAAATCAGGTAAACAGATGTCATTTTGACAAATCTGGAATAGGTTAATTTTTACATGAGGAACAATGTCAATATAATAAAATGTTTGATTTCAATATATTAGTATTACTTTTAATCCGCGTCTTATTGCAGTGACAACATTTTTTTGGCGGATTGAATTATTATATTCAAAATATAAGTAAAATAAGTCTTGTGCAATTTGATGGAAATTGAATGCTTATTGTACCTACGTACTAAAATCTTCTTGTTCCAATTTTCGGATCGCCAACAACGATGACTGTAAAAACATATTTTAGAGCCGCATCAGAAAAACTATTCATTTTAACCATTAAATAAAAAACTGGACGTTTTCCACGAAACACCGAACTACTACACTTTTCTCGACGCGCGTTTCGCCAACCAAGTTGGCATCTTCAGGGGAAGATTAAAACTAAATTCTAGCCTACACACTTGCACTATTTATACCAAATTTGTTGCCACGGTTCACTGAACCGTAACCGTCTTTGTTTATCAGAGCAAACAGTAGTGGACTGGTGGGTATCGGACCATTGTCCTTATTCATACTATTGTTACACTTAATTATTTCTAAACTTTCAAAAGCATCCAACTGTCTACCGTTTGTTACATTTCTAATTAATTTTAAACTATTTATGTCTATCCTATGGTTGTTGTCAAAAGCGTGTTGGGCAACACAAGATTTTTCTGTTCTGCCATATTTCAAATGAGCCATGTGCTCTTTAAATCTAGTCAATATAGATCTTTTTGTTTGCCCAATATACTTTTGATCACAATCTTTACAACTTATTTCGTATATTCCTGACTTTTCGTTATTGTCGATTTTGTGTTTGGGGTTACCCAAAAGCGTCTGTAGTTTATTTTTAGAATTATTACAAAATTGATATTAATATTTTTAAAAATTTTATCTAGTCCGGGGGTGAATTTAGGTTCATATGGTAACGAAGCAAATTTCGAATTGTCAGTATCTCTACGAAAAGTCGTGGAATTGTACAGTGTTCTCTTAAATGTATGCTTCCTTATTAACTTATCTATTAAATGGATTGAGTAACCGTTAGAAATGAAACAAACAGTAGACAGTTGGATGCTTTTGAAAGTTTAGAAATCATTAAGTGTAACAATAGTATGAATAAGGACAATGGTCCGATACCCACCAGTCCACTGTTTGCTCTGATAAACAAAGACAGTTACTGTTCAGTGAACCGTGGCAACAAATTTGGTATAAATAGTGCAAGTGTGTAGGCAAGAATTTAGTTTTAATCATTTCCTGAAGATGCCAACTTGGTTGGCGAAACGCGCGTCGAGAAAAGTGTAGTAGTTTGGTGTTTCGTGGAAAACGTCCAGTTTTTTGTTTCTACGCCGAAGGTTCCAGTACCCACTCCAGGGTCCATGAAGACTCTTGATCGGTTAACCATGTACAGCAAAATTTAAAAAATTGAGTCAGTATCACCGAGGGGGCACTTCCTATAAGAAATGTGCGGGGTGCTTTAGTTTCTTAACTTTAAAGTCTATTTTCTTAAGAAAAACTTGTTATATCATTTACATCGTTACTGCACGTGAAAAAAAGTGCTCTTTCCAGTTCCGTCAAAAATATAAGGGTTCCCATTTAAAACAAATATCGAAGACGTCATAGACTTGTGTCCAAAAAAATTTAAGACCCACATACGCCAGTCAATAGAGCTCGAAAAGGGGTGAGTTTATGACACGATTGATACCTGAAATCCGACTACGGGATACTTTTAAGTTCAGTCCTTAGATGAAAACGTATGAATTGGACTAGGAAATAGTTGCACTTTTTTTTTAATAACAAATTAGTGAAAAAAAATTGAGTTTTCAGTTTTTTGTTTATAGAAGAAAAGCTATTGAAGCAATTACATCGCATCCAATAGGAAAGTTGTAGAGAATTCAAAAAACCTTTAAAATGAAAAAAAAAATCAAGTCAATCGGTACATTTTTCGCTGAGAAAACTAGGAAAAAAACGCAAAAAACTACCTTTTCTTAATAAATTCGTAATTCGAGTATTTTTGCATTAGAAGAGTCAATCTTGTGGGAAAATGTAGGTAATATCACGAAGCATAAGTGTGCAAAAACTGGATTATGTCTGATCAATAGTTTTTGCACAATAGTCGAATAAAGTTTTTTACATCGTATTTTGAATATTCCATAACACGTCGAGTGATAGATTAAATAACATTTTCTCGACGGATTCGGAAACTACAGAGTGTGAACTACAATTCGTCCTTTTACTTTGTTTCATTTAAATGCCATTAAATTGGTGTAAAACGCCTCTGAACACCGCGCAAAATGTTCGGCGGCGCGCTGACAGCCGAGCAAGGTATGGGTGGCGGGCGAGCGAGGGGAAGCGGCGGCAGCGACCAGCAAATTTCGCGCGGTGTTCAGAGGCGTTTTACACCAATTTAATGGCATTTAAATGAAACAAAGTAAATGGACGAATTGTAGTTTATACTCTGTAGTTTCCGAATCCGTTGAGAAAATGTTATTTAATCTATCGCTCGACGTGTTATGGAATATTCAAAATACGATGTAAAAAACTTTATTCGACTATTGTGCAAAAAACTATTAATCGGACATAATCCAGTTTTTGCACACTCATTCTTCGTGATATTACCTACATTTTCCCACAAGATTGACTCTTCTAATTCAAAAATACTCGAATTACGAATTTATTAAGAAAAGGTAACTTTTTTGCGTTTTTTCCGAGTTTTCTCAGCGAAAAAATGTACCGATTGACTTGATTTATTTTTAATATTAAAGGTTTTTGAATTCTCTACAACTTTCATATTGGATGCGATGTAATTGCTTCAACTTTTCTTCTATAAGCAAAAAACTGAAAAAACTCCATTTTTTTTCACTAATTTGTTATTAAAAAAAAAGTGCAACTATTTTCTAGTCCAATTCATATACGTTTTCATCTAAGGACTGAACTTAAAAGTATCCCATAGTCGGATTTCAGGTATCAATCGTGTCATGTCAAAAAGCTCTATTGACTGGTCTAACATGAAAATATAGCAATTTATTATACATATGTATCTTTTGACGTGTCCGAGCGAGTTTTCCGAAAAAATCCGATTGTATCGATTTTATCCACTACTTTACGGAAGCACTGTATATGTCCGAGTATAACTCGATACGTCATCGATGTATTGAATTGGTACAGAAATATTACGTTTCATTCATCATAACTGATAATATTTCCCACTATAAATCTACTAAACTGTAATTTCATACGATAACAAAAATAAACTGATATTGGTGTGACATACACGAATAGCCTTGAAATAAAAAAATCCATATAAAATTGCAGTACAATGTAAATAAATAGTACCCTGAAATATTAGAATCAAACAGGCAAAATATAACTTACATAAGTTATTGCAGCAATAAAATATACGGAAAATAAATTTCAGCAAGGCTATTAAAGGTAAGTTTAGTAAGGTTTAGTAAAGGTAAGGTTCACTATTATCGCATTTAGAACATATAAAATGCTATTTTGTGTACAATAAAAATCTGATATTAATGAAAATATTAGCTTTTAGTGTTTATTTAGATACCAACCGATTTTTCTCAAGATAAAACAGATCATATTAAAAGCAAATTAATGTTGTTCTCATCATGCAAGAGTTGAAATTAAAAATATGTTTGTAATCAAAAGGAGATCTTCTACCCATAGCTTTCAACAGTTTTTTTACTTATGAAATTCTGCTACAGAAATCTGCTTTTCAGTACAGAATTTCTACATTTTTTTTCTACAATTTATTTATACATTTATAAATCATTATGAGTTATGAGGTGAATGAAAATAACATAATCATTGCAGATTCGCATGGACAATTTACTAAATTTATTCTGAATAGATCAGGTCAATGTGCTTGGTAATGTATCGTTTAGATAACATATAATTAATTATTATTCAGATGAATGATGAAAAAAAAATCTAGTCGCAAGAAATGCTTTTAAGCACTTTGGATGTATACGCAGCATCTCAGACTTGAATGATGTAATTAATGCCGGATTTTCTAAATTTTTGTCTGTATTACGGAAAACCTCATTTACCGCTATTACATATTGAAATTAATTTAATATGTTCACATACACTACTCACAAAAATTAAGGGAGCAAAAAAAATCTAAATGTTTCCCCAATTTTTGACGGGCTGTGTCTAAAAAATGGTCGTATTGCGAATTAAAAAAAAAAGCGTTTTGAAGCTCCAAGACTGGTTTTTGGATCTGTAAAATATTGTAAAAGCCACGGTTTTAACGCAATCCGAAAAAATAGCACGACAAATTTTTTTTCTAAATTTTTAGCCTTCTTTTTCTCGCTCCACGGGCTCGGAAAAAAATTCCCTTTTTTTTTTACCAGTTTTTCTCAAAACTAATCTGCTTTATTGGTAAAAAAAAATAAACAGCAGTTTTTTTTCAAAACTACTTAATCTTTTAAGTTAGTCTATTAAAATTAAAATGAAACAAAACTAATCCTCAATTAGAGTACATATATTATTATTGGTAATTAGAACAAAACGCAAAATATGTATAATAACCACACTCGGCTCAAATCCGTGACCGAATGAATGCCTGGCCAGCCAGTGTTGCCAGATAAAGTGCAAAGAGAATCGTGTAACTCGGTTACCGAAAATCGTGTAAAATCGTGTAAAGTCGTAAAAATGTTATTTTGGAAATAACATTTAATACAAGTAATAAAATACCGTATTATTTATTTAAAAAAAACTTATTACAATATTAAAACAAACACTAATACATTTTATTTTTATAAATATATTTAGTAACAGAATTCACAGATATTCTTTTAAAACAACAAATAAAATTATAATAAACACGTGACAATGTACATATGTAGTATACCTCATAATCGAAATATTTATAAACAGGAGCAGGGACGGACTTTATATACAGGGTGTCCCAAAAAGGATAATCCTTGGGGGCTTTATAGGAAATTTAACGTTCAACAAAAAATGTTCCTATAAACATGGGTCCGCAAATAAAGTCTTACTAATGAAAACCTCAAAAAAACACAGAAAACGTGTTTTTTTTTTTTACTTTCATTCAAGAATTACTATGAAATGGCTCATTGATTCAAAAAAATGTCTCGAAGTCAACCTTTTAGTACATCAAATTTGGAGTAGAATGCCACCAACCGCTTGTTTCCGTAATTCATTGCCGAGATATGATTTTTTGAAAAAATAAATTTTTTGTAATATCCAAGTTTTCTCACTCAAAACCTAGTTTTTGCCATAAATAAGGTTATTCGTTTTATCTCGAATTTTTTTGACCGTTTGACCTCATTTTCAAAATCAGCGGTAAATGTCTTCTAAACAAGCGGTTGGCGGCATCTACTCCAAATTTGATGAACTAAAAGGTTGATAACCTCGAGACATCTTTTGAATCAATGCACCATTTCATAGCATTTCTTGAATGAAAGTAGAAAATTACGTTTTTTATGGTTTCTTGAGGTTTTCATTAGTAAGACTTCATTTCCGGACCCATGTTTATAGGAACTTTTTTTGTTCAACGTTAAATTTGCTATAAAACCCCCAAGGATTATCCTTTTGTTTGGGGACAACCCATAGTGATTTAATTTAAATAAATTATTTGAATGCTTTTAAAGTTTTACATTTTTATTAAAAGTAGCGAATTGTGTTACCAAACGCCAAAAAATCGTGAGATTTGTCCCTTTGTTCGTGTATTCGTGTAAAAAGGACCGAAATCGTGTAATTACACGATTAATCGTGTAATCTGGCAACACAGTGCCTGGCTGGTTCAGCTTCCCTCATCCCGATTGCTGACGTCGTCATCCGTGCCGATAGTCATAACAGTCAGCCTTCTCGGAACCAAGACGTAGGCTGGCTCTCAACGCGGGCTTTTCTGACATGATAGTTCGATAGTTCGGCACTGGGAGCTGAAACTTACAAAGCGTCTAAGCGATTGAACTCAAACTATTTGTACATTTTCCTTTGCTGGCATCATTCAGTCCTAACGACCCCTCGCTAAATTATATTACTAAATGAACTGGGCCCAGTGTATACACCAATAAAGTACGCAATATAAACATATAAAATAAAGACGATATAATGACAATATAGCACATACATTTTGGCTATGCCATTAGTACGCTCTGGTAGCCGGTACAGCAATAATAGAAACGCTCCGGTAGCCAGTACAGCAATACCAAATACGCAGACTCTAATCTCTAATCTACCTACTACAGGCCACCACACCTATGCCGGTGGGTTACCGCCTATCCGCTAAACCGGCGCATTCACTCTACCTATTCCTGATCAAACCGAATCCACGGACGCATGTTATCCACCCCAGCCACAGCTCGATACCTCAGTTTGGACGAACTACTGCCAGGTATGTCTGATACCTCAAAGCGATCGTTGCCGAGAACCGAAACGTTATGCGAAATGGTCCCCGCCATCTAGGCAACAATTTATGGCTGCTTCTAGTGGCTGGAGTACTGGTGATCTTTATCAGTACGAGATCACCTTCTTGATACGCATGAGCCCTTCCTCGCCCTTGATCAAAACGTTCTCTCCCTTGTTTCCCTCGGTATCGTTTCTGGTGAGTAATCATGCGGTGTCGAATATCCGTAACATCTACTACTCTTTCATTGTCAGTTTCAAATTGTCCCTGTACACAACACGGTATAGCCCATCCAGGCTTCACTTGGTGAAACCCCGATGGCTTGACTAAAGGTACCATTTAGACCCAGTTGTATATTTATAAGATTGTCGTCCCATTGTTTACTATTTGTATTAGCGCCCATTGTTGCTAACGATTCAGTTATGGTTTTATTATACCTTTCTATCTGTCCGTTGCCCCTTGGCATAGCCACGGCATTCAAATGATGTTTAATGCCTGATTCTGTACAAAACTTTTTAAAATCGTGGCTTGTAAATGAAGTACCTCTGTCACTAATGAGGCGATGAGGTACTCCAAAATTTTTGATGCCATCTTTTAAGGCCCGTACTGTGAATTTTGTTTTTGTATTGCGAACCCCCGAACAAAATTAATTTTGTGAATGCGTCAATTACAGCAAAAACATGTGTATTTCCGGATTTGCTTTTAATAAAAGAACCTAAATGGTCCACATGAATAGTGTGAAAATGGTTTTGGAACCTTTTTGATAGGATGTAGTTGACCAGGCAACTTGCCCCCAGGCGTTTTAAAATGCAAGCATTGCAAACAATGCTTCAGGTATTTTTTTACAAAAATTCCTCATACGTGGACACCAATACTGACTTGCCACAAGGTCATAAGTTTTAGCAAAAGCGAAATGCCCTACATCGTCATGTGTCGCCCTCAAAATCTGATATCTAGCCGCCTCAGGTGCAGCCCACCTCAGCCCATAAGACGTACGTTGGTAAACAACTCCGCCCCTTAATTCATACTCATAGAACATATTCTTATTTTGTTTTATGTTGTCAGTTTCAAGTATGCGCCTAATTTCCTGGATTTTTTTATCATCCTGTTGAGCGGCCAATAGCCAGTCATTATCAGAAATCACCGTGACACAAACACCTTTTGTTGTTATAGTAGGATTTCTACTCAATGCGTCCACGTGCTGCATTTGCTTCCCCGGCCGATGAACCATTGTATAATTATATTCGTTTAATGTCAAAACCTATCTCCCTATCTTTTGATTGATTTCACTTTTTGAAAATGCATGTTTGACAGCGGCACAGTCTGTTATGATTGTAAAACTTCGTCTCGACAAATATTGGCGAAACCGCTTAACAGATGCCACAATTGCCACTGTTTCTAACTCGAAGGAATGCAACTTTTGTTCATCCTTTGTTGCCTGTCTGCTAAAATAAGATATTACCCCTTTGGATTTTCCTTCCTTCTGTACCAAAATTCCCGCCAGACCCAACCGACTTGAGTCAGTATATAATAATAATTATATAGTTAATTAGTGGGATGAGGTCGAATGTTTCAAAAAAACTAATTTTCAGTTAGTCGACGTTTCGCAAAATTTATTTGCATCCTCAGGACTAATTGAATAAGCTTTTTTGTTGTCGAAAATTAGTTTTTTTTGACATTTGACCTCATCCCACTAATTAACTATATAGTTATATGGAAACAGGTCACTAATCCTACATTACAATATAATAATAATTCCTTTCTTGGGTCATATAAAGCAAGAACCGGCTTAGAGATGAGAACTTGTTTAAGAACCTCAACAGATTCTTGGTGCTCTTTTTCCCACTTCCACTCAACATCTTTAGCCAACAGACAGACCACAAAGAGGTCGTGATTTGATTGCATAATCTTTAATGAATTTACGGAAATACCCTGTTAATCCGAGGTACTGGCGCACCTGATGAACGTTTTCTGGGACTGCAAACCGTGCCACAGCTTCAATTTTTGTTTTACTCGGACTAATAGTAGAATCACTTATAATATAACCCAATTATTCAATTTTTCTCTGAAGAGCATTTTTTTTAAATTTAGTGTAAGCCCGTATCGTTTGAAAATAGTTAATACTTCAAGCAAAATGTCTAAATTTTCCTCAACAGTTTCCCTTGGTATGAGGACATCATCTAGATATAAAAGAACCTTTTTGAATCTCAGCTGTCCCAATGCAGTATTCAGCATACGTTGGAAAACTAGGGGTGCGTTCTTCAACCCGAAAGGGACCCTAAGGTATTCATAATGACCATCTTGGGTCACAAATGCAGTCAATGAGACTGATTCAGGTGCTAGTGCAATATGGTGATAACCTGAAAAGAGATCAAGGCTGGTGAAATATTTAGAACCCGCCAACCGCCTTAATTGATCCTCGATTAGAGGCAAAGGGTAATTCTCCGAAACTGTTATTTTGTTTAATGATCGGTAGTCTACGCAAAGGTTCTCCGTTCTTTTTAGCTACCAGTAGCACGTTACTGGCATTTGGTGACTGTAATTCTCTTATTATATAATTTTCTAAGAGATCAGATACTATATCCCTAATTTGTGTTCTCTCAAAACCAGAAGACTGACGGGGTCTAAAAGAAACTGGCTTCTCTGTTGCTAATTGAATTTTCATTTCGGTTATTGGCGTTAACCCTATTTCCGATAAATTTTTAGCTGTACATTCAGGAAACTCGTTAAGTAATTGAAGGGGTTAGAATAAAAAGGGTATTAGTAACATTTTCATTGTTTGAAGATATTTGAGCTTAAAGTTAAGTAACTATATAAAAGTAAGGAAAACATTTAAGTAAAATCTAATTTTATTTTGATTAATCAAAAAATGGCAGAATTTTTAGCTCAAAAGGTGTTTAGTATAATACTCATATTTTTCAAAAAAAAAGCACTTACACCCTTTTTATTCCAAACATTTTTTAATAAAGTAAAAATAAAACAAGAATATGTGCAAAAACAAACTGTATTCCCAAAATTAAGAAAACAAATTTATTCACTACTGTCAGAATCAGAGTTCAGTATAGATATATCATCCACGTCGTCGTCAAACTCAGAATCCGTATCACCGAAATAAGCATCATTCTGTGTATTTTTTGACGTAGAAGCAGTGGTTTTGGAAGTTTGATTTCTTTTTTTCTTGCCTTTGGTTTTAGTTTTCTTACTTCCATGCTTCAGATCTTCATAAAAGCTATGATATACAGGTGGTATATATTCTAGAAGTGTTTGCAAATTTTTCCATTTTTCTACTGAAATATTAATAGGATTTTCATTCAACTTTGAGCAAAATATTTTTTTGCAAATCTCTTGGTGGTCGGCCATTACCCAAAAAAGGACACTCGCATGTTGTAAAAGGAAAATCATCATCAATAGTAATCTTAAACTGGAAAGCATATGTCTCGGAAGTTTCTCTTAAGTTTTGTTTCTCTATGTCCTTTTTTTGGATCGCCTATTGTGGTATTGAGATGAGCAAATGAATAAAAATCTTCTTTTCTCGTATCATCCTATTTTCTCGTATCTTGAAGCGTTTAGAAGCTGATCCTATTACATTACTCCAATCTTGTGGTGTAAATACTTGCGGATATTTCCTTTTACATTTTTCTATAAGTCCAAATGACCTGTTACACTCCATGTATGTGTGGCCCGGCTCCAAAAATTTATGGTGTATTTCTTCGAGTTGAGTAACTTTTTTTTTTAAATTTAGAGTTCATCAGATTTTGTTGGTATTTTTTTATAACATAATAATATATATGACACAGCAACTTACCTTCAGCACTTTCTATTTCTTCATCACTTTCCATTACGTGTGTATATAGCACAAAACAGAAAAGAATAAATAGGTATTATTGGATCGGTTGAAACTCAGTAATTGTTTAGTATATTGTGGGTTGGAATAAAAAGGGTACAATTGCATTTGTATCCTTTTTATGCCAACAAAATCTGTACTTTCTTTTACCAGATTTTTCTACTACGCAATATATGTCGATAAATGTATTTAAAATCACTTGCACCATTTTTATTCCAATAAATAGGCATCTCACCTATAAGAAAACGCAGTTATCCCATAACTTTAAAAAATTGTACTTATACCCTTTCTATTCTAACCCATTCAATTGTAAAAGTTCTGTTATAATTTTTGAGTCATTTAAACCTATATTTATTATCGCTTCATCAACGACATTTACCGTGAAATGATTGTTGTCTTTAAATTCTAAAATATGACCCTTCTTTGAATAACTTACGTCATACAATTCGGTAAAATTCTTGGCCTATTAATACATCCGCATCGATAATACATTCTTTAATTACATAAAATTCAATAAATGATTTAACACCATCAACTTCAACTTTTACACGCGTAAACAAACTGGGTCGGAGCCGTTGTCCAAACGCCGCCGACAAAACAACCACATTTGAGACCGGCTTTAATGACAACGATAAGCGTTCCGCTGCGTCATGAAGTGAACACTCACTGCCAAAATCCATAAAACATGTTATTGGTTTCTCATTGACCGTAATTTTTTTTATAAAATTTTTCATTGGTATTGCTATTTACTCCTACAAAATTAACGTGACTATATTCAATAGCGGGTAATTGTGACTTGTTTTTCGGACAATTCCGTCTGAAATTCTGAAATGACCTTTTTTCCACAACGGCTACAGGTGTCGATGCCCATTTAACACCACCCTGGAAACTCTTAGACGCCTGCCCCTTTTGTGCGTCCCCTACTTCAGATGAACTTGCAACGGTGGCGTCTTTGTTTTTGTTTATGCTTGTCTAGTGTTTTAAAATGAACCGCTACCACGCTTGGGTCATTTATATCTGATCATCATTAATCCGTCCCATTATTAGATTCACCTGATCTTCCCCAGTCAGCCCCAATTTTAGTTTGTGTATTAAAGCTAATTTCTCAAACAAATATTCATACAAAGTCGAATTGACTTTAGGTTTACAGGACATCATAGTTTCCAATGATTTACGTAAATCGGGCTTAGGCCGAAAATTTTCCAGTAAGATTACTTTCCACTCTGCCCAACTAAAAATTTTTGTGGGTAACCCGTGATACCAAGTCTGCGCTGGCCCACGTAATTTACTTACAGCCAAATGTGACGTGGTGCGATCGCCCCACTGATAAATATAGGCATACTCATCAACTGAATTTAACCATTCGACGATATTTTGTTCAAGCGGGTTAAATTCCGCTATAAGAGTATGTGTAATGCTACTCACGTGAACCAGAGGGTTACCTCTACTAGCAACTTGGCTTACTAGCCGATTTACCCCTACAGCAATGGCATCACCCAACTGGGACACCGTCGATTCGCTCATGTTGCTGGGAATCCGGTCTCGGCGATGGCGCTCACGCCGAGCAGAGCGACTCCTCCGACGAGAACGCCTCACCACCTGCTGCTCCGCAGACGATGCACACTTTGCCGTCGGCGCCGACCGTAGAGGGACCCCTGGCGATGGCCTCGTTCCCGGCTCCGTGTTCGACTTCGGCTTCTTGTCATTTCAACCGCCAACTGCAGACACTCAAAGCGAGTGTCTCACCACTACACGCGAGAACTTTATCCCACTTCTGATGTTAAGTTAGTCTATTAAAATTAAAATGTAACAAAACTAATCCTCAGTTAGAGTACATATATTATTATTGGTAATTAGAACAAAACGCAAAATATGTATAATAACCACACTCGGCTCAAATCCGTGACCGAATAAATGCCTGGCTGGTTCAGCTTCCCTCATCCCGATCGCTGACGCCGTCATCCGTGCCGATAGTCATAACAGTCAGTCTTCTCGGAACCAAGACGTAGGCTAGCTCTGAACACTTTATTTTTTGCAATTTTGGTAAAAAAATTGAAAGTTAAAAGAAAAAAATCGATTTTTTTTTAATTGACCAAGTGACCGATGCAGAATTGAGAAAAAAGTGGATAAATGGCGATTTTTCCATTTTTATGAAGATTACAATGTTTGAATAAAAAACTTCCTTCTTTAATTTTTTTTCAAAACTTGGAATAGGAATCGGCCCGGAAAAACCGCTCGATAGATCGATCTGCAGATTTACAGGGCTATTGGGGGTACATTGAGGTGTAAAATTTGTGAAAGTCCTAACCTCCCCATCAATATTTGCTAACATGCAGTCGATTTCCTAAAACAAGGGAAAAAGTTACTTTTTTTCAACTTTTTTTCAAATCGATATTGATGGTGTAATTTTTTTTTTGGAATATCTTGACAGGATTTTCTTGACTTCAATTTCATGTACGATCATTGGTTGCTGAGATATCGATGGTTGAAGAAAAAAGGGCCTTTTTCATTCAATTTCGGATATCTCCGCAACAAATGGACGCAGCAAACAATTAAAAAAAGAAAATTGAAGGCGAATAAACAGGCTATCTGGTCCATATGGTCGTTTAACCGATAAAAAAATTTCCGAGCCCGTGGAGCGAGAAAAATGCTAAAAATTTGGAAAAAAAATTTTTCGCGCTATTTCTTCGGATTGCGTTAAAATCGTGGCTTCTGAAAAATTTTCGCCTACAGATCCGAAAACTAGTCTTGAAGCTTCAAAACCCTTTTTTTAAATTCGCGATACGACCATTTTTCACGTAGATGCAGCCCGTCAAAAATCGGGGAAAAATTTAGATTTTTTTTTTGCTCCCTTAATTTTTGTGAGAAGATTATTTATAAATGTTCCAACAAGTGCTTTCTATTTATATTTTTTTTAAATGATGAGAGAGTAACATAAATAAAATATACAGTTCTAAAATACCTCATCATTAATTATTGCGTTGATATTAGTCAATGAATTGAATACGTACGAGGTGTGTAAATTAAGTAATGAGACAGGTGTTTTTATTTTTTTTATTCGAATAAAATTACAATTCAGTATTGCTTCCTTCAATATAACTTCCTCGGGAAGCCACACAGCGCTGGATATGGTTCTTCCATTCCTCATAGCGGTGCTGGAACTCATACACTAGAATAACCTGGTTGGTTACAGCCGTTTGAATGGTTTCTGTGGTTCCAAAATGACGTCACTTGAGGTGATTTATCAATCTCGGGAAGAGAAAAAAAGTCATAAGGGTTCGAGTCAGGTAAATAAAGAGGTTGAGGAGACAGAGGAATGTTTTTACTGGCTTAAAACTCGTTTGCTGAAATGGCTGTGTGACAAGGCGCATTGTCGTGAAGCAACATTCAGTTGTTCTTGATGTTTGGTCTCACACGCATGACCCTGTTTCGAAGTTTTTCAACAACCTCTCTGTAAAAGTGTTGATTTCCTGTTGGGCCTCGAGGCACAAACTCTCTATCTATGTAAATTTTCATTGGTTCTTGAAGATGAGGGCCTTCCGCTGTGTGGTTCATCTTCAATCGACTCTCTTCCTTTTGAGATTGCCTTAAACCACCGAAAAACCTGGGCTCTTGAAAAAACACTGTCTCCGTAAGCGTGTTTTGCAAAAGTATCCGTTGCGCTGTGTCCAAGTGTGAAGCAAAATCTGATAGCACACCGTTGCTCAAAATTAATTTCACTCATTTTTAAAACGCACTAGAAAAAAACAATTTACGAAAACAGCCACAAAGAACAAACGCACGCCTCTAACAAACTTCCAAGTTTGTTTGAACAAGTTCAAAAGTTCCAAGTCCCGTGTCTGCAGTGTTGCTAGATCGCGCGCTACGTTGCCAGTCTCATTACCTAATTTACACACCTCATATATCATAACATAATATAAAACAAAGTCGCTTCCCGCTGTCTGTCCCCACCTATGTATGCTTAGATCTTTAAAACTACTCAACGGGTTTTGATGCGTTTTTTTTAATAGATAGAGTGATTCAAGAGGAAGGTTTATATGTATAATACATGCATAATATAGTACAGAAACACTGATAATTTTAGAGGTTTCTAATGTGATGTCGTAAACCGTGCGAAGCCGGGGCGGGTCGCTAGTAGTTAATATTTTATAAGTTTAGTAATCATAATAAACGTCATAAGACAAGTCATAACTTTAAAAACCGTTTAGTATGAATTACCAATTCACCGGCCATGGATGGTTTTTCTCTGTATTTTTTGACGCTGGATCCAAATCCGGTGTTCGCTTAACCGTAGCATGTCAGGATCAAGGTCATTTCAAGGTCAAATCACGAAATAAAAGCTTAAAAGAGCATAAACCCATATATCTTTATGTTTCTGGGGTCGCTGAATCCAAATCCGGTGTCCGTTTAGTGACAGTAGTCACCATCTCCAGCATCCTCTGGGGCAGCAGGCATTCTATATGGACGCACATGCACACAGCCACGCACACATGCACTTATACACGCACACAAGTACACACTCACGGATACACGCTTTTATACACACGCAAAAGTGTGTGTCTGGTGGAAGGAGTCTAAACACGTTTATTCAATGATTCACTCACTGATTTTCAGTAAGATGATTACTATGTAGTTAGATGATATTCAGTAAGGTGGCTACGAGAATTGGTATCAACTTATCTAATGTACAGGACACATGGACTTAGATCTATTTTACCTTAACAAATAATAGCAATACATTCACGAAACCGAAAATCCTTAACCACATTTCCCTAATACAGCCTAAGGTACATGATGAAAATGAGACCATATTTTATCATGGGTTTCAGATTTGGGTTCAGCAACTTTAAAAACATAAGACACAAACTTTTGCCTCATTAATACGTTTTTTAGTGATTTAACCTTGGAGTGTCCTTCGAAGTCACGTGATATGGTAAGAATAACATCAGATTCTATTTCAGCGATCCCAGAAACATAAAGATATATGGGTTTATTCTCTTTTAAGCCTTTATTTCGCGATTTGACCTTGAAATGACCTTGATCCCGTCGTGCTGCGGTTAAACGGACACCGGATTTAGATTCAGCGTCAAAAAATACAAGGAAAATATATGTTCTTATCCATAGTCAAAAACAAATTTTTTTTTGTGGGCCTGTGATATCAACAATTTAATTAATAACAAATGCATATCAGATTCTGATCGTGTCCTTGAAACTGAATACTTCCAAAATAGATGTGAAATTGTAATATACAGAGGTCATAATTCAGTTAAATACTGTACCCTTACAAATCAAAACATGCGATCAAAACCAACAACTCATCACATGCGATAATGAATGAATGAATTAATGAATGAACAAATCACCACATGCTAAGTATTCGTAACCGTTTAATTTCCGTTCGGATCTCGTATGTAATATCTTTATTAGTCAATAAAAAGTCCACCGAATTCATTTTGAAACAATCAAAAACAGTAAAAACACACTTCTCAGCGAAGAAAATAAACAATAAAACTAAAAACGGTCACTCAACAAGTGTGACCCGTTCAGCTGATTTTCGACCGATTTAACGACGTTTTGTCTGCAATGGTCGCCAAACTTTACCAGTCACCGAAAAAGCCCGATTAAAAACGAGGGCTGGGAAACTGTGTGCCCTCGCCCTCGCGCGCGAATTGCGAGGAATTCAGACTACGGTGGCTCGGTGTTCGATCGATAGTCTGTCATATATATGTGATAAAAATCATTATTTGTGGTATAAAAGGAATAATAATTAGAATATGTATAATTTGTTGTATCCAATTAATTGATATTATTGTAACAGTCATTTATAATTAACACAAAAGAAATATTTTCTATTGAAATTTGGGCTGGGCACGTGCCACTGTGCCCTTTATCACCAGCCGCCACTGGTCTATATACATACGTATGTACGTACTAAAATAAAATTTTGCTTACGGTCAGTTACAGGAATGTAGTAATTATTTTGATTTGCGCAAAAATCTTAATAATTTATTGTTTCCAGTTACTTTTTTGATAACATCGAAGACGAATTAAATGATTAAAACATTGCTGGTGATTAAAACGAAAAAAAAAAAAAAAAAAAAATACGGAGTGATGAAAAATATTGATCAAATTACACCACTGTTATTATACATACTTGTTATGAAATTTCATAAAAAATAATAGGTGATAGTTGTTTTTTACTCACAGTTATTTATTTTGAACAAGTTATTTTTTATAAAACAAATGTATGAATATTTTCCATTAAATTTCCATATGCGGTTTGATATAAAACGGTCACGGCTTATATTTTCGATTTAAAAGCATACAAAACATTCTCGGTATGTTTTATACGTACAATCTGACAGCAAAAAATTCCATAATTTCATTTTTTCCTCATTATATATTAAAAGATCTACATTTTTTAGTGATATAATACATACATTTTTAACCCATGCAAGTCGGTTTGTCATTTTTTTTCACAGGATTGTAAACTAAATGGGGGGGGGAGGAGGAGCATTTCCAATAACTATAGGTATATTTTACTTAGCATTAACAATAGATAATCTTTTGGCAGAATAATTAAGTCTATGAGAAGCACATTTCCAGGAAAATGAGTGAATTTAGTGCGAAATTGCGTTTTCCACCCTTGCCCGACATTATTCTTACATTTGTTCCATCGATATTTTAAAATTTTTAAAATTTTCCATATTCACCGTTGAGAAGCTGGCAGCAATTTTCTTCAAGTACATGTGAGCATCAAATGGAGAAAGAAGATAAGCTATTAATATAGATCTGACCTTATTAACCCGATTATACTTTTTTATGTGTGTATGGCTAGAATAACGAGACGCAGTAAAAATTTAAATTTTAAAATTTAAGATTTCTAAGAACTATGTATAAATGATTAAATCTAACGAAACTATTAAATAATAGATATTGATACCAGATCAGATAGAGTCCACACACAGCCGACTTTAAACAAGCCACGAAGTAAATGTGGCAACACCGCGCCACAGCTACCTTGGGGTCCGGCAGCGACGATTTCAGAGCGCCTTTTTTTTTTTTTTTTTTTTTTCGATTTATGTAAAAAGTTCTCATTATTTTTGCATGAAATTTTTACTTTGGTTTTTTCAGTTTTTTGCTTATAAAAGAAAAGCTATTGAAGCAATTACATCACATTTTTCGCTGAGAAAACTCGGAAAAAACGCAAAAAATTACCTTTTCTTAATAAATTCGTAATTCGAGTACTTTTGCATTATAAGAGTCAATATTGTGGGAAAATGTAGGTAATATCACGAAGAATGAGTGTGCAAAAACTGGATTATATCCGATGAATAGTTTTTGCACAATAGTCGAATAAAGTTTTTTACATCGTATTTTGAATATTCCATAACACGTCGAGCGATAGATTAAATAACATTTTCTCGACGTATTCGGAAACTACAGAGTATAAACTACAATTCGTCCATTCACTTTTTTTCATTTAAATGCCATTAAATTGGTGTAAAACGCCTCTGAACACCGCGCAAAATGTTCGGCGGCGCGCTGACAGCCGAGCGAGGTATAGGTGGCGGGGAGCGAGGGGAAGCGGCGGCAGCGACCAGGCAAATTTCGCTTGTTCAGAGGCGTTTTACACCAATTTAATGGCATTTAAATGAAACAAAGTAACTGGACGAATTGTAGTTTACACTCTGTAGTTTCCGAATCCGTCGAGAAAATGTTATTTAATCTATCGCTCGACGTGTTCAAGTTATGGAATATTCAAAATACGATGTAAAAAACTTTATTCGACTATTGTGCAAAAACTATTCATCGGACATAATTCAGTTTTTGTACACTTATTCTTCGTGATATTACCTACATTTTCCCACAATATTGACTCTTCTCATTTAAAAATACTCGAATTACGAATTTATTAAGAAAAGGTAATTTTTTGCGTTTTTTCCGAGTTTTCTCAGCGAAAAATGTACCGATTGACTTGATTTTTTTTCCATTTTAAAGGTTTTTGAATTCTCTACAACTTTCCCTTGGATGCGATGTAATTGCTTCAATAGCTTTTCCTTTATAAGCTAAAAACTGAAAACTCAATTTTTTTTTCACTAATTTGTTATTAAAAAAAAAGTGCAACTGTTTCCTAGTCCAATTCATATACGTTTTCATCTAAGGACTGAACTTAAAAGTATCCCGTAGTCGGATTTCAGGTACAAATCGTGTCATGTCAAAAAGCTCTATTGACTGGCCTATACCTTTTCTGTAAAAATCCGTCAAAAATAGGTAGCGATATTGAACGCATAAATATCTGCATTTTAATTATTCTTCAAAATCGTATCTTAACCTTACAAATTGGCCGTCAAATAACATGAGATAGTTAGAAAAAAAAAATAACACAAACCATTTAGTGTATTTACATACTGTATTTCCATTCTAAATTGAAAATAGGTAGAAAAAAGCAAGGTTGTCAGATATATTTTCTAAAATTGCTAAGCTCACTATACAAGTATATTTCATACTTCAGTAAACTGTTAGTTCGTGACGTTCTTAGAAAGCTAGTTTGGTAATATTAAAAAAAAATACATAGATATAAATTTATTAGTTAACATTAAAATAAAGCGTTTAAAATTGCTGGAAAAAATAATTATAAATTAAAACAACTTTATGTATATTACTATACTTAAGAAAATTTTGAAGAGCCGGCAACGCCTGAGCTGCCGGCAGCAACGAATGCCCTGCGAATGCCGATCCAATATATTATTGGATTGCTTGTATCTAATATTCCTTAAATACTTATTCGATCCACTGTGCCATAAAATTTTTACGACGTCGTTAAAATGATTTACGACTTTAGGAATTTCACTTGTTTAAGACGCCAGTGACGTGTATTTCAGCTAGGTTTATTAACACAGACAATTTTTTGAGATTGTCTGGCTAAATGAGCATTATTTACAGCAAATTATATTACAAATATTAAGAGTTTTGTATGCAGGCTAATTTTAATTTCCTATATTGATTTGAATGAAACAAATTATTTCACAATTTTCGAATTTATAAAATATATATGCACGCCCATGGAATCATAAAGTTGCACCTATTTTTTTGTTCCCCAGGCGTATTTATCATTTTCGATTAAAAATAGAAGGACTATACGTCAATTGTTATTATATTCATAATCCAACTGCTCTCATTGTTTTGAGCACAACAAAATTAGAAACACACACATTCGCGAATTTGATAAAACGAAGCGAAATTATGCGCCAGAAATTCGATAAAGAAATCGTTTCGAAATCGAATCGGCTCCGATAAACTCAAAATATTGAAATCTTTCATCATGCTGGAAGCTCGAGTATTTAAGCGAAGGACGTTCAACTTCTAATCATTCATCAACACAACGTCCGACCATATACTACGTAATATCGACTTGAAACTCGGGACTACATCAAAAGTGCTTTGTTCTGAATTTTAGTGGTTTGCTTGACGAGAATTTTAAAGATACGATGGCCAAGGTATCGTCGCTGTTCACATCCGGATTTCTTCCGAATTCGATGACGGTCAGTATTGAAGCAAGTCCGGTGCCTGCTTTGACCACATCGGAAGAGCGGATCATAACTCTGGATGAAGTCTCCTGGCATGACAGTTATGGGGATTGTTGGCTAATAATATACGACAGAGTGTACGACATCACGGATTTCTTAGCCGAGGTAGGTACCTTTTTTTTTCACATTGTATTACGTAGAACTAAACTAACGAAACTGTATTATTACATTATTTCGATCTACACTCGAGTAAAGATTGGAATAAATCCAAAAATTTCTAATAGACTTTGCTATTTAATAGACACCCAAAAAGTAGTCCGAAGGAGTAAGTTCTGGATATTTAGCTGGCTACTCAACAATTTCTCTGCTACAAATCCATTTATCGGCAAATACATTATTAAGTAGTCCCTAACTAATTGAGATGGCTCTCCACCATGTTGAAATCTTATCATTTCAGTTAAGCAATGCCAGTGCAGGAGTTAGTTCGTCTCTTAAAGATTATGTAATTAGCAACATTTTTAGTGTGGAAATATGTACTTCTTTTTCAATTTTCTATTCTGTCAATATAGTTTTGAAAATTAATTGGAAAGAAATGAAAAGGGGGCTTTTTCAATCCTTTATTTAATGCGTTCGTCCAAATACCAAGCAACAAAAGTTAAGGAAATTTAATTTTGAAGATGTTATGTCAAAATTGTCTTCTTTTCTATTCTATTGATTAACTTTCCCAATCTAGTTTTTCTTGGTTTGTCGCAGATAGATTAATCAATTACTTATTTGGTTTTTGTGATAGTGCTAATTAGATTTTTCTTTTTTTAAAAACAATTTAACATTTATAAATAAATGTTAAATAATGTTGTATAAATGTTAAATTATATATACCTAATACTACTAGACTAAACTAATAAAAACTAGATTGGGAAAGTTAATCAATAGAATAGAAAAGAAGACAAAAACTGATACATCCACTAGATGAATTTTGACATAACATCAATAATCAAAATTAAAGTAATAATCCTATTGTAACTTTTGTTGCCTGATGATGGTCATTTAGTGACCGAAACCGGTAGCAAGTCATAAATAAAGGATTTGTGAGAAAAAGGCTCCCCTTTTCATTTCTTTCCAATTGAAAAATGAACTCACATTTTGCCATACTTTTGAAAATTACTGTTTGGTCTTACATGGTTAATACATCAATTTGTTATTCAGAATTTGGTGCTTAAGATCTTAGATAGTTTAGATACAATTAAAGAATTTTTACAGCTGAACAGTCGAACAGATTTTGCAATTTGACATGCTACATTTATTTTTTACCCTGTCGTTTGCAAAAAATGATCCTTTATTCGAATTTGTCGGAAAAAATAAGGTTGTTATTGAAAAAACTAGGTAATGGAGTCATATCTCGACAATAACATTTGATCTGGAAGTGTCATTTAATAAAAAATATGTTTTTCTGAAAAACAAAATAGGACTGAACATTTGTAAGAACCTTTCCTAAAGGGATATCGCATTTATTTCAGTCTTTATGAGGCTTCTCATTTTATCCTAGAATCTTGACCAAAGTGACATTAATAATTTTTTTGTCGTTTAATGACGAACCTGAATTTTCCGTTTTGAAGTAGATCATTAGAAAGCCTGTATCAAATTCTAAAAATGGATTATAAAGTGTTGTGTGGTTGAACAACTAAGTTATAAATAAATTTTAAATATGAATAACAAAATTAGGCCCAAAACAATATTTATTAGGGTAATATTAAAATTACAGTTATTGTGCCATAGTGACGATTCTTATTTCTTAAACATTATGAATTGAGAATTTGAAAAACTATTTTCTTCACAATGTGTAATTCTTGAAGAAATATTTTAAAAAATGTTTAATTGTTAATTTGATTCCAGCACCCTGGAGGCAGCGAAATACTCCTGGAATATGCTGGAAGAGATGCCAGCGTTGCATTTCGTGGAACCGGACACAGCGCTCAAGCCATAAGGGCACTGGATAGGTTTTGCATCGGGGAACTGCCAATGCACGAAAGAATGTTTAGAAAGCCGGGTGGATTCAATCTTAGCGATTTACCAGAATAATTTAAATATGGTACCTAATTTTTTTAAGTATATATAAGTATTGTGTGTCTAAATTTATACTTAAAATTTTCATAAGAAAATGCATATTTGTAGGGTCGCTGTAATTATAGAAAATTTTGTGTTATGACATTTATAATCCAAAGTTACATGTGACAACTAAGTGATAATTCCTTGTATTATGCAAGTGTCGCTTAAGTCAGTGTATCTAACAAAACAACTGTTAATTCGAAAACAAGTTTTTATCAGTATTTTTTTAGATATATAACTGTACTTACTTTAATAACCGTATTTATTCATTTAATTTATTATGAGCTTGTACATAGCTTGTTGTCGATGTACTTAAACTATTATAGTTAACATTGGATGTAGTCAGTTTTATTCAGTATTTGTGTATAACAGATTTATTTATAAATGTTTGAGTATTAAAAGTTTGAGTTTTTAATCTGTTTAGACCGTTTTTATATCCAAACGCAAATTATTTTAAAATAATCCAATAAAGGTCAAACATATTTAGAAATTATAATTTCTGGAAAATGTTTCTAGTTGTGGTACATGTAAATATTTCCTTATATTTTGCTATATATAAGGGTGAATCTATTAGTGAAACAAGTAAAATATTCCTGTTTCTACTTATTAATATAAATATTACTATATAAAATGTTTAGTTTTTGTGTCATGGTTACCTGTTTGACCCTTTAAATCCAGTATAAAAAATTATAATGGGAAATAGTAGAAAAAAAATTAAGTCAATAATCAAGTGTCAAAAAATTAAAATAATCACATTGAATTAAAAAAATATATATATGGGTTTTCCTGCCTAGAATTTCAGTGCTTACTGACTTGTGTCTACTCGTATTACAAAGTACCTATTGTTCCCTTTATTAATCTAGAGTGGTTCGTGATTTCTCTCAGAAAATGACTAAAAAATATATCTTATATCATGGACTGACTGTGGGCAAAGTACTGGTCTTGAATGATACAGGTTTAAAATAACCATGACATGTATTGTCATCGGTTATAAGACCCTGAGCAAAATTTCATCCCTCTAGGACATCTGGCATAAAGTTAAAATAAGGTTTCTTTTTTGAGCCACTATGGTGACTTTCCGGTATTCTAAGGTTATCAGATAAGCTTGTTAAGAAAATCAATACCACGAAATATGAATAAATGCTAACTGGAAAGACAATATGTGACATGGATATCTAAATAAGGTTTCATTTTGTATCCTGCGTGAAAGACTTATGTGACTGTATATTCCATCTAGTAATATTGTTAGATACGAGGTGTGGCTACTAAATA
The DNA here is from genome assembly GCA_029963805.1 of Aromia moschata. Classification (NCBI taxonomy): domain Eukaryota; kingdom Metazoa; phylum Arthropoda; class Insecta; order Coleoptera; family Cerambycidae; genus Aromia; species Aromia moschata. Next base: position 1,486,731 of record JAPWTK010000047.1, on the reverse strand, counting down.
ACCGAATTGCTTGTTTAGAATGTCAACGCAAATATTCATTCTCGATTCCTTTTGCTCGGGAGTGAGTTTTGGTACCATTCTTGCGTAAACTTTGCGCATGTTGAACGATTCATGCAAAATCTGGGGAACACATTCTTTGTCGATTCCTGTTATTTCAGCAAGCCTTCGGATGCTTAGACCACGATCTTCGCGGATTAATTTACAAATTTTTCAATGTTTTCGTCCGTTTTTGACGTTAAGGGCCGTTCGAGACGCGGATCGCCTTCGGTCGTTTCACGTCCCTCTTTAAACCGTTTAAACCCTTCAAACACTTGTGTGCGGGATAAAAATTCATTCCCGTACACTTCTTTTAATATTGCACAAGCTTCTGTAAAAGTTTTCCCCAGATTAACAAGAAACTTGAGATTAACCCGTTGCTCCATCTGAACACTTTTTTCGACGCGTCACTGGTGCGTAGACTAATTCAAACGACTGCCACAGTCAAACTGAGCGACCCACTGGCTTGTCATGCGATCCCAGGGTGGGGAAAGTATCACCAGACACAGTTCTGCAAATTTGTCGCGACAAGGTCGCAGCCCACCTGGTAGCAGCATCAGTTCGGTTATTTAATTCGTTCGGTACCGCGCATTGTATTATACGCAAAAAAATACGTAGGAAACCGTCAAAACTAACCCTATATGTTTCAAGAACATATAAAAATCTCTGCCTACTGGACTGATAGGCCGCCGACGTTAACTACTAGAGCAAAGTGGGGCAATGCCATTTTTATTTCATAATGTACAATCAGTGACGGCTCGTCAGGGGAGGCAGAAGAGGCGGTGCCTCCCCTGTGAAAATTAAAAATCAGTTTTTTTTTAATACAAACCTACCTACCTATAATACTTTAATTACCTTTCATTTTTAAATTCATATATCGGGTAAAAAATTAATTTCTAAAAATAAAAATATTAATAAACATGTCAAAGGAGTTCTTCCACTATTATTTGCAACATATTAGCCCTCATAAAGCTAGTCTATCGCCGTGGTGGCAAGCCTCCGATGCCAATGTTTTCACATATGTATGTATTTATACGGAATAGGGGGCTTCGCAACTACCTTACAAATTTAACCCTTAACTCAAGTGGCATTAAAGGTAATTTAAAAACCTGCATAGCGGAGACAAACACGCCCACTTCCCACCTTTCTCACGTGACAGCGCTGAAAGCGAGTTATTTGATTTCATGAACCTAACAACCTAACCTACAAAATTTAATATCTTTTATTGTTGTGTTTTGGAAATTCTCGTTGGAATGTGCCGTTATTCTTGCCGGATTTTTTGAGTGTTTTGAGTGGTATAGAAATGTAATGATTATTGAAAGTGTACCATGTTACTTACGTAAGCCATTATTTGAACGTTTTATTTAATTAATTATACAAAATCATAATGGAAGTACCTGGCGAGTGTAGCAGTTTGTTTCATAAATATAACGAGTTGGCATGACACTCAAATAAATATTCGAACCTGGAATGATACTGTTGAGTATCATATAAAGTACAAAGGACCCCGCACAAAATAATAGGATTTCTGACCTCACTAAAAACTTCTGAAATTTTGATATGTTGTAGGTTATGACCCCCATCATTCAAAAGTTCTCATGGGCACAAGACCCAAAAATGGAGAGATTTTGAGATATAGACGTTAGAAGGGCATTAATTGCCTCTACGAGCGCCGTTGTGTGTGAATGAGTGTGGGTGTAGCTGTGAGGCTTTCTGGGGGGGGGGGGGGGGGGGGGGGGGGGGGGGGGGCCCGCCCCCCGGCGCTCGTAGAGGCAATTAATGCCCTTCTAACCTCTATATCTCAAAATCTGTCCATTTTTGGGTCTTGTGTCCACGAGAACTTTTAATCAGGGGGTCATAACCTACAACATATCAAAATTTCAGAAGTTTTTAGTAAGGTCAGAAATCCTATTATTTTGTGCGGGGTCCTTTAGTCGGGTTGTCTTAAAAGGATAAATTATTTGTTAAATATTTAAGAGTACCACTACAAGATCTAAGTAAAACTTTAATTAATCAGGGTCGTAGTTTAGTTAATACATGGTATGATACATGCAAATGGCTAAGCGGTTCTTTAACTTTAAATAAATTATTGTGTTGGCCGTGTGTATTATTTTCAAATCATGGAGAAGATGCTTGGACAAAGTCTGGAGTTGATAAAATCTTAAAACTTCATCTCGTTCAGTTGACACATTGAAGAATCCGTATTTTATTTCACTGCATCTTTTAATTGTAAAATAATTTGACAGAATTTTTACACCTTCCCGATGGTTTTGACCAATAAAATATATTAGTTATTATGTTAGATAAATGTAAATATATTTTATTGACCAAGTAGAGGTCTTTTCCTAACTATGCGGCATATTACTAAAAAGGTTAGCATCACAAAACTTCAGGAAACAAAAATTTTCACAAACTATGTTTGCCTCCCCCAAAAAAAAAAGTCACGAGCCGCCACTGGTACAAATAGTCTAAATAATTATGCAAATGTGTGACCGATCAATTATTAAGGCACCTGACTCAATTTCTTTCAATATTAGAGATGTATCAGATGATATATTTTTCAAATTTTTTATGAAGGTAGTTCATTCGATAATGTCAAAATGAATAAACATAGTTATCGCATGTATTGCATGTCTAAAACAAATATTGCGTTGACCCGCACATTCTATTAATAAATATTTGTTTCTAGGCACTTTATTTATCTAGTCGTGGCTAGTCTAATCTTCTCGATAATTTCGGTGTTTTGGTCTATTTTTTTTATATGAGATTTGTCCAGTCATATTAAGGTGGACTCGTGAAGAAGTATAAGTTGTGCTGGCTACAGATATGAAATACACTTTAAATTAGAGCAAGCACATTTTGAGTCCGTATATTTCATTGATCAAAATAATGTGAAGACGAAGAAACATATTTATTTTTTGTTAGTACTTTTTATTTTTCCATTTTATTTATAATCTGCAAAATACATGCATTTAAGTAAATTGTATAATAAATAGATATTGTAGGTAAGGAGTCCAGTGACATACAGGGTGTCCCAATATTCCGTGTACAACGAACTACCACATGCTCCTGACGTCAAAATAAGTCGTTTTAACTAAACTAACCTATAAACCAAGTTGTCTCGTTTAGCCGCTAGAGGCCGTCAAAGTTGACATAAAATATTAGTTTTTTGCCAATAACTTAGTAACGCCCTGTATGAACTTAATGAAATTTGGTGTGCTAGTATGTTCCGACGGATGGATGGCACATTTTGACATTTAAATTGAAGTTATTCCATTAACAGGGTGCGAAAACTACCCCTACCCTTAAAGTAACCTGCTCGTATTTTTTTTGGTGGGGGTGATACCGCTTCATCTAAATTTTTATCATAGAGATAATCAGTTTTTTAACAAACTTTCTCTCTTGTAAAATTTTTTGTATTCCTTGCCGTTTTCGCTGAATTCATGTTTTATTACATCATTGTCGATTCTAATACGATTTAATTATTAATTTCACTTTAAAATTGATTTTAGGACGAAAGCGAAATAAATAAACCTAAATAATAATTTATGGAGACTTAATTAGGTGTTCAAAATGACCTCCATTGTCATTAATACAGAAATCAATCCTACGTAAGAAATTAAAGTGCGCTCTTCTCAGGGTTTCCTCGGTCTGCAATTCTTGAACGGCATTTTGAATCACCACTCACAGAGTAAACTTTCTGTTTTAAGTCACCCCAAATGAAGAAATCGCAAGGATTCAAATCTGGTGAACGTGGTGGCCATGAAACGGAGCATCGTTTCCTCTGCCAATCCATCTACCTGGGAATTGCTCATTTAAATATTCTCTTACAATATGTGCAAAGTGTGGTGGGGCACCGTCGTGCATAAAGTACATTTGATTGCGTAGATTTTATGGTAAATCGTCGAAGAGCTCCGGCAGAGTATTCTGCAAAAAACTAAATAACTGTTGCCGTCGAGGTGATTTGGTAACCTAATCGGACCAATCAAAGAGTTACTGATAAATCCCATCCACACATTTATACTAAATTCGCGTTGAAAACATTTTGCTCTAATGGCATGGGGATTTTTATCTGCATAAACATGTTGATTATGCAAATTTGTTATTCCACGTCTTGTGAAACATGATTCGTCCGTAAACAAAATTTTCTTGTGGAAGTCCATATCGTCAGCACGGTATTGTTGAATAATCTGTGAGTATTGAAGACGAGCGGCAAGATCATGAGGTAATAGTTCTTGAACTGGTTGAATGTGAAAAGGACGAATTAGTTGTTCAGTGAGAACTCTGGTTATTGTACTTTTTGAAACTCTGACTTGCCTCTCCAATAATCTGACACTGGTTTCCGGGTTTTCATCTACTCGTTCCAGAATTTCTTCTTCTACAATGATTGTTCGGGCTTGACGAGGCCGTCCGGCATTACGTCTATTCACCTTAAGCGTACTATTTTCTCTAAGACGTCTTTCAAAATTTTTAAAGATCTGATGATTTGGAGTTCTGCGATTGGGATATCCTCGATGATACTCGCTCACACTTCTACGACAGTTTCCTTCACAAAACCCTAATACTAATAACATATCGGTTTGTTCGTCAAAGGTGTATGTATTATCCATCTTACAGAGTCAACAGACTAATGACAAATTTCAAATTGTAGCATTTGTTTCACCTGGTAACTTGGCCAACTAGTATTTGTTATTTGGATTTATCAAAGATGACATGAAATCTTTGTATCGAATACCTAATTAAATTTAAACAAATTTCTTAATTTGGGGTGACTTAATACAGAAAGTTTACTCTGTGAGTATTGAGAACGAGGAACATTTGTGGAACAGAATTCAAAATGCCGTCCAAGAATTGCAGAACGAGGAAACCCTGAGAAGAGTGCACTTTAATTTCTTACGTATGATTGATTTCTGTATTAATGAAAATGGAGGTCATTTTGAACACCTAATTAAGTCTCCATAAATGATTATTTAGGTTTATTTATTTCGCTTTCGTCCTAAAATCAATTTTAAAGTGAAATTAATAATTAATCGTATTAGAATCGACAATGATGTAATAAAACATTAATTCAGCGAAAACGGTAAGGAATACAAAAATTTTACAAGAGAGAAAGTTTGTTAAAAAACTGATTATCTCTATGATAAAAATTTAGATGACGCGGTATCACCCCCACCAAAAAAATACGAGCAGGTTACTTTAAGGGTAGGGGTAGTTTTCGCACCCTGTTAATGGAATAACTTCAATTTAAATGTCAAAATGTGCCATCCATCGTCGGAACATACTAGCACACCAAATTTCATTAAGTTCATACAGGGCGTTACTAAGTTATTGGCAAAAAACTAAAATTTTATGTCAACTTTGACGGCCTCTAGCAGCTAAACGAGACAACTTGGTATATAGGTGTTAAGTTAAATCGGCTTATTTTGACGTTGGGAGCATGTGGTAGCTCGTTGTACACGGAATATTGGGACACTCTGTATACCTACATAAAAAAATTTACAATCATGTATAAAATTGTTTATGATTTTGGGTTGAATACTATTGACATTAAAGTCTAATTAGTAGATCACTATATGTATTTTTTATCTTTGTATTGTGGATTTCTCATGTGGTGTTATTTCTCATGACTATTTGGATGTTTGTTGTCAAATTTGTGTGTGTATTTCCTTGAGTAGTTGACTATTTCTTCTTTTACGGGTTTTATCCACAGATCTCTAACAACGTATAAACTGGGTACACACACACACACACATACCATGGTGCGTTGGTTATGGAGCGAAGTTTTTTGGACTGGAACCTTTTAATTAAGAATTTCTAGCTTGGAGTTCTAGTCTACTGACTTCCACAATTGGATTTCATAACACACACTGATTTTATTTATTATAAATATGTAAGTTTTATATGCAAGGAGTTTATTTTCAAGTGACATTTGTGATATACGAGGTGTGGCTATTAAATAATCGAACTGCTGTCATAACACTTTTTATTCGTTACCAATTACAGTAACAACATTTTCGCCTTCAATTTGCTACCTTTGGCGATCTCTAGACCGTTCCATAGGACTTTTCCATTGTTGAAAGCAGTGCTAGAAGTTCGCTCTGTCAACTGGTTCAGAACCTCCGTCGCTTTTGCTTTAACCGCTTCCACTTCCGCGCCTTCAGCGCCGATTTGACCTTGGTAAATAAAAAAAGTCATAGGGGGGCAAGGTCGGGCGAGTATGGTGGATGTTTCAAACAGTAATGCCGTATTTTGCAAAAAACGCCTTCACAGACAAAGCAGAATGGGCCGGTGCATTGTCTTGGTGAATCTTGTCCATGATTTGACAAATTATGGGTCACACAAATCGGGTCTTCGTCTTCTCACACGCTCATGAAGGGCCAGAACCTCGATTTTATAATATTGAATGACCGTCTGACCCTCAGGGACCCAGTGAACGTAAACAATGTCTCGAATGTCAAAAAAGACGATCATCATCGCTTTGAATTTGGATTTGCTCATCCTGGCTTTTTTTGCCTTGGCGAGTTCGAGCTCTTCCAATGCATGTATTGGCATTTTGTTTCCGGGTCGTAAGTAAAAACCACGATTCATCACAAGTAATCACCGTGTCTAACAAGCCTGGATCAGTGTCAATGTTGTTTAGAATGTCAGCGCAAATGTTCATTCTTGATTCCTTTTGCTCAGGAGTTTAGCACCATTTATGTGCAAACTTTGCGCATGTTGAACGATTCATGCAAAATCTGATGAACACATTCTTTGTAGATTCCTCTTATTTCAGTAAGCCCTCGGATGCTCAAACCACAGAATACCCTACCCATACAGAAGCGACAGAGCGTGTCGGCACCTTTGATCTTGGGGAACATATTTTTTGACAGTTCTGCCAGTTATTAGTACACTGAGAGAAAAAGTTGTTTTTGTACACTAATCAAAATGTTCAATTAATAAGTGAATTGTAACATGAAGTAAAAAGTCTATCGTCTATATCAAGTTTTGTTAAGAATACACTTAGGCTTAATTATTTTAGGGAAAGACGGCAATAGAGTAATTAGGTACTTTTCAGGTATTTTATTTGTATAAATATTTTGCTTCATATTTAATAATTTCATAATATCATAATTAATTTAGGATTAGCAAATTAATATTACTACATGTTACTTTTACATGTAGTAATATTAATTTGTAAATTGTAATTGTAAACAATTTGTAAATGTAAATTATGACATTTTTTGAGGGTATTCTGTGTAAATATACATTTACCAAAAATATATAATCTATATGCTTCCACTGCTGGTTGTACTCGCCAATGGCACAGTCCCGGTAGGTATCCGCAGGTATTTCTAAACTGTTGCTTGGACCTTAAAATTAAAAATAAATAAAGAATAATAGGTTACCTGTTTTCGATAATATTTTGAGTAGTATGGCTAACGTCAAAAATAATAGGAAATTAATAAACAATGAATAATAAATGAAAATTTAGTCCTGTTGGTCATTATTATTACTCAAAAGTTAAAATGAAAACTAAAAAAAATATTGCAATCTGAAGGACGAAATGCTACAATATTTTTTTTTAGTTACAATGAAAGATTTACCTGCTAAGCTTCCACTGCTACAAATTCTAAAATTAAAAATAAGAAACCAAATAGTTTTTGATGTAGACACAAAGATAAGCAAAAAAATTAAAAAATATGTATACGTGCATATAATAAGTATGTCTATATCTCAAAAACCGAAGCATTCATAAATTTTGTTTTATGAAAACCAATTCTACTTAAAAATGTGTATTAGAAAAGTATTTGTCGAAACCTAAATACCTATTGATATTAAATTAAAAATTCAAACATTTTGATACATAACGCATATCTACACAAGTAGGAAATTATTTTGTTTAAACGTATTCGTTACCTTGTACACATGTAGATGTTGGGACATGTAAAATTTTTGTAGGGAAAGCTTGCTCAAATATACGTTTACGAGTTGCACCTCTAGAAATATATTTCTCTTCGAAGTGTTTCTCGCACAAATGATAATTTGTATGTAATACGTCTGGATTTATATTACATAAATCATCCCTATTACACGCTTTAATCCAAACAGCAGCCCTAAAAATATAAATTTCTTATAATTCATATATTCTTATAGGTAAATAAATTTTTGTAGTCTCCAACTTTACATACTTTTGGGGATCCATTGGAAACGAAAAAAAAAACTTGTTTTTCCATCACTTTGGGAAAAGCATGGACGATATGCACACCTATTTCTTTTAGCTTTCTTGGCAGAATCCATTCTCATTAATAAGTTTTGTTGGATGTTGGATGTAGATACCTAATCGCGATCGTAAAAACGTCTCAATACTTTCACCGGCACTGGCTAAGTGGTTATAATATAAATAGTAGTGACTAATCTGAGTAATCACATAAACACAATCAGTAATATCACAAAAACTGTACTATATTTGAAAATAGTTCAAAATCAATACAAAAATAAAATTGAAAAGAACTTATTTTTTGACAGAACAAAAAGTAAACATTTAGACGTCAACTGAAGATAAAATTACAGTGACGTTACTGCCATTTATTAAATGGCCGCCACAGGTCCCGAGGTCAAATATTCCGGTCCCTCGAAATCGGCTAGCTGTCGCTTCTGTATGGGTAGGTATTCTGTGCTCAAACTACGATCTTCGCGGATTAATTTACCAATTTTTTCAATGTATTCGTTCGTTTTTGACGTTGAGGACAGTACGGGGCGCGAATCGTCTTCGGTCATTTCACGTCCCTTCTTAAACCGTTTAAACCAATCAAAAACTTGTGTGCGGAATAAACATTCAATCCAGTACACTTAACATTGCATAAACTTCTGTAATCCATCTAAACACTTAATATTTTTTCGACGCGTCACTGGTGCGTAGACTAATAATTCAAAGGGCTGCTACAGCCAAACTGAGCGACCCACTGGCTTTTTCAGCTAGCTCAGGGTGGGAAAAGTATCACCTGACACAGTTATGTTGAAACTTGTCGCGACACGCTCGCAGCGCGCTGGTAGCAGCATCATTTCGGTTATTTAATAGCCAGACCTCATATGTCCCAATGACCAGTACAATTAACTAAATTCTAATCCGAAAAAACTCCAAGAAACAGTTTTGTACTTCTATATTTTAAACTAACTAACATTTCATTAGTAGCTATAACAAATTAAGTAAATTAATAATTTTTTTTGGTAATACTTTATCATCGGCGCCTCCGCCATTTTCAATAAAATTGAGCATTGTGCTTCGTCAATTTTTAAAGAACAAAAAATAACTAAAACTTTGTGAAAACATGCTTTATTGAGAAATTGACTTGAAACTATTTAAAAAATGACAATTTACAATGGCATTACGACTACTGTTATTACACTTAAAATATAAAAGTTTTGGATGACCGATCAACTGAAGGAAGAGTTCTTACAGAAAAGCAGTGGCGGCTGGTGATAAAGGGCATAGAGGCACGTGACCAGCCCAAATTTCAATAGAAAATATTTCTTTGTGTTAATTTACTATAAATTACTGTTACAATAATATCAATTAATTGTATACGACAAACTATTCATATTCTAATTATTATTCCTTTTATACCACAAATAATGATTTTTATCACATATATATGACAGACTATCGATCGAGCACCGAGCCACCGTAGTCTCAATTCGCATCGAGCCACCGTAGTCGCATTTAGCGCGCTTGGGCGAGGGCACACAGTATCCCAGCCCTCGTTTTTAATCGGGCTTTTTCGGTGACTGATAAATTTGGCGACCATTGCAGACAAAACGTCCGTCGTTAAATCGGTCGAAAATCAGCTGAACGGGTCACACTTGTTGAGTAACCGTTTTTAGTTTTATTGTTTATTTTCTTCGCTGAGAAGTGTGTTTTTACTGTTTTTGATGATTGTATGTTTTATTGTGAAACGTTTCAAAATGAATTCGGTGGACTTTATATTGACTAATAAAGATATTACATACGAAATCCGAAAGAAAATTAAACGGTTAGGAAGGCCGATACCCGATTTGATTATTTCCAAAACAGACGTAGGAAAATCGCGAAATTATTCACGAAATTGTTGAGAAAGGTAGACATAAGGCAACAGCTTGATAGTGTTTATCGTGAAAATATAAGACGTCACAATGAAAATGTGGATAAAAACAGACATATTTTAAACCAAATAATTAATTGTATTAAATTTTGTGAAACAAATCCGGGACTTTAATGAAAAGGCGATTACCATTTTTGTGAACAATAAGGACAGGCAAACTGATTTCCTCTACAAATAACGGTAAGATACCTATATCAATTTTTTTTTCACATGTTGCCACCCACTATTTTAATATATTCAAGCCCTCAATATTCGTGACTAAATATTATTTCAAAAAGCTACCAAATCCCAAAAATTATTCTTGTGAAAGTCTATATTTTTGTATAAAAGAATTTTTCATTGAAATTCTGAAGTGCGAGTAGAACGCATGACCTTGAAAATGAAAATTTTCGCCGGCGGCGCCATTGGTAGCTGATAAGTAATCCTACTGACACACCCTGTGCCCACCCATGTAACACACCTACGAGCCGCTGCAGAAAAGTAAAAAATATATTGGGTATTCTATTAAAAACGCACCGTATGTTGATAAGTTTAAAATATAATATAAAAAATTTACCAAAAAAGTCGTAATAAAGCGATTGTTTGCTTCATAATAAACTTTTTAGATATGTGTTACAATATAAATGAAAACCTTGCATCTTTTTTATGAATCAAAAGTTACTCTAAACATTACACAGACCTGCACTTTTTTTAACCCTAATAGGTTTTTGACATGCTGAACACAATACCGTTGGCCGATTTACCCCATCACGTCACAATTTTCAGGAAGCCTAACCTAAAATTGCAAAAAAGGCTTTTTTTGGCCTGTATTGAGGCCTTCATAGGTCGGCAACGAAACGAGATTGGGTAAAATGGAGTCGGCCATCGTATTCAGTAAATCAAAACCTACAAAAATCATTAGTAAAAATAACTATAGATGGCGCAGTTATTATTTTATTTAAGTGATTTCACAAGAATTTCCAGAATCTATGTTTCGGAAACGTACAAAGAATTCAAAATTAAATAGGCTAATCCAAAAGAAGGTTATGTTTATTATTATTTTTATTCAATAATTAACAAAATGATGTAATGGATTACTGTGGATGGACTATGACAATGATGCCTAATATTACTTATGGCCAATAAATAAGAAAAGACTTGCTTCATATCAATTTTAAGGTTTATGTTTTTTCATAAAATAACTTCATGGAGAAAAACAAGTAACGGCATCGTGTTTAGCAGGTCAAAATCCTTTGTATTAGCCTATTTAATTTTGAATTCTTTGTATGTTTTTGGAACATAGATTCTGGAAATTCTTGTGTAATCACTTATAATATAACGTGTAATAAAATAATAATTGCGCCACCTATAGTAATGTTTTTTATTTTTACTATTGATTTTTGTAGGTTTTGATTTACTGAATACGATAGTCTTGTCCATTTTACCCCATCTCGTTTCGTTGTTAAGCTATGAACGCCTCGATATAGGCCAAAAATAGTTTTTTTCTGCAGTTTTGGTTAGGTTTTCTGAAAATTGTGACGTGATAGGGTAAATCGGACAACGGTATCATGTTCACCATGTCAAAAACCTTCAGAATTACCTATTAGTGTTCAAAAAATCCTTGCAGGTCTGTGTTATCAAAGTCGTGTGAAGGCGAGTTATCACACTAAAATATGCTGTGGGTACCACACTTCGTTATAAAAATACGAGAACTTACAAAATTTATAAAAACTTATAAAAACGTTACATTAGGGTCAGGTGTGGGGTTCAAAAACTGAACAATTAAAACATTTAAATAAATAAATTCGCGATAAATAAATTAAGTGAAACGGCTTCAACACAGGTGTTTTTAAAGGACCTTAAAGTGGCGGATTTGAAAAGAGAACTCGAAGAACGGGAGTGTGAAACCACCGGGAAAAAGGCCGATCTGCAAAATATACTTAGAGAAGCTCTGGAAAATGAAGGTGAAAACCCCAACATATTTTTATTCGAAGTTACTGGTGACATAAATTCCGCATTGCAAAAATTAATGGATAATTCTGGAAGCTTGGAGAAGAAGTTCCTCGAAAATTCGACAAATTTGGAAGAGAAACTTTTAGAAAATTGCACTAAAATGGAACAGAAACAAAGAAAATGGTAGTAACCTAGAACAGAAATTGCTGGAACATTCTGGAAATTTGAAAGAAAGCCTTGAACAGAAACTTCAAGAAAGGTCTGGAAACTTAAGAGGGATGGAGCAAAACTTAAGAGAGATGGAGCAAAAGTTGGTCGAAAATTCCACTAAAATGCAACAGAAGCTAGAGGACACATCTGGAAAAGTAGAACAGCAGTTAGAAAACTTAGATCAAAAACTACTTGAAAATTATACAATTTTGGAAAAGAAAATTACGGAAAATTCTAGTTGCCTCCAGAAACAAATAGGCGAATATGCGGACGGAAAATTTGTGGAAATAGAAAGTAAATTGGTTACCGTGGAGGAATTCCAGAATAGGTTTCTAGAAGTAGAAAGAAAAATTGCAACGCTGAGTTTAGAAGGTTGGGGTACAACAACGAATGGTCAATACCACATTGGAGTCACCTGGTAGCGACGTGGATTGGTTGAGTAAACCCGCGTTGAGCAATTACATGGAAATTTCGAAAATTCGCATGAAACCACCATAGTTTGATGGTAAGAGTTCCTGGGTCAATTATCTACGGCAATTTGAGGCTGCAGCGAAGGCAAATGGTTGGTCGTTGGCGGAGAAGGCTACAGCGCTGACGTTGGCGCTACGCGGCGACGCCACAGATATATTGCAGACGATTTCTCTCGAAGAACAAGAGGATTACCATCAACTCGTTCGACACCTGGAAATGCAATATGGTCAATCCCATCTCGAGCATGTCTACCACTCTGAGGGATGTGCTCTTGTCCCAGAATATAAGCAGTTTGACGATACCGAAGATAGCCAGCGGACTAGACGGCTTGAATTGGAGGGTGATAAGAAGAATGCTAGAAGTCTATTTCCGGTTTAGAGATAAATTACACTCAGTCGCGGTCTTCGTACAAATACATACCGAATATAAATTGTATAAAATAAATTAGTGTTAGTAGTAAGTGTTTAATCCATATTTGTATTTAGTTTAATAAATAGTGTTAGTTGACAGTGCGAGTTTAATTTTTCATACCTTACGAACCCATGGTCACTACTTTTGCTACTATTCTTTTTTTTTATACAGTCATTAACACTTCCTGTATGTCAGCTTTGATAACAATTGATGCGTAAGTCACCTTTTATCAATGATCCATGTCACATTCTCTTCAATATGTTAACTCACGTCTTGACTTTTGACTTTTATATCAGAAATCCAGTTTAAACTAGTAATTTGATGAAAATAGGCGCGTGCACATCAAGTGTCTGGTGATAATTATGATTATAAAAAAAATGTAAAGAAATGTAACGTACAAATAACTAAGACGATTTTAATACTAGTTTTAATGTACTTTTGTTGAGTTGACTGATCAACCAAAACATGAAGCAAGAAAAAAAACTATTTTACCATTTCCGAATATTAATGATATTGTAGGAAAATTGTTGGCATGACCACTATTTTTTTTTACAAGAATACATCTACATTGTATTTTACTCCATGCCTGATAAAATAAGGATATAAAAATAGGGAAGCATATTTCCCTGGTTATCCTTATTGTTGTTATGCATTACTACTCCAGTATACATAAGTTGTGCAAAATGTAATTAGAAAAGGATATAATTTCCTTTGTTGTCTATTTCTTTATTTTGTTGCAGTGACGCGAATTTTATATACCTTGTGGGGTTAAAATCAAGGATCATTTTCTCGTATTTATTGTAGAAAGGCAAAACAATTTATTGAAATTCGTTTTTTTTAGACTTCATTACACATCTCTTAAAGTACCCAAAAACATTTTTTTAAAGTAATTTAAACACAAAATGGCGGCACAACAGCTCTCGGAATGAAATTTTTTTTATGACCGCCCTGCCGTAAATCTACAGGTCGCAATTGTGCATCTAGAACAAAAAACCAAAAGATTTTGAAATTACATCGAAAAATCTAGTGAACGACCGTAGAACTTTTCGAAACATTGATTTAAAAAAAATGGCGTCAGTCAATAAGTTTTACGGGCGTTCGCTAGAAAACTTAATTTTTTAGTTACAGTTTTTTCAAGTCGATTGGTTGAAAAGTGTAGGCGCTAGATTTACGGCCAGCTCCAAAAACATGATTTGGAGAAAAACTCGTTTAACGTTTCAAGGACGTATATTTCGATGTAATTTTTTATTTACCACTAATCGGCGATGTCTGGGCCATACAAATGTCCTTCTAATTGAAGGTTATATACTATTAATAAACTTAATTACTATTAATAAACTTAATAAACTTAACTAATCACTATTTCTATACTATTGTTTACTATTTTATCTATGCTATGATAATAAAACAAATGTGGACAAAATTATCTGTCATATATTTTATGTATTTGATATAATTTATATTCTTATACTATTGTATACTATTTTATCTATGTTGTTTTGTATGACGTATCCCATATACAGTGTATGTATCAAAAAGGAAAAAATAATATTATTTTATATTATTATTATACTGTCCTTCTGCTGTTTCCTACTTTCATGTCCTTCTATTCAATGGATACTGTGTTTGCGAAGGAATAGTGACCACAACCGCACTCATACATTGCGGTATAGGTACAGGGTTTTCAAACATATGTCGGCACTATTGCTAAGTTCGTTATTATACTAGCCACAAAGTCGGTTAAATGGGCAAATTAGTACTATTTTTTCCGCTGATTACAATGGTGAAAATGGAACAAAAATCGAACATCGCGTTCACGAGTTATGTCAAAAAGTTCAATTTTTTGACATATGGGACAGTCAGTATACAATATTCTCAATCGATAGGAAATTTAATTTTGAACAGAATTTGTCCTATGACCTTTTATCCTAGTCAAAGATGACAAAGTTATTGATGATTTTTCAAGTTTGTCGAGGTGGCTGTTATTTCATAAACAAAATTCGTATGTTTTATAAATGCCATCAATATGAAAATGTCAAATTGAGGTTGTGCTGGTGAAAAGATTACAGTGTGTGTTTTTTTGAGGAAAAATGCCTTTTACTCATTCAGAAAAATGTGATATGACGGAATGTGGTTCATTAATAAAATCAGACTCAATGATAATTTTTGGCACTTGATTCTTTGGAGTGACGAATCAAATTTCCAATAAGGGCATGTTTAACAGGAAAAACAGCCACTGTTGGAGTCGAGAAAATCCGATGCTCTTCCGTCCTTGTAACCCGCAGAGACGCTTTAGTGTTAATGTTTGGTGTGGTTTGATCGGCTCAAAAATTGTAGGCCCAGTATTTTATCAAGGTGCATTAACTGGTGAGCGGTACGCCGAAATGTTAACCGCTACACTTCGAGAGTTTTTGGATGACCTGAATTTAATAGATAGACAACAGATCTACTTTCAACAAGATGGAGCTCCTGTCCATAATGTTTGCCAGATTGATATTCTATTACAAGCCTTTTTTTGATGACAGATATTTATCAATTAACGGCCCTGTCCGTATGCTTCCTCGATCACCAGACATAACGCCTATGGATTTTTTCTTTTGGGGATATTTGAAGAATATGTTAAAGAAAGGGGGTAAAAAAAACCTTGAGGATCTCCAGCAGCGCATAATTTATACTATCAATACTATTGATGGTAGAATCATTGCCAAGGCTACTAGGAGCGTTTACAAGTGAGCTCAAAAATGCCTGGAGCAAGAGGGTGATATCTAATTTAACTATTATTATTTAATTTAATCTAATTTAAGTTTATAGAATAATTTAAAATAAACGATACTATTTATTTCACATCATGGATATTCCTCTTACTTTATACTTTACGGTAAGGTAAAGTTCCGACAACCAACACAGCCACCTCGATAAACTTGAAAAATCATCAATAACCTTGTCATCTTTGACTTTAGGATAAAAGGTCATAGAACAAATTCTGTTCAGAATTAAATTTCCTATTGATTGAGAATATTGTATACTGACTGTCCCATTTGAAAAAATTGAACTTTTTGAGATAACTCGTGAACGCGTTATATAGTCGCTTTGCCTAGAATTTCATTTAATGAAATTTATCCAGTCATGCACTGTGGCTTCTAGTTTTTGGCAACTCTCATTTAAGTTTTTTGCTGTTTTACTTAGTAAATATTTTCGATGTTCGATTTTTGTTCCATTTTCACTATTGTAATTAGCGGAAAAAATTCTACTAGTTTGCCTATTTAACCGACGTTGTGGCTAGTATAATAACGAACTTAGCAATAGTGCTGACTTAAGTTTGAAAACCCTGTATACACTTGTAAACAGCACCTTCATTCGGAAAACCGACTTTTTCGACCACTTTAAAACATTTTCCCCAAATAAAACCCTTTGGATAGTTAAGAAAGCATTTAAGCCAATAAAAAAGATGGTCAACAAAAAATTTGCAAGGTAGTGTTCGGTACCCCTTATTAAACAATGAAAATGGAAATTTCTGCATGAGTCAATGGAGCTAAGTAGAAGACCGGTTTTAGGTGCATCTGTTTTAGGTGCCAGATTTTAGTGTCAAATTGTTACCCAGTGACAACATAATCATATATTGAAAATATAGGGGATACTTGCCTATATTGAACCCGTTCCTAAATCGAATCACATCTCTATTTTCTCTAACTAGCTCCATTTATCACCGAGAATCTACAATTTACTGCTGGTAGTCGCTTTGCCTAGAATTTCATTTAATGAAATTTATCCAATCGTGCACTGTGGCTTCTAGTTTTTGGCAACTCTCATTTAAGTTTTTTGCTGATTTTCTTAGTAAATATTTTGAAAGTGGATAGTTTTGTTTTTATTTGTCGACTGCTTTACATACATAAAACAGTATATTTGAGTCTTAAGCCTAATTATGTATAAATCTAAAACATTTAAAAATCTAGGACATGGTGAAATTAGTTAAGTCAGTGTAATCCTGCACATTATAAAAGCAATGTTCTAATAATTTTTTTTAACAAATTTATGAAAAGAATTTATGTTCATATGTCTAATATCGATATTACTAAAATGATTTATTAAACGATTGTACAAAGCAACATCACTTTTATTTTTGTGTGTCGCACTAATCCTTGAATCCTCTATAACCAGATTTTCAGCATAAAGTAGTTGTAGGTAATATGGTTTATCTCCATAATTATAACATACATTCTCCCACAATTTCAATTCAGAATTATGTTTTTTTTTTTACAAAAGTGAGGCTAGTAAGGTAAAATTATGTCGTGTTGCCTATATTGAACTGATTCATGTTTCCTACATTGAACAGTATCAATTAGGCTACTGCACTGATTAGTCTAGTGGAATTGCAAGCGTAGAGAGAGGTGTCAACACCACGACGGTTTACTGCTGTAATGCGGTAGGCCTATACAGTGTGGAACAGCCAAATGGAATAAATTCAGTAGCTCCATTATTATGCATTTACAGGGCAGCTACAACCCCTAAATTTTCAAATTGGAAGTAGGGGCTTGTGATACTTCATTTGAAAAGTATTTTCATTCTCTATTCAAAACTGCTACGGTTTTAAATTTTATTGAAGAAATTAACAAGAAAAAAAAGTTTCTCCAGCGTAGGAAATTTGTTACATTCAAATAAAAAACAAATCATTATTAATGCAGCAGATGTTCAAAATGCATGCCTCCAGCATCTTGGCAGCATCCTAGACGTAAATAGAATAAATAGAATGTCTTCTAACGTTAGTTAACATTGTTAGTTAACTGCGGGGTAATCGACCTAATTGCAAGTGTTTGGTTTGGTTTGGTTTTGTAGACCATACTTTTTACATATCCCCATAGGAAGAAGTCTAACGGCGTGAGATTGTGCAGGCCATTCTACAAAACCACGTCACCCTATCCTGCGATTTGGAAAGATTGTGTGGAGATATTGCCGGACATTGACTTCGTAATGTGCTGGTGCACCATCTTGCTGGAACCATATTGCATTACCTGGAAGTTGTGGGTTTCCTTCAGCTGGATACAAGTTTGCCATCGTCGGTACAACATTATTTTGGTTGGAGCAGCGCTAAATAGGTTTCTCCATTCAAATTGCCGTTAATGAAGAAGGGACCAATGATATTTTCTCCAATTATTCCTGTCCAAACATTAACTTTCTCAGGAGAATTCAAAGAGAATTCGTCTATCAAAATAGTCTTCCGCGAGCTCATTAGTTGGTACCAGTTTATATGGGTGCATTTGATTTTCTGTCAATACGCGGAGAATCGAGGAATGGCTAATATTTAATCTGAAGCTGTTTGACGACTCAACGTACGTGGATTTTCTTCAAGCCATTACATCCAATTTCTGATCATCACTGAGTTTATTGGAAGGATTTTTCTTTAACTGTCGTACATGTCCACGTTCCCGAAACTGCTTCTCTATTTTACTTACGGTACCTTGAGATATCGGCGGCAACTCCGGATATTTTTCTTGATATAGGCGAACAACTTCGGCCTCCGTTCGTGTTCTATCTCCATAACCAATCATCTGCAGAATCGTTATCTTATGTATTTCTGTTAGGTAAACCATCTCTCTGAATTGCAACAAAAAACTAAAGCAAAAAGTTTAACACTGAAAACTGTTAACTACTCTTACAATGACAAGCACGTTTCTAGGTAATTTCACTAAAGGTCTTTACCCACTACACAGTAACATACTAGGATCGTAACCGTATCGACACATGCAACCAAATATTCTTTATATGGTTTAGTATCAGACAACACCCACTAGACCGTTCCGTCACCAGCCAACACCGTAGCGTGCCATGACCCGACCGTCAACAATTTGACGTCCAAATATTTTTGTAGGTACCGGCACGAAACGCGCTCGGTAGGCTACGTTGTCACAACGGTGTGCGCAGGCGGTTCACAGAGTTTTTGCCGCGTATGAACTGCGTTATAGCCCCGTTTACCCTGCGTTGTTATCCCCGATTGAACACAGTTCTTAGCTATCCGTGAACACTACATACACTGGAGGACGAACGTGCATACACTGGAGGACGAAAAATTGATAGAATATGTTCGTAAATATGAATTTATTTACAATTTGCAACATCCCAAATATATGGATACCGTAAAGAAAGAAGTAGCATGGAAAAAATACTGGAAAAATTGTTCTTCATCATCAACTAGGTGCCTATATAATGTCCAATATTCTCCCTCTGCTTTTCGTTTTCTTAGAGCTTCGTGAATCCAATAGCGTCGGATTGTCTTTTTTTGTGTTTCTTTTTCCTCCTCCTCGTCCAAAATAATGGCAATCATGGCTAGTTCTTTTAAAGATAATTTCCTTATAGGCATTATTTATTTTAAGAAAATTTACAACGCGGTAAACTGTATAGATGTAGTTCTCTCGACGGATGCGTCCGCTACACGAAAACTAAAATAATAACTATATTCCACTGATAGAACGGACTCCCAACGGTTAGCAAACGGAAGAGGAAGGAATCATAAGCGTTGTATACCGGGATGAAACGCTGCTGATTCGTTGCAGTGGGCATATTAGTGACCGGAGTGCTTCCTTTCGTGCCTGAAACGTTCCTGTTATATTCAGGGTATGGTACGGTGTAGTGGGCAGACGCCTTAAAGCTGATAATGGCCAACTTTTTAAATTTCAGGTTTGTTTTTTTGCTGCCTGCTCGTTTTTGTCGTTCGTTTGTCAAAAAAATTGTACGCATTTATTTTAAGTAATTGTAAGTTTTTATCTTATAGTAGAGAATGTCGGAAATTACAGACATTAATTTTTTGTTATTAACATTTCAGAACCTTAAATTGACAAATAGTGTTACTCATAAAAGTTTTATTTTAATGTAACGAATTTCCTATGTTGGAGAAACTTATCTTTTTTTTCTTATTAATTTCGGCAAAAAAATTTAAAACCATAGCAGTTTTGAACAGAGAATGAAAAGACCTTTCAAATGTAGAGTATCACAAGCCCCTTCTTCCAATTTGAAAATTTGGGGGTTGTAGCTGTCACCTGAAGGGGGTTGAATTTAGGGATGACATTTTTACGCCGAAAGATGTCACTTTAGAATTAGAAATTGACGTGTCTCAGAATTTTCTAAAAACATGCATAATAATGGAGCTACTGAATTTATTCCATTTGGCTGTTCCACACTGTATATTGGATGACGGCTAAAATAAAATACACGCATTACTTTAAAAGCTATATTTGTACATACATTGGCAGGAGAGGTTGTAGTCTCTTATATACAGAAAGACATTAAAAAGTACAATATCAGAAAAGAGTATATCAATATGAGAATAATTAATACATAATAGTAATAGTTGTTGGCACATATATAATGGTTCCATCTTAAAGATAAGTAATAAAATAAAATATGTATGTATTTACAGTACAGTGCTTTTCCAATGAGCTATCTTAGTAGTTATCATAGGTACTTTTTATTCTTACGTTTCTCATCTTTATAAATGTATGTCTTGAGTTTATACAAGCTTATTCAGATGTAAGTTATGAAAATAAAAATTGTAAATATGTGCTACATACAATACATACATAGTTTGCATTGAAAGCCACATGTATATATTTTTTTCATTCAATGCAGAACATATATTTTTAAAATTATGACAAAAAGCGGCCTATACTTACATACATAATATATAAGTTATAAGTATTATGTAAAATTACATTAATGTAACATATGTTACATTAATAGCTATATAATTTGTTTTCCGTTTCATGTTGTAAGATGTATTTACAAAATCATTAATCAAAATAGAACTTTACGTTCATTATTGTATGAATATTAAGCAGATATTAAAAGATAAACATCTAATTTCTCAAAAAACCAAAACCATAGCAGTATGGCTTTCCTTGTTTTCCCTCCGATTTTTTTCTTGTTATATTTATCTTAAGATTAGCAAAAAATTCTTAAGATTAGAAATATACCTACTTATAAACATAAAAATCGTATTGGTTAGGAAAGGATTTTAAAATATCAATGCTCTTATCCATTATTTCAACTGTAAACGAAGGGATATAAGTTTAATTTTAGTTTGTACTTTGTTATTATTTTTTTTATTATACTATTTTTTTTATTAACTAAATATTTTTTATTTTAATTTTATTAATTGAAAATCACTCTGAAATTCATTAAATTTTTGAGGTGTCCCGTAACACAATATCAGTCCTGAACCCTCATAATTCATAATAATTTATGGTTTATAATCACATAAAAGGTAATAACATTAAACACATCAAAACTATGTTGTTAGTATTAGCAGATATCACTGCTCTTTAAAAATATCCGAAATTTAAAGAGTAATTAAAAATGTAGTAGATAGGATTAATACATTTTGTTATAATATGACATTAATGTCTTAAAATTAAGTAAACAAAAATATTACATATTATTTCCATGCAATTTTTGTTGCCTGTATATTTTTTTACACTTACAAGATAAGAAAAGAAGCTATCACATATTATTCAAAAATATCCCTTTAACCCTAAGATAACATAATCAAAAACAAATGGGAAAAACAAATAGGTAAAAGAAATGATTAATAAGTAAAGTTGGTATATGGCAAAACAACACATAGGCAAGTCATGTAGCATGTGATGAGGGTTGCCTTGGGTTCATAGTTTTAAGATTACTTTGTAATTACCATATACACGAGTATGTAATTAAAAATATACAAAAAATAACGAGCCATTAAAAAAAAAACACACACACAAAGTTGGACGAGCAAAAAAATACGTATTTTTATTCTTAATCTGAAGTTTATAACCTTATTGAAATGTTGAGGCTGCCACATTACGTGACAGCCATTATTTATTTTACAATTGTGACAGCCACTTTGACAACAAGGTTTCGCTTTGAGCTTCGAATTTACTAAATTATATACTCCTTGTTAATACTAGTCTTAAAGATCTAAAACTTAGGTTAGGTATTTCACTTCATATCGACAGACAAATACAAGTAGGTACTGTAAAGGACAATTACTGAAAAAATAAATGTTATGTGATAACAGAAGGACATGTTATACGGAACAGAACAGTTTGTTATATAATCAGTTCACTACATTCTTCGTGTCAGTCGAGTACCTCGGGCCCAAAAAATGAATATCTCACAAAACTGTGTTAAGATTTTACGCAAAAGTTAAATTAGGTTTAAAATAGCGCTAATGTAAGCGACCAAATTGACCAAATTAAAAAATGAAAAACGACAAAAAACTAAATGGCTTTCTGACATAACCTTGTAGTATTTTAAATGTCCATCATTCAGTCTCGAAAACGTACTTTCAGACGAAAATGTATTTACAGACTCACCCTGTATATGGTATAAAATTCTTCTCGCTATATGTAAATTAAATAAAATAGAATATGGAACAATTTGACGTAAATAACTATGTAAATGTGTAAAATATCACTAACTCAACTACATAATATATTTTTTTTATTTGGCATACAAGAGAGTTATAATCACACAATATGTATCTTAGCCCTTCTTTAACAGGTATAACAAGAATGTCATCGATATTTATATTTACCTCTAGATCTACAAAATAAGGAATACAATAACCATATAATCAGTAAAGTACATCCAAAAATGTATAGAGCAATTACGGTCGATTCACGAGGCATTTCACATTTGGTGTAAGCGTAGTTGTTAGGAGTAAACACTGCCTATAAATAGAGCACAGCAGTGATTAGCGTAAATTAGTTCAAATAAATCTGCCTAACTTCAACAAATGGTCTTTCATTTGTTTATACTTTTAGGCCTTTATGAAAATTAACTTCGAGTTTTCGGATCTCTATTTCTGTTTTTATCTTTCTTATGTATTCATATAAAATAAGGGGTGTTTGCATTCACCCCATCACCATCATTCAAAAGATAATCTAATGAGTTTCCAGAAATATGATGGCGTGGATAGTACCGCAAAACGTGGTAGCTTGAAACGGTTTTTAAATTTTCAAATGTAAACTGCTGGTCAAAATTAGCGTAACACTTTTTAGATTAGCGTCATTTGCGTTATATTCTAGTTAGAGACTTGCGGTTTTTAATTTTCGGTAGCCTATAGGGTTGGTTTTAATGCACCGCAGTCGCTATATTGTGACTTAAACGGTTCGCCGTCCACACCCCAAATCGCAGCATGTCGAAATTTGAATTCATAAGATTTTGACGGCAATTTCAGAGACGTATTTAATGGATTAAGAAGGACGCTGTCGAGTAAAAATCCCGGCAAATATTAAGATCTCCTCAATAAGTTCTGTGTATTTGGTCGCTCATTTCTTCAACCCATTTCCAGATACCCTAAGCCACACCTTTTCATTTACGCAGGGTTTTGCACGGTTTAACCTCTGTTGGGCGAATCCATTGATCCTAATGCTGCCTAATAAATTGGTGTGGGGTGCCACAATTCGCCTTCATCCTTTGACAACCCAAGCACCCCTCCAAGCCACAACTACTCTGACTCCCCACCAACCCCCTCTGATTTCGCCGCTGTAGAAGACTGCATGAGATGTCTATTTGTCTCGAATGTATGTCATGGCAGTACTTGTAGCCGCGCTGAGGGGTTGAAAGCAAGTCTTGATGTGTGGGGTGACTCTGTAGGCCTTCCTGAGGATGCTTGGACCCTTTTCGGCCCACCTCGAATCGTTTGTCTCCTTCAATCCTCTTTTGGTCATCCTCCTTTTTTTTGACTCATCAAAACATTTTTTAGTGGGTGAAAATTCCTGAAAAAGGGCTCGTTGATCGTAAAATGTATGGAAAAAATGTGCTATTTGGGTGGTCTGCCTCGTAGGTGCTAGCCCAGTCGAGGGTTCATGAGCCCAAGTCACAGTGAACACTTGTGGCGCGTATTAGGCATCTCTCGCGAATTTTTTGGAGGTGGTCAAAAAAAGAGGGTACTGGGACACAAAAGTAGATTTGAAGGAGACGAACTGCTCGGCGTGTGCCAAAAAGGGTTCATGCATCCTCAGAAAGGCTTTCTGAGCCACCCTACGCATTAAGACCTTCTTACAACCCCTTAGGCCGGCAAATTTTCAGGGGGTGAGTTGGAGTTGGAATATCACTTTTGGCGCTCAATCGGCCGTCCGCAGTGTGTTCCGCCAACTTCGAGAGCCCTCAAGTAAGGCCATGACATGAATTCAAGACAAAACAACATCCCACGCAACCTTCTACAGGGACGGAACAAGAGGGGGGTGAGTGAGAGGTTGGTGTGGGTGTGGCCTGGAGGGGTGCTTGAGTTGTCAAAGGGTGAAAGTGAGTTATGGCACTCCACACCAATTTATTAAATAGCATTAGGATCAATGGATTTGCCCAACAGAGGGCAAATCATGCAAAACCCTGCGCAAATGCAAAGGGGTGGCTTAGGGGTTCTGGAAAAGAGATGTGACAGCGACCAAATACACATAAATTATTGAGGAGGTCTTAATGTGTGCCGGGATGGAGTTTCTACCTGAGAGCGTCCTTCTTAGTCAATCCTGTAGGTCTCTGAAATTGCCGTCAAAATTTTCTTCAAAGACCTCGGGGCATACAAACCCACTCTACAGGCTACCGAAAATTACAAACCGCAAGTCTCTAACTCAAATAGAACGCAAATGGCCCTAATCTAAAAAGTGTTACAATAATTTTGACGAGCAGTTTATATTAAGAGCATACACACTTGAGAAAAAAAATGGTAGTATTAAAATCTAGAGCATAAAAAACATCCGTCTCTTGACTAATTTTCATGCAACTTTTTTAAAAAACAGTGGTTATTTCAAGTCACCACCAATAAGGCTGAAACGAAATAAAATTTATATACAAATAAATACAAACTTTCAAACATGCCTTACTAAACTTTTGTAAATGCCTTAAAAAGCTGAAATATTAGTCTGTCTTCCCAATAACAGGTGGCGTAAAATTCATGAATTTTCACAGTTCATACTTCATTACTTTTACGTAATTCATTGAATTGCATAAAAAGGTTGTCTTAAACAAAAATAAAAATTACGGGTCTTCTAAACATTTCTTCATAATTAGGCCATTATCTAAATATCATGCGAACAGCGAATACCCCAACACCTGAACTTTTAAATAAATTAACTGAAAAAACTGTTGAGCAACTTACCAACAAATAATTAGGATCGTCCTTATTCCTCCAACTAAAACTGGGAATTGTAACCTCAATACCGTCACCTGTTGGCAACGGTCTAGTGCAACCGTGATGTGTGTGACCAGATAAAGCTATCCGCGGTTTAATTTGATTCAAAAGCTGTAAAGTAGCTTCTTGGCTTAAACATTCCCATCTCTCTCTGAACCTTTCCTGTCTTATAGGGGAAGGGGGGCTGCGTCAAAGTCATCACATTCCATGTCTGATTGGCGATATAGAGGATAGTGCTATAAAATATATTAGTAATAAAATAAATCGTATATGTATATGACTTATTATCACTATCTGAGGGGGAACCTGTGTAGGAAGTCTGGTGTACATGGTCTGGGAAGTCTGGGGGAATTCAGAGGAACTCTTAGGGAATCCAGGGGGAAATATGGTGTACAAAATAAGGCCTGCAGTTTCCCCCTTGTCGATATCTATGACGTAATGATAATCTATGACGTATATCTATGATAAATGTGTCATTTCATTTAGTAAGAAAGGTTGGAGAATGAATCAAACCTGAGCCATGATGAAAATTTAACGTACGAGGTGTTTAAATTAAGTAATGAGACTGGTGTTTTAATTTTTTTATTCGAATACAATTACAATTCAGTATTGTCTCCTTCAAAATAACTTCCTTGGGAAGCCATACAGTCCTGGAGACGGTCCTTTCATTCCTCATAGCAGAGAAAAAAGTCACAAGGGACTCAAGTCAGGTGAATAAGGAGGCTATGGAGCCACAGAAAAAAAAAAAAAAAGGGGCTTTTGAGGGTAACCAAAAAAAATTTTTCCCTTATCTTGGGTCTGTAAAAGTGTAGATTTACTTTTTGGCCTGGAGGCGCAAACTCTATGTGGACAATTCCCTGGCTATCAAAAAAGCAAATCAGGATGCATTTGATCTTCGACTTGCTCATTCCTGCTTTTTTTGGGTCTTGGAGAGCTTGACGTGTGCCATTACATGCCTTGGTACGAGAATATACACCACCGAGAAGTGATATTGCCGGCGGTCCCTTTGATGTTTTATGGCTCAACTCGACTTACACAACCGTACACTGAGAGAAGTTCGTTTGACAGATGTACACTGAAAGAACTGTACATATGTCTGTATGCTAAATGCTTTAAAAAAAATGTAGAAAAAAACAAAATTAGAAATATTTTAAATAATACAGGACTGTAGCCAGGACCGATTTTTAGGACGTGAAAGTCAAGCTTTGGGTATGGCAAAATGAAATGAAAGGCTGTGTTCAGCGAATAGTCCGACCACGGTAGTCAGACATTCAACGTCGAACAATTGGCTGAACGGGTTTTTCTACTTTGACAAATTACAGCACACATAACCTTAACGTAAAATAACTAAATAGGGACCATGAAGGCGAGGTTACACAAAAAAGAAATTCGATAGCTGCCCTCATATATGAACTAGAATATTGTTTGATATGAAAAATTTAAAATTGCTTATAAATA
This sequence comes from Aromia moschata, assembly GCA_029963805.1. NCBI lineage: Eukaryota > Metazoa > Arthropoda > Insecta > Coleoptera > Cerambycidae > Aromia > Aromia moschata. The sequence goes on along the minus strand of JAPWTK010000047.1, from coordinate 1,459,929 downwards.
AATGTAGTTAGAGTAGGTACAGAGTAGTAGGAACAGAGTTCCTTCGCTGAACGATCTCGACCACCGACGTTACATTTCAAATGCCGATCAACTTTCCCAATCAACTGATTGGGCGGACCACTGAAGTATCTTTCTCGCTGAACGAATTCGACGAGTCCCACCATTCGCTGAACACAGCCAAAATTTCTACAATGAAAATCATACGGCTTTAGCTAGGAATTAATTTTCTATGGCAAGCAAAAAAAATTCTAAGGCGGGCAATGCTACATGGTAATTTTTAAGAGACTTTTAAACATACATACCATACTTAAACATTGAAAATCATCAAGAAACTCTCATCAAGACACTAGAAAAGCACTAATAGCACTATTCGCACTAATAAGCATTTGTACAGAATAGTTTCTGTGGTGTATACAAATATAACACTTGTATTATATTCCCCTATACCACAAGGATTTTTTAAGCATCTGAATATGCATATTTCTATAGCAAGGCTATCATCTTCAGCAGATATCGTAGTTTTCGTTCAAGATCGAACCAAAAGTTTTCGGTTGGATCGTGAAGATTCTGAAGCAAAACCAGATTGCACACCGTTGCTCAAAATTAGCATCACTCATTTTTAAAGCGCACTAAAAAAAAAACGGTTTACAAAAATAGTCACAAAGAACAAACAAATGACTCTAACAAGTTCAAACTTGTACTGAAGGTACATTACATGTTAACCTATCGTCCTTCCAAGTAGCATTTCCGCAGTGTTGCTAGATTGGGTGCTACGTTGCCAGTCTCATTACTGAATTTAATACTTCGTACATAGCCGCATAATAATTTATTGTGTAAAACTTCTCCTATAAATTAATGAGGAACAAACTTGGTTTATTACATTTATAATTTGTGATATTTTGATGGTTACGTGAAACTTTGATTTAACCCAGCCAACTTACCTGCATCAAAATCGGCCTACTATATATGTCTAATTTCGATTTTGATGTACATTTTTCGGCATAATAGGTGCCCTTGGTGCACTGAAGAATTCCTGAAAATGATGGATGAAAAGTTCATTAAAACAATAAGTCCTTTTGCTAAAAAATTAATGCCAGTTTTTTTTTGTGTTTTTTTTTTGTAATAAAAATTACGTTTTTATTATGCTACAAATGTGTGTAGTTCCAATAACTCAAAGATTTTGTAAACAAAAAATGTTAATGAATTAAAAATTTGTATGTGATTCTTTATGTAATGTTTATATACGTACTTTCAATTTTCATCAACTGATGTTCAGCAGGTTTACAAAGAAAGCATCCGTCACCTTCTAATGCCATACTGTTCACCAACACAAAATGATTTCCTCTCACAGAAATGAGTTGAATAGCGGGAGCGTTGAATGCTGTTACGAAACGTTGGTTAAGATAAGGACTGATGCTAAAAATAGATTTTTTATATACCTTTTTGAACCCTTCATATACTACTGATATAGTATATGTTGTTCTACAATATTATATATACCTATAATTATACAGTGCGTACCTAAAGTATGGAATAAATTCAGTAAATGTGAAACAAAAAATTTTTTGGAAAAAATCCTAGAACAGGTCGATTTTGTTATATAAACACACATTTTTGAGGGAACGTCTATTTTCAGATGTCATTTGTTTACTGACGTCATCCACTTATTTTTCAAATTGCAACCCCCATTTTTTTAATTAATTTGAGAGACCCTTTCATTGTCGATTTAACGGTATAAAAATGTTGCCACCTTACATAACACAATTTTTGAGTAAATGACAATTGAATGTTACAAAATGAAAAATATATTTTTCACAATAAATAAACGAAAATTTCTGAAAAAACTGAACACAAAACATTGCAAAAAAGTACGTTGCTAAGCAAAAAAATTTTGAGATTAAGTTTTTTTCCTCATTGGATCCTCGAAGCACATACTCAACATCCACAGAAATTAAATTTGTGGGTCGGAATAGTCGCAAACATAATAATAGGGCCTTTTTTCTTTGAAGAAACTCACAGGAGAAAGATATCTGGAGTTCTTGCAAAATGATCTAGTTCAAGCGCTTGCAGTAATTTTCCCAACGAGGATGATCCTGACATTCCAGATAACATGCTCTGGTTTCAGAAAGACGGAGCACTCCAGCATTATGCGCGCTCAGTTCGTGAATATTTAGACGTCATATTTCCTCAGAAGTGGATTGGCAGACGAGGACCGATAGAATGGCCCGCGAGATCCCCAGATCTTACACCACTTGATTATTTTTTATGGGGTTATTTAAAATCAAAAGTTTACTGCAGAAGACCACACAATTTAGCCGAACTACGACATCACATTAGAGATGAAATGGGATTCATTACCTCGGAAGTCATACAGAATGTACAAGAAGAATTTGTACACAGGCTTGCATATTGCCAAGAAGTTGATGGATGGCATTTCGAATACTTAATTTAAAATTGTATTTGCTTATTAAAGAAATTTTCGTTTATTTATTGTGAAAAATATATTTTTCACTTTGTAACATTCAATTGTCACTTACTCAAAAATTTTGTAATGTAAGGTGGCAACATTTTTATACCGTTAAATCGACAATGAAAGGGTCTCTCAAATGAAATTAAAAAAATGGGGGGTTGCCATTTGAAAAACAAGTTGGTGACGTCATTACTCAAAAATAAATGACATCTGAAAATAGACATTCCCTCAAAAATGTGTGCTTTTATTAAACAAAATCAACATTTGGATCGAGGATTTTTTCCAAAAATTTTTCTTCACTGTATATAAATGTTTTACTTCAAATGACTTCTAGGTTCACTTTAAACACCAAATAATATTTACACCTCAGGCGACTGATAATGACTGAAATACACAAAAACATTTCAACTTACCCGTAATGGAATCCTATATCATGATTTCCAACAGCTACGTATAATCTCGTTCCATCTGGGACTTGGAATAGGGTGTAAAATCTCCTGACATAATAATCAAATTCAGCGTCACTGCAATACAAGCCCTCATCGGTTAGGTCGCCCAGTACGAAAACTAAGTCTGGTTTATGTAGGTACATAGCCGTCTGAAACGCCCTATTCATTTGCCATTCTCGGCGTAACTTATCAAACCAGTGTCCTCGTCTTGAACCAAGTAGGTGTGTATCAGCAATAACCATAACCCTAACCGGTTCTTCATCTGTATGTTGAATTGTTCTGTCTTCATTTTCTGGATTTAGCTTTGGCCAGTCGCACTGACAAATAGAAAACATGATTATGAATCATTCAGCCTTATAATGGGTTCAGTTTTTGGTCATTTCAGTCTATTGTTACATACCTAATTAATATTAATCTAACTAAACGATTAGGTGACATGAAATTGTTTTGAACTCGATTATGAAAGATCTTTTTCGAAATTTCGATGATTGTATTAAAAATAATGTGAAAATGTGTACTTATCTAGATATGTACATTATAAACTAATTCTCTATAAGTGGAGGTTATGGATATTCATTACAAAATGTTTTTTTTTTTATCTGAAATACTATATTATTTCTATGTGTAATATCGCTACTTACACTTTTCTGAACTAGGAAGAAAATTAAATAATCACAGTACAAAAATAGAAAGAAAATACCGAACACTGTCTCAAGAACAAATTTGAGGTTGAGTTTCATGTTTGTTTTTACATGAAGTTTTGTACATTTACGGCAGATGGCAGGAGTATGGCAGAGGTAAAGAAATAAGAATGAAGAGACAGGATGGGACTTAAGAATTTAATCGTAGAGAGCAGGTAATGAAATGATGGTATTAAATTTCAAATATCTACATAACTGTTCTGTTGTCTTGTAAACCTAATTAAATCCCAAGAAGTGTTACAATTTATTCTCACATACTCCCATTTTTTTTGAGTTTACTATTTTTTTCTTAAATATGCTTCTGTTGGTAGGTACATATTGTCGGTACATATTTTTAAAAATGTTTAGACAATGCATTAAGACTTACATTCATAAGATTAATATAGTGTAAATTAAGTAATGATACTGATTTTTTTAAAATTTTTCTATTCGAACAGAATTACAATTCAGTATTGTCTCCTTGGGAAGTCACAGAGCAGATGGTTGTTCCATTCATCATAGCAGTGTTGGAACTCATATACTGGAATAACCTTCAGTATATAACGGCTGGTCGGTTACAGCCGTTTGAATGTTTTCTATGGTCCCAAAATGACGTCCCTTGAGGTGATATTTCAATCTCGGTAGGAGAAAAAGTCACAAAGACTCAAGTAACCGAATAGGGAGGATGAGGAAAAACTCGTTTACTGAAATGGTCGTGTGACAAGGCGCATTGTCGTGATGCAGCATCCAGTTGTTCTTGATGTTTGGTCTCACACGCATGACCCTTTTTCGAAGTTTTTCAAGAACCTCTCTGTAAAAGTGATGATTTACTGTTTGGCCTGGAGGCACATACTCTGTGGATAATTCCCTGGCTATCAAAAAAGCAAATCAGCATGCATTTGATCTATGACTTGCCCATTCTTCTTTTTTATTTAGGTCTTGGAGAGCTTGAAGTGTGCCATTTCATGCTTTGGCGCTTGGTTTCCGGGTCGTACTCAAATACCCAAGCCTCATCACCAGTAATGACACGTTCCAAAAATGGGACCATTTTCAAACAATTCCAAAAAGTTAAGACACCCTGATATCCTTTTGTTCCTGGGAAAGGTTTTTTGGAACCATTTTTGCGCAGATTTTTCTTATCCCCAATTCGTTAGTCTCAATTTAACTATATTCCGATCTGTCTTGTCGTCAACCGATGATCTGAACGCACAAGATCCTGTATTCTATCGACATTTTCATGGGTTCTTGAAGATGAAGGCCTTCCGCTGCGTGGTTCATCTTCAATCGACTCTCTTCCTTCTGAGAATGCATTAAACCACCGAAAAACCTGGGCTCTTGGAAAAACACAGTCTCCGTAGGCGTGTTGAAGTTTTGCAAAAGTATCCGTTGCGCTGTGTCCAAGTCTGAAGCAAAACATGATAGCACACCGTTGCTCAAAATTAATGTCACTCATTTTTAAAACGCACTAGAAAAAAACCGGTTTACGAAAACAGTCACAAGGAACAAACAAATGATTCTTCAACAAGTTCAAACATGTACTGAAGGTGCACTACATGTACCGCCCTTCCAAGTCCCGTCTCCGCAGTGTTGCTAGATTGGGCGCTACGTTACCAGTCTCATTACTTAAATTTACACACCTGGTATAATTGACAAAGATTAAAATACCAAAATATCCTAATTTGATAAAAGTAGGGAAAACGGATAGGGTGAAATCCTATTTTGAAATGGTTTCTATGGTTTGGATGGATCCTAGGGTTTGAATGTTTGTAAAAAACTTGCTTTTTTGTTTTCCCTATTTATTGTTTGCCTTATTTATTTCCCTATTTATTACTTGCCGACTGAGAGTCGGCACAACAAATGAAAAATTTGTCCAATTTACGCTATTTGGAAAAGTAAGCATTGTACGCTCAACACCGTATCGAAGAAACATTGAACTATACAATGAAAAAGTGTTTTATACTATAATTAACTGAGTGCAGTTTTGTGGTGTGTTTCAACTTACTTTAAAAGGACATGACACGAAGAATCCACGTTTTCAGATTTCAGATTCCAGAGTTTTTCGAGGATTTTCCAGAGGGATTCCACAGTTTGTCGAACTTTAATGCTGAGGTGAACATTGCTTTAAAAAACCATTTGGAAAAAGTAATTGCGGTTTTCAAGGGCCCTCATAAATAATACAAAACGGAACTTTTCAAATACCTAATGTTTAATGCACGCTAAGAAGAAATTTCTAAAGAAATAAAAGAAGCCAACTATCTATACAGAATTGCAGATGAAGCAGAGATCGTCGTGAAGATTTTTTCTTCCAATAAAATAATATACGCTTTCTACTATAAAATTGTTATACAAGAAAATTTAAACAATAACTAAGAAATCTAACATTTTCAGTTGAGATCTTAAAAAATTAAATAAGTATTAATTTGCAACCCCCACGTCTTTTTAGCACAGACCTTCATTGAGTGAAACCGAAGAAAGGGATTGATAACGTTGATTTTTTTATTATTGTTACAATTTCAGATTTAGTTTCTAAATTGTTTGAATATTAAATTATCAGTATTAGTTTATAAACATGAAGACTACGGATAAAGTCACGAATAAAATAATATTAGCAGATAGTGATGAAGTATTAAATAAATGTATATTACGATTACATTACGTTTGCTTTATTTAAAAACTCAATTAAATCATAAATCGTATTTTTGTGATATAAATGAATTTTATTTATATACCTGTGAAGTTAGCACCACTTTTTTGGAAAATTGAGTAAATCTTTAGAGTTCTGAGTAGAAAAAGCATAGTTCTAAGTTCTGGCCGTAAAGAACAATAGTTCTGCAAAAATAAGGCCAGAAATGGAAAAAAATGAAATAAGGGTGCTAACTTCACGCAGCACCATTTTTTTTTTTATCAAAAATGAGTTCTGATGACATTTTTTGGGGAAGAAAAAAAAGTTCCGGGGTTCCTGACCATTTTTAACAATAGTTCTATCAATTTGTTGAAGTCATTAAAAAAAATCGATTTTGGCAAAAAAAACACCATTTTTATAAGCATTGACTTTCGTTACGCTTTCAGCGGAGTTCTAAGTAGCACCCGAAGAGTTCTGACAAATGGCGAAAGAAACAAATTTCTATCGCAAAAATTGCGATTTTTATTGCAAAATTGAACTTCGAAAACTCGACATTTTATTATAAAAAAAGTGCAAAAGGCTGACGAGTCATGGATTCTGAATAGCACCCGAAGAGTTATGACGAATGGCGAAAGAAAAAATTTCTTTCGTAAAAATTGCGATTTTTATTGCAAATTTTAACTTCGAAAAATCGACATTTTATTAGAAAAAAAGTACAAATGATTTGACGGTTCTGATTGGAGTCAAGTCCTTTCATCGAAAATTCTATCGCAAACTTCTTTTTATTAAATAACTCAAAACATCCCCATAAAAAAATGAAAAGGGGGGGGGGGGGGGGCCCGCCCCCCCCCCGGGGGGGCCGGTTTCTTTCGTAAAAATTGCGATTTTTATTGCAAATTTTAACTTCGAAAAAACGACATTTTAAAAAAAAAAACAGAAAAAAGGAGTTTTGACGAGTTATGATCGCAGTTTTGAATAGCACCCGAAGAATTCTGACGAATTGCGAAAGAAAAACCTTTCTCTCGCAAAAATTTCGTTTTTCTTGCAAATTTTACTCGAAAAAGCATTTTATTATAAAAAAGTGCAAAAGAGTTCTGACGAGTTCTGATTGGAGTTCTGAATAGCACCCGAAGAATTCTGACGAATGGCGAAAGAAAAAATTCTTCGCAAAATTCAATATCAAAATGAAAAACGAAAACTCGACATTTTATTATAAAAAAAGTGCAAAAGAGTTCTGATGGGATTTCTGAATATTACTCGAAGAGTCTGACGTGGCGAAAGAAAAAATTTCTCCCATTCAAAATGAAAAATTTAAAAAAAAAAAAAAAAAAAAAAAAAAAAAAAAAGAGTTTTCACAATTTTTTTTTAAAATACCCACCACACCAAAATTATACTAAGGAAAAGCGAAACAACCTCTCTCCCCCCCAAAAATCCCAATTTTCTTGCAAATTTAACTTCGAAAAATCGACATTTTATTATAAAAAAAAAAAAACATTGAGAAAACCCAAAGAGTTTACGAATGGCGAAAAAAAAAATTTCTATCCAAAATCAATTTATTGCAAAAACTTCGAAAACTCGACATTTTATTATAAAAAAAGTGCAAAAGAGTTCTGATTGGATTAAACACAAGAGGGAAAAAAAATTTCTTTTCGTAAAAATTGCGATTTTTATTGCAAATTTTAACTTCGAAAAATCGACATTTTATTATAAAAAAAGTACAAATGAGGGTTTTGACGGGTTCTGATCGCAGTTTTGAATAGCACCGGAAGAAATTCAAAAAAAAAAAAAAAAAAACCCCCTTTCCCCAAAAATTTTTTTTTTTTTTTAAATTTTTAACCCCAAAAAAATCGACTTTTTATTATACAAAAAGTGCAAATGAGTTCTGACGAGTTCTGATTGCAGTTCTGAATAGCACCCGAAGTGTTCTGACGAATGGCGAAAGAAAAAAATTCCTCGCAAAATTGCGCTGCAAAAATTAAAAAAAAAAAAAATTTTATAAAAAAAAAAAAAGCAAATTTTTTCTTGCAAAATTTAACTTCGAAAAATCGACATTTTATTATAAAAAAACAAAGGGGAGGGGTTCTGTCGCGTTCGCAAAACCCCCGAAGAGTTGAGTTTTTTTTAGTAAAATTTACATTCGAAAACACGACATTTTATAATAAAAAAGTACAAAAGAGTTCTGACGAGTTCTGATTGAAGTTCTGAATAGCACCCGAAGAGTTCTGACGAATTGCGAAAGAAAAACCGCCATTTCTCTCAAATTTTCTTCGAAAAAACGACATTTTATTATAAAAAGTCGCTTTTCTTTGCGTTTTTTTGCGGCGCCCCCGGAGTTCTGGCGACAGGCGAAAGAAAAACTTTTCTCTCGCAAATATTGCCATTTTTATTGCAAAATATTATCTTCGAAAAATCGACATTTTATTATAAAAAAAGTACAAAGAGTTCTGACAAAAAAAAAAAAAAAAACCCATAAACAAAAAAAAAAAAAAAAAAAAAAAAAAAAAAAAAAAAAAAAAAAAAAAAAAAAATAATTCCCAAAAATTGCAATTTTTTTATTGCAAAATGAACTTGAAAACTCGACATTTTATTATAAAAAAAGGAAAAGGGCGAGCGATTGAGTAAAACCAAGAGCTACAAGGCAAAAATTCTAAAAACGATATAAAAAACAATAGAAAAAAAGTAAATAGTTTACGAGTTCTGATCGCAGTTCTGAATAGCACCCGAAGAGTTCTAACGAATGGCGAAAGAAAAAATTTTCTACCGCAAAAATTGCAATTTTTATTGTAAATTTTAAATCGGAAAAATGTCGAGTTTTCGAAGTTCAATTTTGCAATAAAAATCGAAATTTTTGCGATAGAAAGTTTTTTTTTCGCCATTCGTCAGAACTCTTCGGTTGCTACTTAGAACTAAGCTGAAAACGTAACGAAAGTCAATACTTATAAAAATGGTGTTTTTTTGCAAAAATCGATTTTTTTTAATAACTTCAACAATTTGATAGAACTATTGTTAAAATTGGTCCGGAACTCCGGAACTCTTTTTTCTCTACCGAAAAATGTCATCAGAACTCATTTTTGATAAAAAAAGTGGTGCTGCGTGAAGTTAGCATCCTTATTTCATTTTTTTCGATTTCTGGCCTTATTTTTCAGAACTATTGTTCTTTTCGGCCAGGAACTCTAGAACTATGCTTTTTCCACTCAGAACTCTAAAGATTTACTCAATTTTCCAAAAAAGTGGTGCTAACTTCACAGGGGTGCATTTTATGTGGTCAATTCGATTTTTCTTAAAAGATATTTTTTTGAACTATGTCCGCGTTAATATGAACATACTGTAAATTATAGATTTCAGGTAATTTGGGGGTGCATTTAAATAAGTTGCTAGCAGGTAATTGAATTATTTATGTTTTTAAAGGTAATTGAAATAAAAGATGAAGTTATTTCATTATTTATTTAGTTTGCGTATGAACAGTGTAAAACAATGTTAATTTTTGTGATTGTGGCATTCACTTATGTATTTATTTATGAATCAAATGAGAATCACTAATAATGATGTACAATAAAATACTAATGAAATAGTCAATGCACAAACGAAAAGTCAGATTTGCTTTCACATATTGAATTTTATTTTAAAATTTTATTTTAATATATTTACATTTCATTTTCGTCCACGAGTTTGTATTAAAACTTTGATTTTACAGTGCATTTCTTTAAATTAATATTTTAATTTAGATTGACAATATTAGTTTTTACTATTTGTTTATATTTTGAAAGCATTAACAAGAAAATGTGATGTAAATATTGCAGAATACTTTATTTTTATAGTGTGAAAATCTTTTCTTAATCAATGTGTTCTAACCAACGGATCCTCATAATAGTGATATTGCATTTGTCTCTTTATTGTTCACAGATCCTAAAAAAAATATGATATACATATGTATAACTTCTATTAAAACATTGTAGTTGTAAAGTTAGAAAAGATAATTTTAAAATTCTGTTTGTTCAGTAGGTGTTGTCCTTAACTAAATCTGTAGTAAAATTGGCACAATACAATAGATTTGGTCATCAATTAAAATAATTTAGGTGCTGACAATATATTTATATCCTTATTAAACGATCAACGATTTGTATGAATTACTTAAAAGCGAGACAATTGTGTAATATTAAGCGGAAGTATAAAATAAGATGGTGACTACAATGATTTGGGTAATCTAAATCAGTTACATGGTTAAGTCGCAAAGAGCATAACAAAACGCCAAATGATCTTTCTAAGAAGTAATCTACAATGTTGCAGCTGTTCTCTGAACAAAGTTGTCCAAAATGTAAGTATTATTATATAGTACATAATAAATTAATGGATCTATCTCCATCATTTTTCATTGATATACATATTATTCTCTGTACTTTTTTTTATTAGAGCGTTAATGTCATACTTACTTATATATTTTAATATAAATCGAGTATTCTAGTTGCAGGTGAGCAAATATAAGAATCCACGAATCAAAGTATTGCAATGAAAATATACAGGGTGTCCGTAAATTACACTGACAACTTTTAACTGCAGGTTAAGGATGATAAATACGATTTATGGCAAAAATCAAGGTAAAGCGTTCTTACGTTTGAGTTATATATATCCAGAGTTAAGGCCGCTTTACAGTTCGCAATTTGTATTGCCAGCAAGAAAAATTGCAGCAATTTTTATCGTACGCATGCGTATTTATGTTTATTCGTGCAGTTTCTTGCAGATAAAAATTTCAAGCCCGGAGCTATAATTATTGCGGCTATCTGCAATTTTTAGTTTTTTGAAGTGACATTTGATATTTTTTACATGTTGCCAACTGTTAGACATAGCTCAACATTCAACGTGCTGTGGCGTCATTTGTATTGTGTTTTTTGTGATATCTAAAATTTCTGTATTTTATGGTTTTCTGAATGCTTCCTCACTGAGATTAATTTAATCCTGTCTTTTTTGTTTTTTTTAAAAAAAATGGATAAACCTTCTCGTAGTAAGTGAGAGTATCACAATATTTTGATAACAGTGGCTGTCCACTAAAATTGGAAATAAAAATTGCACACTGTAAAGTAGCACCGAAATTTCTTGCGCAATAAAAATTGCTGCAATAAAAATTGCGCAAGAAAAATTGCAAACTGTAAAGCAGCCTTTACGTAAACAAACCTAACCAAACCAAAAAAAAGTGTGTTTTTTTATATTTTATATCTATAACTTTGTGGTTCCCCATTTTTTCTACTTTTAAGTTAAATTCATCGCTAATAGCATTACCGCTGTACACTTCTGTGATCACAAAAAATTCTTCATGACATTCATATAAATATATTGTCGAAATAATCTGTTGTTAAAGCAACACTAACTTAAACAATCAAATGTTTTTACATACAAAGTTAAATATTAGGTAAATTATTCCCTGATTTGTTGTAATTATTATTGAATCGAATAGTAGCAACAACATTCCTCGGATAACATTAGCAAAAAATATGTGGCTGTGAGGTGGTCGAAACTGCATGTACGAATATCTGTTGTGGATTTTTGTAAGGGTAAATACTGACTAGCATTCACTTGTAACAATATCGCGCGTACTCTGGCCAGATTGAACGCAAACAGATCGGAGCATTTGTTTGTAAAGTAACATTCTAAAGGTAGATCCATCACAAGTAAATGCTCACTAGACCGACAAAATATGAAAGAGCGTTTATGTGTAACAACAGTTATAACTGCACTGTTGTATGCTTGATATTTTGTTTGAAATGCGAATGTGAATGCTCTCCTTTTTCAGTGTAATGATCATTGCAACATTTTAGCAAATGTTACGTTTCAAACAAATGTCCAAATGATTATAAATGTTCACAATGTATTGGTTTATTGAGCATTTCTTTGTAACGCAGCATAATTCAAAATCCTACATTACAAACAATTGCTCGAGGTTGTTTCAGGCATGTATTTTTGTCAGTCTATTTTCCAACTTTAATGAGACAGTTTTTTTTGAACTTATACACATGTATAAGTACCTTTACACATCTTTATGAAGATGTGGTAATTCCTCTTTTGTTTGTTGTATAGGAAATGCAAAAAAAATAAAGGTAATACAACATGTGTGTATATCTACTTCAATATGTTTAAGTATGCATATATCTATAACAATATTCGTTCTTTAAACCAACTTATAAAATTAAATGTCCCTCATAATTCAATTTTCGTGGCAGTGGAATATAAATGCATCAAATTACTGATATTAAGACTGGATATAAGTTCTTTAGGAAATAGTATAATTGAGATACCGACATACATAAACGTCAATCAAGTTATGCCAGTGTTAAAATACCCATAAATACAAATAATTGACATATAATTGATATTTAGATTTGGAACTAGTCTCGTTGATTAAATACATTAATTTTTCAACCACCCCACAAGTTGATTTAATGACAAATTAAATTTATTGTTTAATTACAGCGACTATTTACTATTTACATATTTAATAAACTTTATAATTAGCCCAAATACGCAACAAGTTTAGTTTTATTTATACAAAAACATTACTTATATGCGTTGAGTTCAACATATTTCCCAAAATACACTAAATCTGTAAAACTCATAGTCAGACGTACATAAGTTCGAAGTCAAGTTAAGGTTAGGATTTTCAAATATGACTTCTGCTCTGTTTATTTTACCTGAAATATCAGTTTATTTCATTTCAGTTTAAAAATGGGTGTTTTATTATGCCATCTCATTTTGAGGATATCAGTTCCTACTGAAATTAAAAATACCATGATCAGTTTCTCATTTCACTTAAGACTGTGATAAAAGTGAGATTACAGTTGTTAGTTAGTAGTTAGTTTCTAAAAAAAGTTATTTAAAACGTGGTTTTCCAAATATCTAAGAGTCCATAGCACTATAATTTGGGCTACTCAATGGATATCTACAATTTTTTTCAGTGTTAGCTGTTTCATGTACGATTTTATCCGAAGAAAGATAATTCTCTAGTAATTAGTTTTATGTGACAATATACCATATATCTTCAAAATGATTGGCTTTGTATAGTTTTCTCTTCTAATTTGTAATTTTCTATATAATCTATAACTAAAATAAAAAATATCATCCTAACTTCGTTTTTAGGTGTTTCTTAGTTTTCATTTCATTTCAGTTTATTTCACGTCACCAAACAAATTGAAATGAAATGTTGGGTAAAAGAAACACAGCATTTGTATCGTATATACAGTGTCTGCCTCAATGTTGGCAACATACGGGAAACATTTTTGAATCGAGATATCGTAAAAATTGTTTTAGAGGCTGGATTTTGCTTGTCTGAGTACTTGAAAATATTTTTTTGACGTCAGTCACGCGATCACAGGTATGGCGAAAAAAAATGAGACAAAAAATTAGAAGTAAAATTAATTGTTGTTAAAAAAAAAGTTTGAAAAACGTGCTTATAATTTAATTTGAAGCAAAAATATCACCAACATATATTTTTATGACGCCATATCATGATATCTACATACCGGGTGTCAACTTAATCACTTTCGGGCTGTCAGTTTTTAAATTTTAAAGACATTTTAATGAAATTTCGTGTACGTCATATTTGGTATAAATGCCAATTAGTGGTTTACACAGCGGTATTGTGTAACTTGCATATGTTGTGTAAATGCATATAACTTTTAATTTTTAAATAGGACACCTTGTATATTTTCACAATTTGGAATCTGCAGGTCATGTTTAGTGATAAAGATCGTTTTTTTTTGTCTTTTTTGGTGTTTTTTAATTTTTTTTGTTTTGTTAATTATTTTAAATTGATTAAAATATCAATTATTGGCCAAATATGATTCTTTTGATCCAGAATGAGGTTTAAAAACTGCGATGGCTATGATAATAATGTCCTGTCACCGTTCAGTATCGATTAAAGTTCGCAAAAACATTTTTTTTTTAAATAACTTGAACAACTCAAATGGACATACGCCACTTTCATAACTGCAGTAAATTAAGCTTCTCGAGACAAATTCAACGGCGTATTAAATTTTGAATTTCGATTTTAAATTATCGTAAAAAAATATGAAAACCAAATTTAATGATGAATTCATTAATTGTGGCAGGAAATACATTATTTATTTAATAAGGAAAATGCGCCAAGAACCAAATTTCTTCTTCAAAAGATTTCTTCGTATGGGGTTATGTCAAAAATGTGTATCGTGCAACATCAACTACACTGCAAGAGGGAAGAATTAGGCAAGCTTTTGCCTCTATAACACAGGAAATGTTAGAAAATGTAACCAAACATGCGTTATTTCGCGTTCAGCAATCTCAGTTTTCTCTAGGTCGATATTTTGAAAATCTTATTAGATATTGATACTAATTACTAGAAATGTAATTACTAAATAAATTGTCCATTTCTCTTTTTAAAAAAGGTAGATTTTAGAAAGGTAGAAAAGGTTTTTACATTGCAATTAGTGTAATTACTCGTAATTATTTGGATTTTATATTTTTTTTTACGATAATTTGTTATCGAAATTCAAGATTTAATACGTAGTTGGATTCATCTCGAGAAGCTTAATTTTATGCAGTTATGAAAGTGGCATATGTCCATTTGAGTTGTTCAAGTTCATACAAAAAAAACTGTTTTTGCAAACTTTAATCGATACTGGACACTGACAGGACATTATTAACATACCAATTGCATTTGTTTAACCTCATTCTAGATCAGAAGAATCATGTTTGGTTGTAGTTGCTCTATTAATTAATTTCAAAAAAATTAAGTTATCAAAAAAACACAAAAAAAACAATCGTTTTCACTAAACATGACCTGCAGATTCCAAATATGTAAAAACATACAGGGTATCCTGTATAAAAATCAATAGTTGCACGCATTTCCTGTGAAACCGGAAGAGTAGAAATAAGCTGTGTCGACCATTAATTGGTATTTATACCAAATATGACATACACCAAATTTCATTAAAATATCGTTAAAATTTTTATTTTTAAAGACAAAATGAGTAAAAAATGACCGAAAGTGATTTCGTTGACACCCGGTATATTTTTAAATTCTTCGGTATGTAGAATTTCACTAATAAAAATGTTTCTATGTATTGACCTAGTGCTAGTCGTTTTAATTCTACTCTAAACACATCTGAAATCTGCATCAAGTCTTTGCTTTTCGAGAAGAGATCTTCATCTGAAAAACTATTTTTCCTGTACAGGGTATCTGGAAATTTTGTTTTTTTTTTTGGCTTTTTCATCTATTAGAAGTAGTCACTTACAATACTCATTCTGGGAACCTATATTTGAACGCAACGCATAAAAAAATATGTAAAAATCTAACAGAGCAGTTTCTCTTTATAAAGCTCTATTTTTTTCCTATACTACATCCGCCTATAAACAGTTCATTTCGCACTTAAATTCTAAATTAACATTATTTACATTAGCGCACAAAATTAACAGTGCTTTGCAAATTGCAGTGAAGGCAGACATTGAAAACATTTGTTCGTGAACCTCTTTTTTTTTTAAATTTATATTATTTAGTCTTAGCTATACGGTCTCCTTAACAATCAAATGCACAGTGTGGTTTCTATTTAAAATTACACATTTCTGCATAATATTTTCATACATACAAATCTGTATGAAAATTATAACTACCAAAATGTTTTGTTTTTATACTATTGTTATTAATATTATTAATAATTAAATTGTGCCATATGAATTGAATATTTTTTTAATTTTGAGTGTCTTTTTTTTTTCCAATAAAAAATAATTTTATTATAAAACTGATAAAAATGAATTCCTGAAAGTTTGCACATCTATAAGTTCATTATATTAGAAGAATATAATATAATTCTAGTTCTTGCAGTAACAAAATTAAATTAGAAATAAAACTTTAAAAAAAGGCATTTAAAACTATTTTCTAAAATAGGTATATGTACAGTGTCATCCATAAAGTTTGCACCATATGGGAAAAATGTTTGTGTTTGCATTTAAGAAATTCTTTTGACCGTTAGTTGTTTGGGCATTTTGGATCTTTAAACTAAAGTAGCGCCCATCAAACCTAATAAAAAAGTTCATAATATACGAGTGGCATACGAAAATTTGAAGTCGACCAAAGAGTAAACTACCCTTATACTCAACCCTAGAGAAAAATATTATAAAGAAAAGTTATTCCTTTGTAAAATATCTGTTCCAATATGAAGTTTCAGTGCAGTATGGAGAAAAAGCGGTTTCTTTTCAACTTACCCTCGTACCACAAATCGAACGAAATCGCTCATCATTAAAATCGTATTTTAAGAAGAAGAAAAATATTGTTATTGTTCAAAATAATGTAAATGGGCAACGAATAACTCAGTTACAAAAAAGTCAGCAAGAAATGAAATCATTTTTGATGCAAACTTTATTTTATGTTCCAGAATAATACAAAAAGTAAATGATTATTGGTAAACCTCGTAGAAATCACACTTTTTGAGGCGATACTTTTGTAATAACATTTGAAAAACACAACATTATGTTTCTTAAAAATACAGTGTGTATTTGTAAGTTTGATGTGATGTCTTGCAACTTTAAAAGTTTTGCTTTTCATGTTTCGAGACATCATGTTGACTGTTGTATTGCTTTGTAAAATTAAAATTATTTCCACTTTATAGCAGTTATATTTTTTAACAACCTTTATTACAAATGTTATTCTAAACGTGCTTTCTAACTTCTTGTATTATTCTTGAACATAAAATAAAGTTTGTAACAAAAATTCGTTTATTTCTTGCTGACCTTTTTATAATTTAATTATTCGTTGCCCATTTATGTTTTGACCAATACCAATAAAATAGATAAAACAAGGCCCTTGCCTTGTTTTAGCTTGCTTTTTTTAATCTCGCCACCACAGAAATTGATTTTCGCTTTGATACAAGCCATCATGACTGTATTAGAGAGAGCGAGAAAGGAAGTACTCCCTGTATTTCTCATACATGATTATAACACACCTGTTTCCTGTAATAGGTACCAACTGCTACAGGCGGAAATCGAACTCATACTGAAATATCTATCCGGCTAATGCCCATTTCTCACCTACCGCTATAGCAAAGCCGCGGCAAATCTTTTTATTATAATACTTTTATATGTTTACAAAATAACAAATCAATAAAAAAAATATTTACACGTTAAACCCAAAAAAAAAAACATGATAATCAGAAATAATATTGAATAATCATTGTTTTCAAGTTAGGCAATTATTACATATTTGTTAAATTTCGAAATGCTTGCAAAAGTTTACATTATTAAATTAGGTAGATATAGCGCAACATGTTTTTAACAGTTTTAAGTATATGTTTATAATAATAAAAAAATATTTTTGCAATTTTAAATAAAAACACACTGTATCAAAATAAACAGAATTACTCTACGTATCATCTTCATAACAATAGGATAACAATGTATTTGTAACATAAAAGCACACATTTACGTCTTTTGTTTTTTGTTTTTTATTATTTACTTCAAGGCTAACATGTTTTGCATAACGATTTTACGTTTTTACTCATTTGGCACAGCTATTTTTAGCTTTGTCGTAACATCATTTTTATGTATTTTTATTAATACTGCATTTTTACAAAATAAATATTTGGATATTGTTAAAATATATTTGTGTATATACAATTTGCGATTATTTGCTATTTTTGTTTCTAAGAAGTGCCTCTCCCACTAGGTTTTGCTAGGGTGTCACCGATTGTCATATTTTAAACATAAAAGCAGCTCTACACAAATCTACACAACATGCTAATTACGTCCAGTTTTCTGAAAGGAACCAATATTTTTTACCATAAATTTTATTGTTCGAACTCCCATTTTACTCGTCCTATTCAATGTAAAATCATCAAACGTATCAAAACTGTACAATAAAATATAGTGACATGTTTAACTCACAAAAACGAAGCACTATTGTGATTTTTTTTAATGAGTGAAATTCAAGAAATCGTATTAGTGATTTTTATACAAAAAACTGAATATATGTATTAGTAAATAAGACTAAACTTGGTACACCCTCATTTTAGGGGATGCTGAATTCAGTGGTGTATTCAGATTTTTTTGTATCTAAATTGTTAATATAATTTCTTCAGTCATCAAAAAAACACACAGTAGGCTTTGGTTTGGAGGAGAATGAAGAAAAAAAAATGATTTTTACTTTGATTATCATCTTGGTCAGTTGCTAGGATTGCTTTGAAAACACAGGCCAATCAAATTTGATTGATTTTCGGAAGCAGAACTTTTCCGAAGGTTTTCGGTACGCTGAATCCGAATCTGGTTCGAATCAGAATTGCTCTATCACCTCAGGTTTTTGAGATTTCCTAACCTAAAAGTGCAAAAACACTGTTTTTTGATATATTTGCATATTTGGGGGGTATGTAACATCATGAGGTAAATATTTTGTTTTCATAGAACTTGAGATATTATCTAAATGTATGATTATTTCTCTTTACAATCAATTTTGAATCGTATGATATCTTTTTTTTCACCGAGATATGGTAAATTGAGGTTTGTGTCTCATCGATCTACATTTATGTTAAGATATCTCAAAAACCCGATACGATAGAGCAATTCTGAAGCCATATTCGGATTAAACCCATCGAAAACTTTCAGAATAGTGTACTAAAATTTCTACTTCCAAAAAGAACCCAAAATTTTAATTAAAAAACTTGAAACAAAGTGAATAAAATCTTTGTCTGGCATATTTGTAATTTTTAAAATCTGATAGTGGATATATAATTAACGACCCTTAATACGCTTATACAGTAATTTAACAGTATTTAGAAAAATACGCTCAAAGAGGTAAGTCAGTGTCGGCTCGTGGGTGTGTTACATGGGTGGGCACAGGGTGTGTCAGTAGGATTACTTATTAGTTACCAATGGCGCCGCAGGCGAAAATTTTTAAAATGTTCAAGGTCATGCGTTTTACTGACACTTCAGAATTTCAATGAAAAATTCTTTTATACAAAAATATAGACTTTCACAAGAATAATTTTTGGGATTTGGTAGCTTTTTGAAATAATATTTAGTCACGAATATTGAGGGCTTCAATATATTAAAATAATGGGTGGCAACATGTGAAAAAAATTTGATATAGGTATCTTACCGTTATTTGTAGAGAAAATCAGCTCGCCTGTCCTTATTGTTCAAAAAAATGTTAATCGCCTTTTCATTAAAGTCCCGGATTTGTTTCACAAAATTTAATACAATTAATTATTTGGTTTAAAATATGTCTGTTTTTATCCACATTTTCATTGTGACGTCTTATATTTTCACGATAAACACTATCAAGCTGTTGCCTTATGTCTACCTTTCTCAACACACTAAAATCTAAGATGTTATGTAAATGTTTTTCATTGTAGCTGGCATGTTTCTTAGCTCGTTCATTTAAATGTTTTAAATCACTCACCCCTTCTTGAGTCCATGCACTTTTGTTGCCACCCATCATTAAACAAATAAAACAAAACAGTTTGTTTCTTGGATACCCACATAACCACTTAAATCTGTCATAGACACTACTATTAAAATTTCGTGAATAATTTCGCGATTTTCCTACGTCTGTTTTGGAAATAATCAAATCGGGTATCGGCCTTCCTAACCGTTTAATTTCCGTTCGGATCTCGTATGTAATATCTTTATTAGTCAATAAAAAGTCCACCGAATTCATTTTGAAACGTTTCACAATTAAAAACAGTAAAAACACACTTCTCAGCGAAGAAAATAAACAATCACTAAAAAGGTCACTCAAAAAGTGTGACCCGTTCAGCTGATTTTCGAACGATTTAACGACGTCTATCTGCTGCTTATTGTCTCCAAACATACCAGTCACCGAAAAAGCCCGATTAAAAACGAGGGCTGGGATACTGTGTGCCCTCGGCCACGCGCGCGAAATGCGACTACGGTGGCTCGATACGAATTCAGACTACGGTGGCTCGGTGCTCGATCGATAGTCTGTCATATATATGTGATAAAAATCATTATTTGTGGTATAAAAGGAATAATAATTAGAATATGAATAGTTTGTCGTATACAATTAATTGATATTATTGTAACAGTAATTTATAGTAAATTAACACAAAAGAAATATTTTCTATTGAAATTTGGGCTGGGCACGTGCCCCTGTGCCCTTTATCAGCAGCCGCCACTGAGGTAAGTACCTTGTATTTTGCTTTTGGCTTGCATTTGAATAGATCGGTGAGACATAAACTTCAAACTGACATATCTCAGTGAAAAAAAAGATATCTGGACGATTCAAAATTGATTGTAAAGAGAAAGAATCATACTTTTAGATGCTATTACTAGTTTTGTGAAAATAAAATACCTTATGATGTGACCAAGAAGACTAGAACTAAGGAGACCGAACTCGTACGGTATCATAGGCTCAAATCTGTCCGCCTCCAGAAGGCGGTGTAAGCAGTGACGACGTCACGTGATGAATATTTAATATGTCATTCCATACAATTCTTTACTAACAGCTAGTGTATAAACTAAATAGACTAAAGGCCTCTTTACAGTTTGCAATTTTTATTGCCGGTAAGAAAAATTGCAGCAATTTTTATTACGCGCACGTGTATTTATGTCTGTTTGGACAATTTCTTAACAAATAAACATAAATACGCGTGGGCGCAATAAAAAATTGCTGCAATCTTTCTTGCCGGCAATAAAAATTGCGTACTGTAAAGCGGCCTTAAGTATGTAAACTATAAAACTTAATAACTGTCAGCTGTCACTAATGACACTTCACAAATGTCACAGTATGCTTACATGCCGTTTGGCTTTAATAAAAATACAATTCGAATGTTAAATAAATATGGTTCGAAAGTGCTGTGTTGCATTGTGTGATACAAGAAGCGTTCCGAAGCGTCAGAATAACCTGACATTATTTCAAATTACTGATTCCTTTGTTGTATTGTTAACGTTGAAGCACGTAACACGAAATATTTTGAGTACATTTTCATAATGATAATTACGAAAATTTGTAATTCGCACCCCGCACATTCATACGAACTCTTAACCTCTAACGTACACAGATTAGTACAGAAGCACGACAAAACTGCTTACAGCGCCTCTAGAGGCGGACATATTCGAGCCCGTCGCGTTATACAGCGAAAAGCCACAGCTCTGTCTCCTTAGTTCTAGTCTTCTTGGATGTTACATAATTCCAAATATGTATGTCAAAGAGCAGTGTTTTTGACACTCAAAATACCTCAAAAATTATGACACCAGATTCGGATTTGGCACACCGAAAATCTTCGTAAAAGTGTACTAGAATTATTTCTGCTTCCGAAAATCAATCTTTTGTTGGTCTGTGTAATAATTTAATAATTTAGTGTTGTACAGTTATGCATATATGTAATACAGAAATGAACTGAACTCAAACATCGAAGTAAAAAAATATGAAAGCATCCAGTGCATAAAAAAATTAATAAACATTTTCCAGGTTATACTTATACATACTATGTATATTGAATAAATTTGTTGTGGATGGGATTACCCAAATTCAGGGGCATAAATCTTCATTAGAAAGCTGGACATAATGCCTACATACACCTTATCCTCATAAATGCACTAAAACGAAATGTTTATTATTTAAAATACGACATTTATAATATGCACAACCATTTATGGCTCACGATGAAAGCGTATTTCACTAAAGCTGTACACAACAATTATTAACAATTATTTATGGAGACGATGTTTTATTACAATGGTTTTAATGCATATTATATTGAGTCTACTAGGAATTGTTTCTATATACCTGCGCCATTTTTTTTTAATAAATCAACGATTTTCACGGCTCGATAGTGAGGTTCGTTCGCCTCACTGTCGAGCCGCTCACGGCAAAATATTCATGTTCATACTATATTCATGTAACGCTCACGCTTCGGTCCGATCACGCTCCCGTTCCTATCGGTTAAAAAGAATATCTAATAGTCCAAGAGCTGGTAAACATTTTTGGGAAGGTATTTGAGGCAATGTGAAAAGTTGCTCAAAACCTGGCTGATGGGTTAGGGGGCTTAAGCGACCATAACATTTTTCAAGAAGCGAAATAGTTTTTGAAAAAAATGTTCTTGAGGCGCATTGAGATTTTAACATTTTAAAATTTAATATTTAAAGAGTTGAAAAATCAGAAAGCCAGATCATTTAACTGGGTCAAAAAGTTTGCAAGACCTTTGCAAAATTAATTATTTGTATTTTATTGTAGGGTATTATTCGTGACTAAAAATAGTTATTTACAAAAAGACAGGTCGTTTCGGTGGGACGGACATTTTACCCGCCAGGTGAGTGAGAATGTTCAACGTGACTGGGAGTGAGTAGTGCGGTGCGCAAGTTGAACTGGGAGAGAAGGCGTATATTGGCAGCTGTCTCAAGAGGAAGCACGATGCAGTGTGATAGGCTCCCGCAAAATCACGTGATTAAGAGCATTTGTGCGGTCGTTTGTAAGAATTTTGGAGTATTTAAATCGTTATTAGTCGTAATTTTGTTATTTTTAAAACTTTTAGACTACGAATAACTAACATTATTTATGGGTATATTAAATAAAAAACAAAACAAAATAATACCATACCTTGTGGGGAAGGAGGCACATCAGAATTTCTAGATGAAGTGGCATGATATTTTTTCATTAAAGCTAGGAAATTTTTGTAACAATGGGTATGATAACCGTCTTTTAGGTTGGAATTGGTTGGTAAAATAATGCCTTTATATTTTAACCCATGTTTTTTTCTAATTTCCAACAATTCATTACTTTTTTTCAATGTCTTCTCATTAAAAATAATTATTTTTTTCATTGTATTTTGTGCAAATAACACACACTTTTTTTACACAATTATCACTATCCATTGCAAATAATCATCGACAAAAGAGGACTTTTATAAAAACACATGTTAGATAAATACGTTGCAGTATATGACAGAACGTTTTAAATACATACTCCAAAATTCTTACAAACGACCGCACGAATGCTCTTAATCACGTGATTTTGCGGAAGCCAATCACACTGCATCGTGCTTCCTATGAGACAGCTGCCGATATATGCATTTTCTCACATTTCAACTTGCGCACCGCACTACTCACTCCCACTCACGTTGAACACTCTCACTCACCTGGCGGGCAAAATGTCTACCAACTTATTAAAAAAAAAAAAAAAAAAAAAAAAAAAAATTTGGTGCCAGAAAAAGAGGTTAGCTGGAAAGTTCTATGGGATTTATAAAAATTTCATATCCCATGGATTTTGGAAAATAAATCTGCCCTAGCTGAATTTCATAATCATTTTTGAAGCTCAATTTTTCTTTACAACCCCTTTTAACCTCCTTAGGGGTTCAATTTTAAAAAATATACCGTGTGTGTAAAGCCAACATCGACCAGTTATGAAAAAGGACAAACAGAAGTGAGACGTCAGATAAGAAGCAACCGCACACGCATCGAAGGTAGTGAGGAAATAAGACCGGCCCTCTCACCACCTGTGCTTGTTGTTAGACCGAGAAGTGTAGCATTTGTCCTTTTTCACAACCGGCCGATGTCGGCTTTATACAAACTGTATATTATAATCTATTATTATATCTATATTAAAATCTGTTTTTGGGGGTTTTTGGGGTCTCTGTTGGGGTGTTGGGTTCATTAAGCCTGGTCCTCAGAGCTTCGTCATGTAGCTGAGACGTTCCTCCACTAAGTACTTAAAAAATGTTTACTACTTCTAGTCCCCACGACACAGTTTGAAATATTGTAGTTTATGGTATATTTGCAGTACAGCTTGCCATTATTAATTAATACATTTTTATATAATTGTTACATTTCACGGATATAAGAATGAATGTAAGAAAGAGATTATTAAATTACTTTATAGTACAGTAAATAAGCCGGAAAATACTGTAAAATCTGGAAAAGTTGATAAGCAGCTCCGATTTAAAAAATATTTGTTTGTACGTGTTCTTTAGACCCTCAGGAACATTCATTACCACTAACATATGCCTTGCTATGAAAAATGAAAAAAATTAGGGTAGTTTTCCCACCCCAAGTGATAACAAATTTTAAAAATTCAAAATTTCACCACGGAAATCGTCTCTGGGGTTTTCGGGGTCGCTGATTACGAATCGAAAAATCGAGTGAGGGTGGTTGTACTCCATTAAAACCAGCCCTAGAAGTGACAGAGATGGAAAAATTTTAAAAATTCAAAATTTCACCTCGGAAATCGTCTCTCGGGGGTTTTCGGGGTCGCTGGTCAAGAATCTTAAGTTCAGTTACAAAAATTTAAACGTCTAATGCAATGGAGCAATATAATTCCACTTTCAAGTTTTCGATAGCTGATTCGTTTGTAAGCTGTAGGATTTTACTTTTAAGTATGAGATTTTTGCCGTGAAAAAATCAATATTTATGATTCATGTTTCAAATGTTATGTTTATGTTCAAAATGTTATGTTATATTTATGTTTCAAAATTGCGAGCCACCTGCAACTACTGACATTACAGAGGATGAAGTGGTTTGCCCGGCTGAAATGATAGTAGAACAAGATATAAGTGAAGACCAAGAGGGCCCCACCAATACTGCATCAGCAATGCTCGAAAACAACTCTGATTACGATTGATGTCAATTATATTTGTAGATTATAAGCTCATTTTATGTACCCAGTTTTTTTTTGAAATTAAAGAAAACTTGAAAAACGATTTCATTACACTCGTAATTTTTTTTTCAATAATTTAACTACATTAAAACCAAAATTCGCGCGCATATCATATTGAGAGTTTGAATTGTTGTAATTAGACCTCGGATTCGTAATTAGCGACCCCGAAAACCCCCGAGAGACGATTTCCGAGGTGAAATTTTGAATTTTTAAAATTTGTTATCACTTGAGGTGGGAAAACTACCCTAATTTTTTCATTTTTTATAGCAAGGCAGATATTAGTGGTGATGAATGTTCCTGAAGGTCTAAATAATACGTACAAACAAAATTTTTTTTAAATCGGAGCTCCTTATCAACTTCTCCACATTTTCCGGCTTATTAAGTGGACTATTAGGTATTTTCATAAAAGAAAACGAAATATCACATAGAATTTAAAAAGCTAAATCGTTAAAATAAGGTAGGTAAACAATGGATAAAAATAAGTAATCAAGAGTAAATGATGTAAAATGTACACCTTTTGTGTCAATTTCTTCTATAATTCTTTTAGTAAATTTGCTAAGATTATTTCTATGGAAAAGCTGTAATTAGCTTTGTTGATTGGTCTCAGCTTTTCCAAACGAAAAACCATGCAAAAATGTCTATTTACATAAACAACGCAACGCATTACGCAAGTGCGATGCTGACGACAATGTAGTTAAAATAATTCAACTGCACAAGACAGTCGCAACGACAGCATAGTAAACTTGATGGAATATAGTGGAAATTAAATAAAACGTTTTTATTGGTCGATGATGTGTCGCCAGCGATACGACGAAGGTCTGAGCACTAGATTTTAGGCTGATGCCAAAATTTAATTTTGACATCATGACAGCTGTCAACAATCCGTCAATATTCCTAAAAAAGGTGAGAAATCGATATTGTAAATGTGCATCATTTATAAGTTTTTGAATTCGCTTATAGAGGTGTGGCTATTAAATAACCGAACTGATGCTGCTACCAGTGCCCTGCGAGCCTGTCGCGACAAGTGTGAACAGAACTGTGTCTGGTGATACTTTCTCCACCCTGAGTTCGCTGGACAAGTAAGTGGATCGCTCAGTTTGACTGTAGCAGTCGTTTGAATTAGTGTAATGTAGGATTTGGTGACCTGTTTCCATATAACTATATAGTTAATTAGTGGGATGAGGCCAAATGTTTCCAAAAAAAAAAACTAATTTTCACTTAGTCGACGTTTCGCAAAATTTATTTGCATCCTCAGGACTAATTGAATAAGCTTTTTGTTGTCGTTTTTAAAAATAAATATGAATGAAACATTGATAAAAAATTAATATAACATAAAATAATAGAATACAACGTACTGTCACACAGACGATGCATCGGCTATCTAAGGATAGCCGATGTATGCCATCCCATGTAGTTAGATGCATACAGTACGTTGTATTCTATTATTTTATGTTATATTAATTGTTTGTTGTAACTTTTAAATTAATTTGTTGTAACGACAACAAAAAGCTTATTCAATTAGTCCTGAGGACGCAAATTAATTTTGCGAAACGTCGACTAAGTGAAAATTAGTTTTTTTTTTTTGGAAACATTTGACCTCATCCCACTAATTAACTATATAGTTTGAATTAGTCTATGCATCAGTGATGCGTCGAAAAAATGTTAAGTGTTCAGAGAACAACGAGTTAATCTCAAGTTTCTTGTTAAACTGGGGAAAACTTTTACAGAAGCTCATGCAATGTTAAAACAAGTGTACGGGAATTAATATTTATCCCGCACACAAGTTTTTGAATGGTTTAAACGGTTTAAAGAGGGGCGTGAAACGACGAAAGACGATCCCCATCCCGGACGGCCCTCAACGTCAAAAACGGACCAACGGACATTGAAAAAATTGGTAAATTAATCCGCGAAGATCGTCGTCTAAGCATCCGAGGGCTTGCTGAAATAACAATAATCGACAAAGAATGTGTTCGCCAGATTTTGCGTGATTTGAAAGTTTGCGTAAAAATGGTGTCTAAACTCCTCACTCCCGAGCAAAAGGAAACAAGAATGAACATTTGCGCTGACATTCTAAACAACATTGACACTGATCCAGGCTTATTAGACATGCTGACATTGAAGGGGACAAGATTCGAAAGCGTGCAAGCGAATGGATTCTTTGTTGGAGCACTGCTTTCAACAATGGAAAAGTCATATGGAGTGGTATAGAGATCACCAAGGGGAGTACACTGAAGGCGAAAAAGTTGCTACTGTAATTGGTAACGAATAAAAAGTGTTATGATAGCAGTTAGGTTATTTAATAGCCACACCTCGTACAAGAATATGATGCCAAAATTGGATTTTGACATAATTAATATTAATTATTGACTTTACTAATTTAGTATGCATCACCCAATACATACTGCCCTTCATCCATTCAGTAACCACTTTCTCCTGTTATCAATCGTATCGGATTTTCTTTTAACCTACTGACACTTTGGAATTATCTCTTGTAGGCATTTCTTACACGATTCCTTAGGAGTACACAAGGTCCAACCTTGGCCTCCCTATTTTTATTTTATTAAAATTTCTCTGTCCCTAGACCTGACTATTTTTTTTTAAATTACTTAGAAGTAAATACATTAAACATTGTTTACCCTACAAAACACACTTACTACTGTTACATGTCTCGGATATTCTGAAACTTAATATATCATGTAATATTCTTTTCAAGAAAACAAACTTAATTTATAAAATAAAACTAGACAGGACACGAATTTAAGGACCTGAATAATATTCGATACAAAATTTACTTTCAGTCATATCACACATTGTCTCCTGGCCTTGTTGCTTTTTCACCCGAATGATATTTTAAAGATACAAACACCTTAAAATTTTTTAACATTTATTGACGTCTCACCCTTTGCTCTATTTATGAAACCAATTTATTGATGTACAAGGAAATTTTAAAATACATTTTTACAAATTTGATTTTTCAGAGATTACCTCACTTTTCCTTTATTAAACTAATAAGGACTTTATGAACCTTGTCCTTGAACAAATTTTTTTGTTCCAAGACTGCATCTCGAATCTTTTCATAACAAATTTGTAGAACAAACATCTATAATCACCTGTTTTTAATCATTTTAATATTATTCCTCTGTGTAAATCATATGTTAATACATATTTTAAAATACAAGATAATTTATAAAATCTAACCACCGTAATTGAAGAAACTAGTGATTTTAAGTAACTGGTCTGACTATTTTATTTTTATTGTATTTGAAAATATATTATATGACAGCTGTCAAAAATCTGTCAAAATTCCTGAACAAGGGGAAAAGTCGATATTGGCTTCCTGTTACAAGTTTTCATGATCGCTGATCACAAATATGATGTAAGTATTGAATGTTAACATAACGACAGCTGACAACAAGCTGTCAAAATTCCTGCGTGAATTATTTCATTAGGTCTTGACTGGACTATCGCCAGATTAGTCGGAAGAAAGAAGGCCGTCGTTTATTGGAATGCGCGCTCCTTGTAACTAGAAACAATTCCGTTCCTACCACAGCTACGGCACCTGCGGGACGCCACGCCCGCCGACTTTCAGTCGTTTTTTTCAACGGCCGGAGCGCCCCCACGGCACCCTATGATACACGTGATATGTAGTACGTAGTAGTTGTAGAGGGTTCAGTCGATGACGTGACTCGGCCCCGGGGGGTCGCTAGGGGGGAGGCTAAGCAAATGTTAAGCTTCCAGGAATATGAGGGCCGTCGGCTTCCGCTCCATATTGCTCTTCTTCGCCTCGACGACCAGGAACTCGATCTCCTCGCGGTCACGCCTGGCGAACGACTCGGCGATGAGGCGGGCGACGTCCTGGTGCTGCAGCCCCTCCACCCTGGTGCCGTCCACCTGGAGGATGAGCTGGCCCACTTCCAGGCCGCCCGCGTAGTACGCGGCGCCGTTCTCCTGAAACACGAAGCGACGCACAGTGGGTTAGAATCGGACAATCCTGGCCAAAAATCGAGAAAGGTAGAAAATTTGTCAAACTATATCGAATTCAATGTTTTTTGGGTCGCTGATTTCAAATTTGTACTTTATAAAAGGTGATTCAATTTGGATTTCCTCAAAAAAGGTATTAAAAAGAACACGGAGAAGTTGAAAAATATAAACAATATTTATTTGCACTTTGAGGTTAGTGCATTACAATTATGTATAAAAGATGATATCATGTAAATGACCGCCGCGGCTCACGTGGCATGACGTAATCCGTTTTTGAAAATTTTCGACTACTCTACGGCACAAATCAGGTTCTATGCCGGCTATTTCGCGTCTGATCTCCTGTTTCAGATCTGCAATTGTGTTCGCTTTATTCTTGTAAACTCTGCTCTTCATATACCCCCAAAGAAAAAAATCTGCGGGGGTTAAATCACATGAGCGCGGCTGCCAATTGATGTCGCCGTTACGTGAAATAATGCGACCTGGAAACTTGCCGCGCAGTAATTGTATTGTTTCTCCTGCTGTGTGGCAGGTGGCACCGTCCTGTTGAAACCAGAGATCTTCGATGTCCATAACTTCCAACTGCTCCCAGAAAAAATATGTTATCATGTTCCGATAGCGAACGCCAGTAATCGTAACAGCGTTCTCCGCATGATTCTCGAAAAAAAAAATGGGCCAATTACGCCTCCGGACTAAAAAGCACACCAAACAGTCACCTTTTGAGGATGCATTGCCGTTTGAACAATCTCTCTTGGATTTTCCACTCCCAAAATGCGGCAATTGTGCTTGTTTACGAAGCCACCAACGTGAAAATGTACCTCATCGCTAAATATGATTTTCATTCCAAAATTTACACCTTGTTTTCGTATCCAATCTGCAAACACACGGCGCTGTTGATGGTCTCGAGGCTTCAATTCCTGTGTTATTTGGAGTTTGTATGGGTGTAACTGCAAATCTTTTGTTAAAATTCGCTGTGTAGTGGAATATGTAAGGCCCACTTGCTGCGATCGATGACGAATCGATGTGTTTGGATTTTCGGTCACACTTTCGCGAACAATGGCAATATTTTGTTCCGAACGACCTCTACAAGCATGCCGAGGGGTTTTGATGTTAGCTACGGATCCAGTTTGCTCGAATTTTTTGGCAACATTCCAAATTGTCTTCTCAGAAGGTCGATTTTGCGCGCCAAAATATTCACGTAAAGCACGAAATGCGCGTTTCCTCGATCGGTCATTTTCATAATAGGCTTGGAGAATTTTAACACGTTGTTCGGTCGTGTATTGCTCCATGACTATTTTTGTTTATGTTTATAGTTTACAAATCTGACGTTACCGTTGACAAATACAGTGGCATATCAAAAATATTTTAGATTGTAATGTGGAAACTCAATTTGAATCACCCTTTATTTCAAAAAAATAAAATGGCGGCCCGAAAGTAACCGCTTTTTGCGATAAAATCAACTTTTAAAAATTCAAATTAGAGTATTCATATTTTCTGTAAATAAGATTTTAATTTAATACTCTCCTCGAAAGGGAAACAAAATGGCGGACCGGCAGCAACCGCATGTAACCATTTTTTCGCGATAAAAGGTACTTATTATGATAAAAATTAGAGCATTGATATTTTCTGCTTATATAATTTCAACTAAATCGCCTTACCGAAAAAAACAGGTGGAGAACCGGAAGTAACATGATTGAACAGAACATGAACATGACAGAAAACCTCAGTTAAGTTGGATTAGGTTAACTAGTAAAATAAAAAATATATATTTCACGGAACATTGAGACACCCTATATTTCTCCTTCCACTAGTCAATAGTGTACACCAGGTATATACATTTCCCCCCTGGGTTGGGACTTACTATTGTATCGGGGATGAACACCTGCTTTGACGCAGGTACAGTTAGAATTGCCCCGAGAACGCTCTATTGGACGCGCCTTTCTATTTTTGCATGTTTCACTGAAATAAGCAATTTCAAGCAGCCAATTTTTATGAATTTATTATTCCACTAATACTTCCCACATGTTAAATTGTGAATTAGTGTTAGAACTCTGTAGATACAAATTATTTTCCTACTTTTCTTTCGCAGAGAACATTTATTTTCCATAGTAAGAAATACAAAAGTTGAATTTCAACGCATAGATAATATTTTACATCCCTTCAAGAGTAGCCTCCATTATTTTTAAGTTGGAAATACACCTTGTGGTAACAAAAATTCACAACACAAGAACGTTGAGTGTTTCGGGACCGATTCTCGTACCGTTACGCACTCGAAGGTGGCTAACTTCCGACTGAAGTAGAACGGCATGTATAAAACCTAGGTAGCTGTCGTTTCAGTATTACACGCAGGAAACCCTGCTTCACAAAGCTATATGAATTAAAACAGAATATAACGAACTTGGTTTTTCGATTTTTGGCCAGGATTTTCCGATTCTAACCCACTGTACGACGGGTTGAATAACAGCACTGCTAGGCCTACATAAAAGGTGTTCCTAAAGTAGATAGCACAGCTACACAAAAAAACAATTATTCTGGATATTGATCTTAGTATCCCCATGTATTTTTCGACGCTGAATTCGAATCCAACCTCAAAAAAGTCAATACACCCTCAAAATTTTGAGATAGGGGTAAGAAATGAAAATTTCACAAAACACGCAATTTTTATTCCAAGAATATATTTCTGGGGGTTTATGTGACAAAATAATTATTTACGCAAAGTTTGATATGAAGTGGTGGAAGCAGTATTTTACTGTGACCGACTACTATGATTCGTTATGATCTGCTGTGAGCTTGCCCTAAACATTTTCGCACCCCCTTCAACCCCTGTCATTATCATTTTCACCTCTGGGTTACATTTCTTGCTATTGGAATGTTGAAATTTGAAATCAGCAACCTCGAAAACCCCCTGAAAGTATATTCTTGGAATAAAAATTGCGTATTTTGTCAAATTTTCATTTCTTACCCCTATCTCAAAATGTTGAGGGTGTATTGATTTTTTTGATGTTGGATTCGAAATTGGAGCCGAAAAATACATGGGGATACTAAGGTCAATATCCAGGATAATGATTTTTTGTGTGTAGCTGTGTAGTCAAAATTAGAGGACATGTAGAGCAAGTGAAATAATAACGAAAGCCTTAATAATTGTGTTTTTTTTTTGTTTGTAAAATTTTCGAAGGAATAATCACATCGAATTTTTTGTTATTTCTGCTGTATTGTATTATTTAATTACACTGTTCTGCATTTTGAATTTTTGTGCCGCTCCCTGATATTTTTTTGGGTTTTGTGTCTACTGTAATGTGCTGAATTCAAATATGAGCTCAGTTTTTACCTATCACCCATACGTTTTTAGAGATGGGAAGAAGAATACAAAAAATGAGAAACCCAAACCACAAGCAATCTAGTGATTTTCGAAGATTAAAAAACAAAAAATTTACAAAATACACTTCATTTTATATCGAAAAAAGTAATAAACACAAATTATTTTATTGTATTTTTTCCCTTGTATTCGCCGGGATCAGTTTCACGTTTGAGGGCCCAATAGTAGTCGGCTAACATGTTTGTTCCATTTTCCACTATACCGCTTCTCCATTTGAGCAATTTTCTGATCAAGTATTTCGTCGTGTTCGTGTGAAACTGCACCTAAATTGTCAGAGAAGAATTCCAAATGGGAGTGAAGAAAATGCAGCTTAAGTGACATGTTGCAACCTAACATCTTGTAAGATTGGATAATTTCTTCAACTAGATCTTTGTAGTTCTCCGATTTCTTGTTACCTAGGAAGTTGCTACATACATTTTTGAGGGCAGTCCAGGCCCTATTTTCTTTTCTCGAAAGTGTAATTTCAAAATTTTCGTCTTTAAAAAGTTTTTTTTAAAGACGAAAAAAAAAACGCGCGAATTTCCGTCTCAAATAAAGAAAAGCATTTCCTTCCGTATTTAAGGCTTTAACAATTTTTTATAAGCCCTAGTTTTATGTGCACAGGAGGTAAATTGATGGTCTGCTGCTCTACTAAAGGTTAAAACAACAATATTT
This sequence comes from Aromia moschata, assembly GCA_029963805.1. Classification (NCBI taxonomy): domain Eukaryota; kingdom Metazoa; phylum Arthropoda; class Insecta; order Coleoptera; family Cerambycidae; genus Aromia; species Aromia moschata. The sequence goes on along the minus strand of JAPWTK010000047.1, from coordinate 1,427,080 downwards.
GGTGTAGCCACTCTGCAGTCCTGTAAGTAGTGCAACAACTTTTAGATCGGCACAGATATTCTTTATGATCTTCGTATTTTACAGTTTGAAGTAATATACGCATGTTCTTGTACGTTTCTTTGATATTTACAGCATAACCCACGAGAATAGATGGTTGTTCGTTTCCATTAAACAATAAAACTGCATCGAGACTTGTCTTCGAAGAGTCAATAAACAGTCGCCACTCGGTAGGGAAGGCCGAAACGTGTTGTTGATGTTCTCTACATTTTCCTACGTGATTCGACAATTTACGGGTCAGTGTAAGGGTTACACAGGTAGAAATTATCGAAATAACACATTAGTTTGGCAGGGAGGATTTTCATGCAGAACAGTGTTACCATTAACTATTAGCACCATTTTAACAATATGTTAAAGAAAATGTAAGCTATCTATAAATATATAATTATGATGTCTTTTAATGTAATGATAAAAAAAATGATGAAAAAAAATGACTTAATGTAATAATAATCATTTATAGCACAAAATATTCAAGTATCAAAGAAAATGCATACAAACTCCATTTCTGTCAGTTTTTCTCTTCGTCAACGTTGTGTTGTATTGTTTTTAAAGGGCATTCCATATTTTACGGTATTCAACGAAAGATATTCAAGACCCTTTAATAATAGCACGGGGCCATTTAAGAAATTCCCGAAACTATTTAACTGATAATCCTTTGTGACAATCGATTCAACAGTTAAGTTTTAACCTACTAGAATAAGAAACCGTAGCATTCTAATATAACATTATCAACAAAAATTCCTCTTCCAATTTCCATTGAAACGAATGGTGTTTTAAAATAGTTAATTATTTATAATATTTAGATCGAAAATTAAATTTATTTGTACCCAAGATACAGGGTATTTACTAGACTTTGAACTAAAGTAATTTTTAGTATTTTTATCCAAACTACCCCTTTGACACCTGTATTCTTGTTTTTCCGGGTGGGGGGTTTTTTTTTTCTTTTTTTTTTTATAAGTAAATTAGATAAATTATTGGTAAAGAATTTTAAAATATTTTACGGTCATAACCTACTGCAACTACCGGTGGCAAAAAATTACATATGGATAATCTGTCATTCATAATTCGGGTTGAAGTGGCCTTAACTCAGCTGAGTTTTGGAAATAACAAAGCAGAGAACTGAGAACCAGCAAATTGTCATCTTTTTTAGTTAGCCAAGTAGGGCTGAAAACAATCAGTTCCATGTAAGTTACCTGAATGTTGAGGCTCAAAATTATCGGACCTGGAGTTACGGTTGAGTCAGAGTGACATGGGCTTTGGTTCAAGGATATTAAAGTAATGAAAGGGCCAAATTAGCTAATAAAATGACCTTCAAATGGCCTGACAAGACCAGAACCTTCTTGTGGCGTGTCACAACCATGCATTAAAGCATTAAAGCATTCACACATAAAGTCTGGCGAAAATTTTTACAGAAGAACAATTGTCCAAATTTACAGAAGAACGATCAAGTCAAGATCGAAAAGTTACTACTAACAGAACCCTTTAGTAAGTGTATTTAGCAAACATCTACATGTATGAATTTAACAGGTCTGGTGGAGGAGGCAGCATATTTCTACATATTGCCTATTTGGATGAAGAAGAAACTTTAGTTCACATGAAATGTCAGTGTAAAGGCTTGACAAAACTGAAGTTTGCATTTATAGGAAAGGAAAAGACAAAGGCTAATATAATCACTATTTAAATGAGACTATATTTAGGCTGTGAGGTCTGATAAAAAAGACCAAGTTGGATAAATATTCCACACCCAATGGGAGTGCTACTATAAACCTTTAGGAGGTCATTATTGTGTTGAATTGAACTATTTATCGGCTCCTCTATATTTAATCTAAATGTTAATCAAAAATTACACAGGCCCACAAAAAAAGTCTTGTAGTTAAAAGTTGAGGTACCACACGGTATTTTTTTTTTGGTGTGCTAAAAACGAATCCGAGGTCAGAATTCACCCATCGCCCTTAGATTTTGACATAACGTCAAAATCACACTTTACAAATACGTTAAAAAGAAAGGCTCACAACAAAAAAAAGATCTTACTTATATTACATATTTAGGTGTGCTAAAATAATAAAAATGAGTTTTAGTTGTCCACTTTTCTTCCAGCACCCCCATTGGGTTTACCCCCCAGGGGGTTGAAAATTCATTTCTTATAAAAATTCTAAATTAGTATATTCCTAGGTACTTCGGTGCACTAAAACTGTTAATATCGATAAAAACTGATTCAACCCCCTAATCGCCCAAAACCCCACCCCAGTACCTTATTACACCTCCCAAAGGGCCAACAATTTATTTCTTATAAAAATTCAAAGTTTGTGTAAATTGGAAGTTTATAAGAAAGGAATTTTTGACCCTTTGGGAGGTGTAATAAGGTACTGATGTGGGTTTGGGGGCAATTAGGGGGTTGAAATAAGTTTTTATCGATATTAACAGTTTAAGCGCACCGAAGTACCTAGGTATATACATATATGTATTAATTTAGAATTCTTATAAGAAATTAATTTTCACCGCCCGGGGGGTGGGGGGGGGGGCGGGGGGAAAAGTGGACAATTAAACTATTTTTATTGTAACATATTATTTTAGCACACCGAAATATGTAACATAAGTAAGGTCTTTTTTTTTGTTGTGGGCTTTTCTTTTTAACGCATTTGTAAAGTGTGATTTTCAAGTTACAGGTATATCAAAATCTAAGTGGGGGAATTCTGACCTCGGATTCGTTTTCAGCACACCAAAAAACATACGGTATGGTACCTCAACTTTTAACTACAAGACGTGGGCCTGTATTATTCACATGATACACCATATACAGTACATCAATACATTTGATAAGTTGAAAGAAATATGTCGATATTACGACATATCGAAAATATTTCAGTAGTTTTATATCTTGTTCACGGTCTGCTACAAAATAAATGAGCAGAATTTCGGATTTTGTCTACTACGGCCAAGGGCAAAGTGACTGTTGCTGCACTATACCTACTAAATAATAAAATTTACGTTAAATCAACGATCACCGAGTGCTCGCTTGTTTAGTTTTCTCAAACACAGGGTTTTGTACAGACGCTAAGATTCTTTAGGCGTGAATTTCAAGTTCCTAGACACGGAAAGTCACTGAAATTGGAATAAATTGAAGTTGAAATTACTACTATTGAACCTGGTTTGTTACGTAGATTAATGGAAACTTCATTGCAAGGTGTCAGGAATGTTTAAATTGTAATAGTTCCTGATTATTTTCCTGAGATACCGAGATCGAGGCATTTCGACCACAAGAAACCAATCCTATACCCATAAATCTAGCGTAATAAATTTTGTCTGCATTTTTCCGTTCCACGAGAAAGGCTTTAGCGAAATAAAAAAAATGTAAATAACAATTTTATCCATCATCTACGTTTATTGGTTATTTTACGTAAGATAATGAACCGAGAACGCTCATAGCTTGTTCATCGTACATTATTCTTAGCGTCTATTGTTCTATTAATTCACTATTGAGCTATAAAATGCGCTTCTCAAGCGTATTCGAAAAAAAGGAAAGACGGCATGTCATGGCAGCGACCACCTTTGTCAGCTATACTGAAAACGCAGAGCTGGAGGCATTGTAATTCTTGCTATTGTTAGTTGCTTGTTTATTTTTCGATGTGGTGGGTAGACGCCTATACATAGACCATTGCGAATTTCTAGTGTATACGAAAAATTAGACAGGTAGTTATTTGTTTACATGGTGAGAAAAATCGAGTTCATGTTGACAACTCATTTTATTCGATAGTAGATTTATTAATAGATTTCTCTGGAATTGTTTTACTACTAGAAGCTTATATTTTGTATCATTCTCGATATTTTTTTAAAGAACACTATCTATTCACGCTGCAAGAAAATAAAATGCAATATTTAAGCCATTTTTTTAACATTCAATAGTTTTCCTTAATCATTATTTTGGTAAAATGCTGAAATGAATTATTAAAAACCTCTGCATGACGTATCAAATCTGATAGAGTCGGTTGGTCTAATAATACAGAATGATTTTTATGACTTCTTGGAGTTTTCAAGTGATACGCCCTGTTTATACCGTGCCTCGAAAACAATTTTCAATTAGGGTAGGCTGTGATTTATAACTATTATATTATCAATCGTTAGTAGACTTACCTGACAGTTGTCAAATTAATACAAATGATAAAAGTCAAGTTGTGAAGCATTTATTTACAATTTTGATATTTATTCGAGGTGTGTAAATTAAGTATGAGACTGACAACGTAGCGCCCGATCTAGCAACACTGCGGAGACGGGACTTGGAAGGGTCGTAGGTTAACGTGTAATGCACCTTCAGTACAAGTTTGAACTTCTTTGTGATTGTTTTCGTAGACCGATTTTTTCTAGTGCGTTTTAAAAACGAGTGACATTCATTTTGAGCGACGGTGTGCTAACAGGTTTTGTTTCAGACTTTCGCAAAACAGACAGCGTAACGGATACTTTTGCAAAACTTCAACACGCCTAAAGAGACGGAGGAGTGTTTTCTCAAGATCCAAGGTTTTTTCAGTGGTTTAAGGCATTCTTAGAAGGAAGAGAGTCGATTGAAGATGAACCACGCAACGGAAGACCTTCATCTTCAAGAACCGATGAAAATGTCGATAGAACACGAGATCTTGTGTGTTCAGATCGTTGGTTGACGACCAAAATGATCAGGGAATAGTTAAATTTGAATCACACCACTGTTCATCGGATTTTGACTAACGAATTGGGGGTGAAAAAATTCTACGAAAAAATGGTTCCAAAAAACCTTTCGCGGGAACAAAAGGACATCAGGATAGATAGGTGCCTTGACTTTTTGGAATCGATTGAAAATGATCCCCATTTTATGGAACATGTCATTACTGATGATGAGACTTGGGTATTTGAGTACGACCTGGAAACAAAGCGCCAAATCGTGGAATGGCACACTTCAAGCTCTCCAAGACCCAAAAAACCAAGAATGAGCAAGTCGAAGATCAAATGCATGCTGATTTGCTTTTTTGATAGTCAGGAAATTGTCCACAAAGAGTTTGTGCCTTCAGGCCAAACAGTAAATCAACACTTTTACAGAGAGGTTCTCGAAAATCTTCAAAAAAGGGCCATACGTGTGAGACGTCAATAGCAATTGATGTTGCATTACGACAATGCGCCTTGTCCCACTCTCCTTCACGCCTCAGTCTCCTTATTCGTCTGACTTGAGTCCTTGCCACTTTTTTCTCTTCCTGCGAAAAATCACCTCAAGTTATTTTGAAGGTGACAATACTGATTTGCAATTCTCTTCGAATAAAAAAATTAAAAAAAATCAGTCTCATTACTTAATTTACAAACCTCGTATACTTTGTTTTTTAATTAGGAAGAGTAGTGGCAAGAGACAAACGATAAATTTAAAAATTTGATTTGTGAGATAAATTTTTAGGCAACAAACATGTTTTGAATTATTGTTTTTAAGAAATATGACCAATAAATTAACGGAAATGCAGAATACTATCACAATAGAAGCAGATGACAGCTTTTCAATTCTCATTTCTGTATGAAATGTATCTTATAACACTTTGTTTGATGAACGCAATCTTCCCGGCCCGAAATTTTTGAATCACTCTTCCTAATTAATAAAAAATACTATCCTGGAGTGGGTACTGGAACCTTCGGCGTAGAAACAAAAAACTGGACGTTTTAAACGAAACATCGAACTACTACACTTTTCTCAACGCGAGTTTGTTTCTATTTAAAATCTGACAAGGGAAATAAGGTTGTTGTCTTAGACAAAAATGATTATTTTGAAAGAGTCGGCAATTTAATTAATTAAGTGGCCCTTACAATAAATTGTCAAAAAATCCTTTGCCAAAAATGACAACGGAAGTGAAAAAATCTTTAAAAAGAATGTAACAACCTTATTACTCCTTCATTGAGACAAAAATTACAATTGTCAAATCCAGCAATACCTAAATTGTATTGTTTACCAAAAATACATAAACCAGAAAAATTTGTAAGACCTCTCAGCGATAGTCTCAGCGATAGGATCCCCAACTTATAATTTGTCAAAATGGTTAACAAACGAGTTCGAAAATTTGCCTATTGTACAAACAAGTTTTTCAGTTAAAAATTCTAGTGAGTTCATTGACAGTATTAAAAATATCCAGTTGCAAGAAGGTGAAATGTTGGTCTCGTTTGATGTATGCTCATTGTTTCCAAATGTCCCAATCCTGCAAACTTTGGACGACCTCAGGGAATTACTTGAATTAAATGGTTTAGACGATAACATTATTAAGGAATACATTCGGCTTACTGGTATTTGTATGAATCAAAATTGTATTATTTTTTAACAACAACATTTTCAACAACATGAGGGAACGGCAATGGGTAACTCCTTGTCACCTTTCATTGCAAATCTTTTTATGAGTAAATTTGAGACAGAAGTAAAAGATAAATTCGAGTATTTCCCTAGAGTTTGGTTCAGGTATGTGGACGAAAACTTCGCGATATTTGATACAAAAGCAATTAGTTTAGATAATTTTGTTGCCAAATTAAATAACCGTTTCCCTACCATAAAATTTACATATGAAGTGGAACACAATGAACAGCTACCATTTTTAGATGTATTAGTTATTAGAAATAGTGAAAATAAGTTAAAGTTTGATGTACATAGGAAAGAAACCGCAACTCTTAGATATATTTCCAACGATTCACACCACCCTTTTCAACATAAAATGGCAAGTTTTAATTTTCTAATTCACCCTTCTTCATCCAAATTATTTACGGGACACCCTGTATAAAACAGAAAAAAAATATCGACATTTACTTCACTACTCCCTCTTTTTGTCAATTGGAAATAATTAAAAACATTCAAGAAAGAGAAAAAACACGCTTTAACTACTTTATTTATAATTTCTTACAAAATTACTCGTGCAATGAAAGGGAATAATGAAGGGGAAAACAGATGTGCTTGCTTACGTTTATATTAATTATCCTCGGTAGGGGGTGCTTCGTATTGGCGCCCCCCTCGATGGCTATACCCAATATCGGTTTAGTCTTCTTAACGGTTATCCTGAGGTTTCCCTCCTCGTCCTGCACCACCCTCGCCGGGTCCCTCTGCTCGGGGAGCCCGTCCCTCGTCAGCCTCTGCATGGACTGGTGCCGCCGCATCCCGCCGTCTCCTTCCAGGAGGTTCTGCTCGTCCTTCATGTCGAAGCTGCGGGAGAGCTTGTGGGCCAGCTCCTTTAAAAGCGAATTTTCCTTTAGTCCTCGATAAATTAGTTGTCGGTATACATAATTGATGAAGGTGAACAGTGTTTTCAGTTAGCTGAGGGCTTTGAAATCGTACGGTTGCCGGTGGAGCACTTAAGAATGATGTCTTGAATTTATATGAAAGGCTTTAGGTTAATAATAATAATAATAATAATACTCACCCTATAATTACTCCGAAGAGTAACCCCTTAGGTCTCTCTCAGGGATCTGTGCGGGAAGGAGTGGCTATTATTATTATTTGCCATGGCGCACTGGGAGCGACTTAAGATTATTTCGGTAACGCATTTGCTTTACAGTTCTGAGGAAACCCAGAAAACTCCGAACATTACCAAATCTAGGGCATGTGCGGTTGGATTGGCATTTATGCATCCACATCTATACACTAGTGTATTAGTGGTTGCATATCAAGCCCTGACAGAGAAATCGAGACAATTAAAAATCGTCTTCCCTGGCCAGGACTCGAACAACGCGCACAGAGGTATCGCGACTGGAAAGACGGCGCTTTAACCCACTCGGCTACCCGTGCCCCAGGTAATGAGACCAGTATTTTGGTATAATTCAGAAAACAGACCTATGCTATTCGCCTAAAAACTTATGTGCAAAAAGGTGTTTAGTAGGCCATCATTTTATATGCATTTCAAATGAGACAACCTTCTAAGTGCAGAGATAATGAACTTTTCGATTTGCACCTAAACTATTTCATGTCATCATTTATTGTGTTTTGTACCTAATAGTTACTAAAAATATAAGTTATTAGTAATGTTAATGCCCTTGATTTATGTCTTGGTAGATAATTATTGGGGTGGAAGACAGCACAAAGTAGACAAGTTTATATTCTTTTAAAATGTCGACGTTTCGACGTCTTATTAACGTCTTGTTCAAGGCTATTTAAGTCAAACAACTTGCATGGTAGTTGAAGGGTTGACTCAATAATTATTTGTGAACATACCGGGTGTAACAGGATCATGGTACACCCCCTTTTCTCCTTTAGTTTTCAAGATAATTGATTGAAATTTGGGATATCCTATATACATAATAAGCGACGCTATCTGACAATCAAGTGCTTTTTTTTCCACTTCCGGTTTCGCCGAAAGTGACACTAACTTTCGATTTTTAAATAGAATACCCTGTATATTATTGCATTTATGAATTTACATAATTTTCTGAATCCAACGATATCAAATAAGTGACATTAAAACGTTACGTTAAAACAATATTTTTTACAATTATAATTTTTAGTTTTCCATTTAAGTGGGCCATGACGGTTCCGATTTAATAGAAATGACCCATGTAATGCTACAAAATACAAAATCCCGTCGAAAATACTAAATTATGTGATTTATGAGCAAATTAAGTTCATCAAAATTGTTTTTGGAGCCGAACTCAATTTTTTCAAATGGAACCATATTGGTACCGTAGTACCATTTATTATTACTATTAATAAGTAATTTATTCTTATGTCGTATTAATATGTGCGATAAATACAAACAAAATTACAGCTAAGAGAAATGATTTGATGAACTTTATTTGCTCATAAGTCACATAATTTAGTATTTTTGACGGGATTTTGATTTTTGTAGCATTACATGGGTCATTTAGAATAAATCGGAACCGAAATGGAAAACTAAAAATTATGATTGTAAAATATATTGACGTTTGAAATGTCACTTATTTGGTATCGTTGGATTCAGAATTATGCAGAATTCAAAAATGCAATAATATAAAGGGCGTTCCATTTAAAAATCGAAAGTTAGTGTCACTTCCGGCGAAACCGGAAGTTGAAAAATAATCACTTGTATGTCAGACAGTGCCGCTTATTATGTATATAGGATATTCCAAATTTCAATTAACTATCTCGAAAACTAAAGGAGAAAAGGGGGTGCACCATAATCCTGTTACACCCAGTATATACCCGAGGCAATCCTTAGATCATAATTATCAAAAAGCATACTATGCAAGTTGTTTGACTTAAGCCTTGAAAAAGACGTCAATAAAACGTCGAAACGTCGGCATTTAAAAAAATATATAAACCTGTCTACTTTGTGCTGTCCTCTACCCCAATAATTATCTACCAAGATGAAAATGTAAGGATAAATATTTAGTTATGTTATAACTAAGTCTAAACGATTTTATTATTTCTAATATAAAAAAAGCTTTCGTGCAAAAATAATGCAATAATAAAACTACGCAGATCATCTACAGGCCATAAATACTTAAGGTGTAACTGACAGATTGTTATGTTGAGATAAAAATTTTACCTGTATGGAGTAGAATTATTTTGTACATTTTTTCATTAGATTATCGATACATATAGCTGATTTATACAGTACTGAAAGGAATTCTGGGACGACTGAAAAATCTCGGAAAATATAAAATGGGTCAAAAGACATTTTAAATTATCGTCTTCTTTAATTCTATGTACAGCGGATATATTTTCAGGCTCAAAGTGGCACATGTTTTTTTTTTAATGGCAATCTGTATGAATCTCTATAAGTTGAGGGAAGGAACTTAAGATGGGTTCTTTGAATATTCATTGGCTGGATTTATTTTTCGACGTTCCTCATGTAGTTTTATCGCTTAATGCTGTTATCCAATTATCAAACGTTTGATTGACTTTTATGTAGTAAGAATGTACGAGGTGTGTAAATTGAGTAATGAGACTGGTAACGTAGCGCCCGATCTAACAACACTGCGGAGACGGGACTTGGAAGTGCTGTAGGCTAACATGTAATGCACCTTCAGTACAAATTTGAACTTGTTAGAGTCATTTGTTTGTTCATTGCGACTGTTTTCGTAAACCGTTTTTTCTAGTGCGTTTTAAAAATGAGTGACATTAATTTTGAGCAACGAAGTGCTGTCAGGTTTTGCTTCAGATTTGGACACAGCGCAACGGATACTTTTGTAGAACTTCAACACGCCTATGGAGGCTATTTTTTCAAGAGCCCAGGTTTTTCGGTGGTTTATGTTATTCTCATAAGGAAGAGTCGATTGAAGATGAACCTCACAGCGGAAGGCCTTATCTTCAAGAACCAATGAAAATGTCGACAGAATACAGGATCTTGTGCGTTCAGATCATTGGTTGACGACAAGAATGATCGGGGAAGAGTTAAATTTGAATCACACTACTGTTCATCAGATTATGACTAACAAATTAGGGATGAGAAAAATATGCGCAAAAATGGTTCCAAAAAACCTTCCACAGGAACAAAACGACATCAGGAGAGAAAGGTGCCTTGACTTTTTGGAATCAATTGAAAATTGTCCCCATTTTATGGAACGCGTCATTACTGGTGATGAGACTTGTGTGTTTGAGTACGACCCGAAAACCAAGCGCCAAAGCATGGAATGGCACACTTCAAGTTCTCCAAGACCCAAAAAAGCAAGAATGAGCAAATCGAAGATCAAATGTATGCTGATTTGCTTTTTTTGATATCCTGGAAATTGTCCACAAAGAGTTTGTGCCTCCAGGCCAAACAGTTAATCAACACATTTACAGAGAGATTCTTGAAAAACTTCGAAAAAGGATGATGCGTGTGAGACCAAACATCAAGAACAATTGTATCACGACAATGCACTTTGTTACACAACCATTTCAGTAAACGAGTTTTTAGCTAGTAAAAACATTCCTGTGGCTCTTTAGCCTCATTATTCGCCTGACTTGGGTCCTTGAGACTTTTCCTCGTTTCAATCTCTTCCCGAGATTGAAAAATGACTTCAAGGGACGCCATTTTGGGACCATAGAAAACAAACGGCTGTAACCGACCAGCTAAAGGCTATTCCAGTATATGAGTTCCAGCACTGCTATGAGGAATAGAAGAATCGTCTCCAGTGCTGTGTGGCTTCCCAAGGAAGTCATTTTGAAGGAGACAATACTGAATTGTAATTCTATTCGAATGAAAAAAATTTAAAAAATCAGTCTCATTACCTAATTTACACACCTCGTATGTTCCAAGAAAGAGTTTACAATCTCTTTAAAATGTGTTTATTAATAACTATGGTTTTTATTAATAAATAACTATGAGTGAATATCTTCTTGTTTTAAAACTGAGAATAGGAATTTTATGATGTTAGTGGCTTATAAAGCCACTCTCAGTTTTATGAGCCAATAAGTTACGTTGATTATAATTACACAAATATAATTAGTAGTTATCTTTTGTTTACGAAAGGTATACTTTAATTATCCACAATTTACAATGTTATAATATCAGAGATTACAGAAGCAGTTGTTGCGTCTCTTAATATCTATGCTGGTTACTCATTACAATTTTTTTTATTTCTTCTTTGTTTTAATTAAGTACATTTTTACTCAAAATTAAGGGACTATTTTTAAAAGCAGAATTATGTAATTTTAACTATACCTCTTTCAATAATTTTAAATATTTTCCATGGCAATGTAACTTTCGAGGAAAATTTCCGTCATCTATTGATTGAAGTCTTGAACAATCTTCACCCACTCAGATCTAAATAAGATTGGAACGAACGGATTATGAAGGTAGTGAAAGTGCAGATGTGATTTATTTCTCCGTTAAAGGAGATTACAAGAGCAGCAAAAATCTCCGATTTCAGGTAGGTGTTAGAAACTTACATATGTATATGAATCATCACTTTCCTTGGTTGGAACGCCTTCGCAAGATATATTGTTGTTCTGGTGTAATTTAATTCAATTGTTCACAAAAGAGCATTTGTTTTATTTATCTAGCTCCGGTAACTTTCGAATTGTGATTGATTGTGCCATTTCGCTCATGTCTAAAGCGAGTATTGTTTTGAAAGATATACAGCGTGTTCCGTCTAAGACGGTTTATTTTATAATTCTGTTATTGCAAATTTTAGAAAAAAATGTTTTGAATAAAAGTTTTCCAAAATTATGCATTGAATATTTATAAAATATTTATAATCATACAGGATGTGATGTTTTATGAGACAGTTATTTTAAATGGAATATCCTTTATTTTATACATTTCTGGACACCTCACTAAATTTTAGGTCAACTTTATTAATTATACTCATCATTTAGAAATACACAATTGTTTTAGATTCGTTGACAAATCTGTCAACGTGATATTTTTCAAAAACGGTTGAATATCTCCAAAACAGTGGGTTCTAGGTACCATGTATAGTCAATAAAGTCGACCTAAAATTTAGTATCGACCTAAAGTATAGTAGTAAATAGAGTATCCAAAAATGTACAAATATAGAGGGTGTTCCATTTAAAACAACGAAGTTGTATAGCGGTTACATGAAACAGAGCCATCCTGTATGATTAGAAATATTTTATAAATATGCTACGCATAATTTTGGCCAACTTTTATTTGAAAATAATTTCCTAAATTTACAAGAATAGAGAAATGAAAAAAAAAATTGTTGGAACACCCCGCACATATGTATGTGTATTTTAGTTATTTATGTCAGTTTCTTGAGTTCGGACTATGGTTATTTGTTTGTGCTTTCACTGCACATATATTTAACTATAGACAATTTAGACGAATATATAATATAGCATTCTAATTTTGAATAGTATGAGTAAGTATACAGGGTCCACCAAAAGTCTGAAATAATGCTTTATCGTAATGCTTTTATCTTTCTAACCATTTGTTTTACAGGAAACTTTTTCAAATAATATTTGTTTAACTTATTTTTTTGCATGTTGTGGCGATCCTATTTTTTATTTCTTCTATTTTTTGTAGTTGTTAGCCATCTTAGAAGAAAATGTTTTAAGTCCGGTTTAACACCGCTTATGGCATCCGATTTCTAGTTTTGAGGTTTGGTAGCAACAAAGTTCTTATTAAATTAAAATCTTATTACACTTAAATTTCAATTTCTCCCAAACCTTTCTTACAAATGGCTAAACCAAATTTGATCTCCTGTGACTTTATTTTCTGAGGTGAAGTTAAAGACAAAGTATAATAATGAACAGTCAAATAAAATGAACGTCTTAATGTAGAGTAGCCAGGGTAAGCGCTATTTGACTTAATACGGGACGCACTGGATTTTCTCTATTTATTAGTTTTATACGATTTTGTTTGAAGTAACCGCAATTTTATTAATTTTTTTCATATTGCAAGTTAGACAACATACGCGAGGCCTGCTTATTATAGCTTCAGGTTGTGTGTTACTCTTAACAACTGGCACAGTTTGAAGAAACAATCTTGTTAAGACTTTTTTAATCATAATAAAAACAAAGAAATCCAGAATGTAATAAGCGCATGCTTGCCTTTCATTGTATAAATTGATTCCCACTAACCTCAGATTAGCATTTAATAAAAAGAAGAAAAAGACCATTACATCAATGGCCTTAAATATAGTATTATTAGGTTGTGCTTTTTTTATAGAACATTCAACCGGTGCGGAATAACAAAGTTATTGTGCCGACACGATACTTAAAATAATTTTAATGCTGTGTTGAAATGAGTTTAATTTATACAGATGCATCTATCTACATTATTATTACTATATACGCGAATATATGTGTGGGTTTTCAGCAAGCAGATGATTATACAGTATGATATATATTTTAGCGAAGAGTTACTGGATTTCTTTATTTAACCAATCATTTTATTATCCCACTTCTTGTGAAATTGACCCACGCAATCAGATCTATAATTTTTCCTTATTATAAATAAGTCCAGTGCGTTACGTATTGGAAACAAGTCTCTCTCTCTTTCTCTCTCTCTCTCTTTTTGGATTTATTGGTGGAATTGTTACGTAATTATTCCACTGCCGTTGTTATCACCTTTATACAGGGTGAGTCTGTAAAGTGTCACCCCCCCCCCCATTATCTTAGAAACGAGGAATAAGAATAGAAATATTTAAAAAACGATTTATAGAAATCGACTTTTCGAATAGAAACAAATATTTCCAAATCACTTCTACAATACGGTATCGGTATGTTTTTTTTTTCAAATTTTGACGTTAAAATGGTTTGTTTTGGTAAAAGCATTATAGTACGTTTATAGCAAATTCCGTATTTAATTAGAAATGTTTTATTTAAAAAAATTAGAATTAAATATTGTCTATAACAATATGTTGTGGTATTTAGCTTGTGTTTTCATACATTTCTTACCAGCCTAGTTTTCTAATGAGGTAGTCTTCTGTACCTAAAAGATATGTATCTGTTCTGCACAAAACATTGGAAAACTGTAGTTAATGAAAAATTAAAAATAAGCTCTCTGATTAGGAACTATTGGTCATCTTAGACAATTTTAATGGAATTCATGGATTTGAATGAACTTCAATTTATAAAAATCATAACAAGCTCGACAATTAGTTTGAAACAAAATAAGTACTAAGTATGGAGATATTCCACAATTTAAAATTCCAGTTTAAAAATTAGGACTTATTCTACCAATTCAGTACTGTTAAAATAGTTATTTCATGAGATCAAATTGTTTATTTAAGCTTAAAGCTCTCCTACATAATATTGACAATACCTATTGTTTTATATTATATACACCTAAAATAACTAGAAACGACAAAGATTTGAAAATAACAGTGTTTACTCGAAATGTGTATGCTTTTATTATATCTATATGAGAGTTCATGTATTTAACTCAAATATATACGAATATAAGTGAAAAGATAAAAATAATGAAGATATCAGGCGACTCGCTTTACCTACTGTTGATATCTCCAAAAATTGTTTGACGAAAAAGGCAAAACCCTTTCTGTTGACACTGTGAAACACACATACATTGGAACATAGATGTGTTAGGTTGAGGTAGGCTTCAATATGGCGACTACTTCACTTACTAATTACTTATTGGTGAAGTAATTATATATTTACTGTATACCAGTGTTACTGAGGCCATGTATTAGCGTGCTATTTTTTTATTTATAGGAAGAAAAGTTTGAAATTTGGAACGTGAATGGACTAGACATGTACAAGTGGGTTTATTTTGTCATTTCAGACATATGAATAACATTTCCGGTGTTACCGGAAGTGCAACGAACTTCAAATTTCTAAATAGAACTTCCTATACATTCCTACAAAATTGGATTAGGCATAAATTTTGCTATTCGCAACACTTTAATTTTTGGCATTTAGATTAAAGATGACTGCGGTATTTACATTTTTCGAAAAAAATCCAAATTACTGCAGATCGTTTATAACGCAATCCACTCACATATTTGTATTAGTTTCTCACTAAAAGCATAATGAGTTCCATTGAGTAAGAAAAAAATAAGGGTTACCAATTAAGAAAATATAGTAACAGCTACACAAAAATCACTAAAAAACATTTTTGAGTTACTTTAAAATTTTTATGGTACCTACAATATACGATTACTACAAATTCGAGAACAAATATCAAATATGAGCCAAATTTGCATTGACAAGGCCTACTTTAACAATTTTTGTCTTACAAAAATGTTTGTTTTACGACTAATTTTGACTTTTTTTTGAAAAATTTGAATAATCCTTCCATCCTTAACCGAAATGTCAAAAATGGGAGTGTGTTGTATAGCAAATTTGATGCAGCATATTTAGATGCTGCATACAATTGATGATTGAATAAAATTGTATGATTGAATAAACAGTTTTAGTATGTAGTTATAAAAAAACATCAAAGCAAACCCAAGAGAGGTACAACATGCGTAATTCCAACTGACTGACGGAATTATTATCACATTTATTTTACCTCTATGTACATGTAATGTAATGACAACTAAACTGTACAAAAAACACAAAACCATTTAATAGCGCAAAACATAAAATAACCAGCATATCTTATGCACAGTTGTTTTCGAATTTCGCTGTATTTAGACAATGCGCTAGTTTACCTTACTTGCATAAATCGTGAGAACATTTAAAGACGCGCAAAAAAAAGTGTCAAAAAGCGAGCATACTTAATTATACCACTCAGCGTAACGTCTTGTCGTTATGTCTAAGTTTGCACACATTGTTTTTATTGGGTTTGCGCTGTGCTACTAGTCTACTATAAGTTTAACCCTTTGAGGGGCACATTTTTCTGTAGCACCTACCCCAGATGTGAAAGTGACCATTAAGGCTTTTGGGGTCGCTGATTACGAATCTGAAGTCGGATTTTCAAAATTCAAAATGGCGGACAACATTTTCGAAAATTAACAGATTATGGCCATATTTTGAGGTCTGGGGTTTTCGGGGTCGCTAACTACGAATCTGTACTGATTTTCAAAATTGAAAATGGTGGATACAATTTTCAAAAATTAACACTGCGAGTTCTCTACTGATAATGACAGTAAAAAAACTCCAATGGGAAGAGTTTTCAAACGACATGAAAAAATAAGAAAACCTTATTTTATAACGTAAATGTTATAATCTTTTAGAAATTCTAGAAATTTCTTGTGTCACTGAAATGACACTTTCAACTGCTAGCCATATAATGGTCCCGGAGAAAATAATTTCATTTAGAAATTCGTTCATAAAAATGAATACTTAATAAAAAGTATTTTTTTTTCGATAACTTAGATCTGTTACTTGCGAGCGTACCAGTTCTTATATCGCTAATATGGCACTTTTGTTTGATATTCGCCTAACAATCACGGCAGAAAGTGATTAAGAAATTGTGCGATGGAAAATATTAAAAAGAAAAAGAAAATGAAAAAAAACCGTATAATTTTTTTTTTCGCAGTTTAGCATTTGTAGGTGACGAGAGCACTAGTGGGTGTAACTTGGCACATTGACCATCTAGCTCATGTTACTACGACCTCAATGATGACATAATATCTTAAAGTTATGTAGTTAAGTAATATATTCATAAAAGCAGACAACAAATAATAATAAATTAATAATAAACAATATTAAAAAAAATCATTTTCCAAAATTTCCAAAATATTTTTTGAAAAAAGCTAGAGTACGAAAAATTCTGAAAAAAGTGTGTATACAAAAACTATATATGAAGAATACGTATGAAAATGTCAGTATCAGCTGTCTACGTTACGGAAAAACCGATTTTTTTTCCAAAAAAAAAAACGCGTTTTTTTCATATTAATTGTTTATAACAAACATATAAACATATAAACATATAAATTATTGCAGTTTTGCACCAAATTCTAATAACAGACTTCCAAGGGTCAAGAAAATATTGTACATGTATAAAATGCAAAAATATATCGGAAATATGAAAGAAACTGAGACAAAAAAGGTGGAACATATTTGTACCACCGTCCCTCAAGGGGTTTTACGGTCTACTATAAGGAAGTGTTACTCATGTGTCTGATATGCTAAAGTAAGCCAGCTTGGGTCTAGTGTAGTAGTTCCAAATTCAAATTCTTCTTCTTGTAAACAAAAAAGCGAGAGTCTCATCCAATCTCTGTTAGACTGGATGAATAATGTGCAGGTCTCAACTACGAAATATACCGGGTGTCAACAGAATCACTTTCGGACTGTCATTTTTTTAATTTTAGAGATATTTTAATGAAGTTTGGCGTATGCCATATTTGGTATAAATGCCAATTGACGGTCTAAACAGCATATTTACTGCAACTTCCGGTTTTACAGGAAATGTATGCCACTTTTGATTTTGAAATAGAACACCCTGTATATTTTTACATATTTGGAATCTGCAGGTCATGTCAAGTGAAAACTATTGTTTTTTTGTCTTTTTTGGTGATTCTTTATTTTTTCGTTAATCTTTTAAAATTGATAAAAAGAGAAATTATTGCTCAAACATGATTATTCTGATCTAGAATGAGGTTTAAAAATGCAACTACTATGTTAATAATGTCCAGCCACCAACCAATATCGATTAAAGTTCGCAAAAACAGCTTTTTTGTAATAACTTGAAATACTCAAATGGACATAATATGTATGCCACTTTCATAACTGCATAATATAAAGCTTTTCGAGATGAATCCAACGACGTATTAAATTTCGATAACAAATTATCATAAAAAATAAAATATAAAATCCAAATAATACACTAATTGCCATATGAAATTTTCATATTTTTTGAATAGAAAAATAGACCATTTTTATAATAGTATGCCATGACTTGTGAACAACTAAAATGAACTTCTTGTAAACACACGCGTAGAAATTAAGGACAATACAGTTTGTCTAAGTATAAAACAAGCATTTTTCTCGGTGACAGTTACATATATACAGATACTACTATAAAAAGATGTTTTTCTCACTCAGAATAGTGGAGCTTTCGCGTCACATTAATGAATTAATTATTTGGTTTTTACCATTTTTTACGATAATTTGTTATCGACCTTCAACATTTAAAACGTCGTTGGATTCGTTAAAAACTTAGTTTTATGCAGTTATGAAAGTGACAGGTCATTATTATCATAGCTATTGTATTTTTTAACCTCATTCTAGATCAGAAGAATCATGTTTGAGCAATAATGAACACACTCTTTTAATCAATTTATAACAATTCATAAAAAAATTAAAAAACCACCAAAAAAGACAATAAAACCAATCGTTTCCACTAAACATGACCTGCAGATTCCAAATATGTAAAAATATATACTGTGTTCTATTTAAAAATCAAAAGTTCTATTGTTTCACTGGACGTTGCACAAATACATCAAATACACCAAATTTCATTAAAATATCTCTAAAATTAAAAAAATTACAGCCCGAAAGTAATCACTTTCGATATATATTTACGAGTAATTATGGTTACTACCATTATACGATTATACGCTTGTATTCTTTACGTCTTCTACTTTACAGCTTCTACATCTTTAATCAATAAACTCAGTATACCATGATGTGAGATTACAAAGAACTCGTGGAGCGTTTATACAGAAACGCAGCTTAGTTTTCTGAAAGAAAAATCTGTATGTACATAATAACCACTACTTACCTTTGTCGTTACCTTTAATTATTTAGTTACTATACAGAATTAATAGGTTATAATTAAGAATATTACAGGATTATGAAAAAATATATGTTTTATTGTATATACAGGGTGTTCTAAATGCGCTAAAATTTACGAATTATTTCCAGTATCTGGACTTATTTCGTCCTTCGGTATGTAAATTATTTTTCTAATATAGTGTGCACTAAAATCTAAAAAAACAACATGCCCCATGCTGTGTGGACGAGGAAAGTATTCTTGATACTGATGGTACCTCGATTTTGTTGAAATTTTCGTGTAATTTTGTGTTCAAAAAGTGACTGGACAATTCACAACACTACAACACAGAAAGAAGAAAAACGCTAAAGAACGCAATGTACTGAAAATCTCCAAGGCAGTCCAGATTTAATAGCTTCGTGTATTCGGAAATATAAAAAGCAAGAAAGCAGAAAGTGGGGGACAAGGGTCTACCTAAACGTACCTACTTACTCGTGTCATTTGCATAGTGTAGATCGTTATTAGGCAAAAATATACAATTGGACCAGAGAGTGCTAATTAGTGAAGTTATATGTACTTAAAACGAATATACAGGGTGTTTGGCTACTCGTGTCACAAACTTTGAGATCACACAGGAAATTTGACGCTGAACAAAAAAGGTCCTCTTTAACATGGTCTTACGGTTTTTGAGATATTTCGGTCTTTAAAATTTTTCAAAATTTTACGACGTATGGACGAAACACCGTTTAGAACATCGTTATATCGAACGCTACAATAAATCTGAGTACCGTTGGATTCTAAGTTAAATTTGCTATGAGAAACAACCTCGCTTCCCAAAAAAAACAACTCAAGGCAGTACCTATCATCTGAATTTCCAAAAATTTCGAAATTTACAAAAGTGGCAACTGTGGCAAAACGGAGTGTTAAAATTGCCTTCTAGGTACGCAACTTGTGTCTCAAATACAACATTATACTTTTACAAAATTTTGTAAATTTCGAAATTTTTGGAAAGTCAGATGATACTGCCTTGAGTTGAAATTTTTTCTGGGATCAAGTGAGGTTGTGTCTCGTAGCAAATTTAACGTAGAATCTAACGGTACCCTCATTACAGTACTGTATGGATTCGCTAACACAACTAGCGGAACACAAGAGTATCACTCTCAAGTGGATGAGAGGGCACCAAGGCCATGAAGGGAACGAAAGAGAGGACTTTCTTGCAAAGAAAGGGGCGGAGGTTCCATTGATAGGGACGGAACCCACCTGCGGTCTGGCTTACCGGACAGCCAGGAGGGTCATGAAGGACCTATTAAGAGAAAAAACATATATCGCACTGGGCGAAAGTCCCAGGGTTGAGACACTCGCGGATGTTCATTGGCGAACCATCCTTGGACAAGTCAAAAGACAAGTCATAAAACTGGGTAGAAACCAGCTGAGATCGATAGTAGGACTGTTTACGGGACACTGCCCACTCATGCGACATCTTACGACAATCGGGGTGAAAAATGATCCCGATTGCAGAAGGTGCGGAGAGGAGGAAGAAACCTCCTTCCACATATTATGCGAATGGCTGGCAGCTATCAGGTATTCGAACTTTGCGGCTATAACAATAGAACCAAAAGAAGTGACATACGCTCTATTAGAAACTGTCCTTAAATTTCTTAAGGAAACAGGACTAATGGAATGACTAGATTATGGGGGCACAATAAGCATCGCTTAAGTGCACAGGGCATGTACCTACCCCATACATAATCGTAATCGTAATCGTACGGTACCCTCAAATTTATTGTAGCGTTCGATATAACGATGTTCTAAATGTTTTTCCTCCATACGTCATAAAATTTTGAAAAATTTGATGAATCGAAATATCTAAAAAACGGTAAGGAATCGGACCATGTTGAAGAGTGCCTTTTTTGTTTAGCGGCAAAAAATCCTGTATGACCTCAAAGTTTGTAACACGAGTAGCCAAACACCCTATATTTAGACGTATACATACATACTTTATTACATCAAAAATTAGGTTTCCAGTTTCCAACAAAATTACGTTGACTGAAATGACTTTTAATTTCAGTCCAAAGTTTAAAGTTGAGATCTTAACTTCACTTAAAATCATACCTTTGCCCCAAGTATTTTGTTGTAAAACACTTCATTTGTGAGATTTTAACATTATCAACTTAAATGGCACATCATGTACATATGTACCAGAAACCTGCACGAGTAACTACCGAATCGTACAGGTACAAATAAAGAGACATCCAAAAAACGTCATCAAATCTGGCTATGAACGAGAGTGATAAAAATTGCGGTCATGTCGAAATTTTTCGGTTACGTCAAACTTTTGACAAGTGACTGTAAAATAAATAATGGTTGTCATATAAGGTGACAGCTTTGACAATTAAATAAGGTTATAAATTTAAGGTAGAATAGAAATACATCTTTTTTTTACTCGGCAAATATTGATGAACTTTTTTTTTTTGGATTGCTCGATACTTATTTGACGATTACAACGATGCTTATTTGGAATTGTATAATCGTGTACGTATATGACGGGTATTAATCGGAATTGTTGCATCGTTACGATCAATAATCGGCATCGTTATTATTAAGGAAATAAATATAGAGACATCCAAAAACAACGTCATCAACTCTGGCTATGAACGAGAGAGATAGAAATAGCGATCATGTCTAAGCTTTTCGATTATGTCAAACTTTTGACAAGTGACTGTCACAATTTATAAAATAAACAATGTCTGTCATATGATGTGACAGTCTTGACAAGTAAATAAGGTTATAAATTCGATTAAGAATAGAAATACGTCTTTTTTTTCTCGGCCAACTTTGATGACGTTTTTTTTGGATGTCTCTATTTAAATAAACCAGTATCATCATGAGGTACAGGTATGTTCAAAATTGGGAATATACGAATATGTAGGTATATTGAAAATTATATGAAGAAATAAAAGTGTCTAGAATATTCAATTAGTTCAAAAAAATTGTAACCGAGTAACTGTTAGAATATTCAGCTGAAAAAATTATAAGAATATCAACAAAAAAAATATTTTCAAATTTATTAAAAAAAAAATTCACAAAAATATATTTTAGTTTGCATCCCAAGTTTTTGGTATCTTAGATGCGATTACTAATCGTCCGGAAAAGTATCCTGTAACGCAGAGGACTGTAACTATACAACTCTATAATAATTAAAGTATAAACCGTATTTTTAAGCGCATATTTCTTGCCCCTCTATACCCACGCCACTGTTAGTGCGTAGAATGTTATCCCGAACGAAGGCTTCGCGAGAACCCAGGTCTCTATTTCGATAGCGACTTGCCGGCGCGGCAGTGTAAACGGGTCGACCGCCGCATTAAATTTTTTTTTGTGGCGTTAGTCACTCGTGAATTCGTGTACTGTATTTACATATTACTTGATTGTGTGTGGATTTCTGCAATAATGGCACAGTCGTTACTATTTGTGAATAGACTTAAAAATATTATTGAAAATTACAAGGATTGTACAATAGACGAATCATATATTTTATGTATTCCTTGCAATTGTCGATATATTATATTTCGTGATCGCCAAGAGTGTAAAAGGCATTTAGATTCGATTATGCATCAAAAAATATACCTAGTTAGACGAAGTTAGAAAAGAGGAATTTTGGTTCCGCGCAGGTAATCTTTCGTGGAACGTGGTCGACAGTAATCACTTTTCTGCCAAATATGTATCCGATTTTCCATTGCCAAATAGCCATATATTGCGTAAAACATATTTTCAGAAGACATATCAACGTGTCATGGGAAATATCATAGAAAACATACGTCATAAATTTTAAACAACAGATTTTGCGGTAATAATGTCGTTAATGCCCCCGAGATTGATAGCTAATAAACGGGTTTTGCAAACAGCGGCTAAAAGTATAGAAATATTAGTAACACGTGTATTGTCCTCTGTAGATGTAAAAACCAAAACAAAAAACTATTAGTGATACAAACAACTGTGCGTGAAAATAATGTGCGTGTTGTGTAGTCCTCTGTCCACGTGAACTATTTTGAATTTGCATCTTTAACTTCAGTAGATGTGGAACGATATTTTTTTTCTACAACCAAGTGTAGAGGCCAAATCGCTCACGTTTAACAAGAGTAAATGCAGAAAGACTACTGGTCGTAGCAACGTACGCTCAAGCAATGAGGACAGTAGGTGTTTCTGTACGTACATATACAGGGTTTGTCCGGAAAGTAATGTCAGTGAATTTTTTTTCCCGAGACTGTACGCGCCAGCCCGCGCTTTATGTGCTGGGATTGTTGTGGGGGGATCTGGCAACAAGATCCAACAAGCGTCAGTTGGCTACCGGTCGTTGTAGCGGTCGCATCACTCGTTCTTTGAGAGTCGTTACAGTGACCTGGTGCAAGAAAAAATGCAACGTTCGCTTGAGCAACGGATGGCGATCAAGTTTTGAGTGAAACTGGAGAAGAGTGCTGCGGAAACCATTCCAATGTTGAAGAAGGCTTTCGGCGTCGATTGTCTTTCGGACAGGCAAATTTTCCGGTGGCACAAGGCCTTCGCAGAAGGTCGGGAAGATGTCAACGACGAGAACCGCGCTGGACGCCCATCAACCTCCAGTTCCGACGACAATGTGAAACATGTGCGTGACTTGTTGAATACTGACCGTCGTCTAAGTGGCCGTTTAATTTCCGAAACATTAGACATTACGAAAACCATTGTTCACGAAATTGTGTCGGAGTCTTTAAGAACGAGGAAGGTGTGCGCGAAGCTCGTGCCAAAAGTGCTAACGGACGATCAAAAAGCGAGGCGCGTCGAAACCTGTCAAGAACTTTTGGACACCTGCGAAGACAACACCGCTTTTCTTGATGACGTCATTACCGGGGACGAAAGTTGGGCCTTTGAATACGATCCGGAGATGAAGAAGCAAAGTGCGGAATGGCACACGTCGAACTCCCTCGCCCCAAGAAGGCCAGGATGTCCAGGGTAAAGATCAAGACAATGCTGATTGTCTTTTTTGATTGCCGGGGATTGGTCCATCATGAGTTCGTTCCGCAGAGGACAACCGTAACCGGAAAGTTTTACGTCGAGTTGCTGAAGCGGCTGAAACGCAGGGTGAATCGCGTCCTCCCAGAATCTCAAATCGGAAGCTTCACCACGACAATGCGCCTTCGCACACCTGCTTCCTCGTGGCCGATTACCTCGTCAAGGCAGGCATCACCGTTGTTCCCCAGCCTCCCTACAGCCCCGATGTGGCCCCCCCAGACTTTTTTCTGTTTCCGCGCCTCAAAACCCCAATGAAAAGACAGCATTTTGGGTCGGTGAAAAACATTCAGAAGGCTTGCACCGACGCTTTAAAGGCGATTCCGGAAAACGACTACCGTGCGGCTTTTGATGCGTGGAAGACCCGCTGGAACCGATGTGTGGACGCAGGAGGAATGTATTTTGAACGTTTGTAAAGATTTGTACACATAGAACCAATAAAAACCATTTTTCAAAGCTCACGGACATTACTTTCCGGACAAATCCTGTATTATTAACACATTTTTACTTAGGTCTTTTTGATCTCTCTCATATGTCATCGTCCGTCAATAACATGACGGATTACGAGTCCGGCCCTGCGTTACAGCACACGTTCGGAACCCTACTATGAGTAATATCGTTGCAATGCCTGCGATGCATAGTGGGAAAACATAGCAATTTTGAGGGCCTATAATGGTACTTTTTGTACTTGTGCGATGCCTCGATGCTCACGATGCTGTCTTCACAATTACATACTCGCATCGCGTTATTATTTACTCGTGCAGGCCTACAGTATAACACCCACATACGAGAATATGAAAAAATATTGAAGCCCAAAATAAGTATGGAACATATGCACGGTATTTACTGTGGCAACTTTAAGGTAGGGGAATGTCGTCAGGGTTGGGCCACTGTCTAGGTTGGGCCACGGCTATTTCTCGTATATGACACGTGCTACCTCTGTGTTTATAGCGTGGAATTATTATTCTCGATGACAGAAAACTTTTCACAGTATTGCTTCTCACGGAGATTGTCTGTAAAGAGTTTTGCGCCTTCGGCTTGTTTTCGGTAGTCCGAAAAGTTTTGTAATAACCGTGAAAAACGACTCAAAACTTGGACAAAAACGATGTCACCGCCAAAGTAAGTATATATTTCCATTATGGGGTTAACCATTAACAAGTTCCCAAAGGAAAATTTTTTATTCCCTAACATGTTTGCCTGTAGTGTTTAGCGACTGAAAAAAAAACGCTTGTCGTCTAGGTTCGGCCAGGGTTGGTAGTCAGGGTTGGGCAACATCATTTTTTTTCCGACAAGTAAAATAATAGTCTTGAGCCAGTTTTTCGCACCGCAGAACATATAATTCAATAATATAAAATATAATTCAATTAATAAAATAATTCATTGCCGCAATAAAAGTAATGTTTTATCAATAAAAAAAAATCGGAAATATAATAATAATCCAACAGAATAAAAATCATAACAGCAAAATAACAATAACAGAATAAAAATAATAATAATAACAATACAAATTAATAACAAAATAACAATACAAATTTTAATTCAAAATTGAAAATTCATTCCGATTAATGTTCTCATGACGATTTCTCATTAAAATAATGTAGAATTGAATGAAAAACAATAAAAAGGAACATATTTGTTCATTAAAAATTATTTTAGTACATATTTTGTCGATATTTACTAGTGGCCCAACCTAGACTGCAATGACCCAACCTTGACTACTTTTTTTTTTTCGTTTTGTCAATAACTTTTTTTTATAACGCGCAACAATTCGCCATAATTAAAAGTTTCTTATGACTGTCCAAACTTTCAAATAATACGTCAACATTGAGAATATTCGAATATAAAAAAAAGATACAGGGCAAAGTTAAAAAAGTGGCCCAACCCTGACGACATTCCCCTATAGTTTTATATTTTTGTGTAACAAACTTCACTAATCGTATTTTTATTTTTATTTTATGACACAGGTACAGAAGTTATAAGAAGATTTGAGTAAAGTGAAGAGTGCATTTTTTTTCAGAAAACTTTAGTCAACATGTGTAACAGCAAGTTTGTATGTTAGTGTAAGAGCGTAAATGTTATGAATATGTAAGCAAATATAATAAACTACATCAGCAAACACATTTAACGTAGACAATGTGCCCACTCTCCTACGAGAACAAGGATTTTAAGAAATTTATTGCATCACCTCGTGAGTTATAACGTACTGTGCTGTTTTCCAACAAATTACCTCAAGCCAGAAGAATAAATTAAGAACGGTAAATTATTGCATATGCACGACAACGCTTCGGTTTTAAATTCGTTAGTACACAAAGCTATCAAACCCAAAAGCTGAATATAATTGTAAAATTTCATATAAAGCAGTCTCTAACATTCAGAGTTAATGTTAATTTACTGTACGATTTATGTGTACTTCTACTTTTCGGTCAACCAATCAACCTCTCACAATATCAGACGATACGTTTATTTTCCTTTTCTCTAAATGGGCGGATAATATACTGCGATATAGGTGAATACCAGAAACATATCGGTATTTTATTAACAATCGTTAACATCAAAAAGTAATTATTTTTTTTTTCAATGTCAAAATTTCGTTTAGAATTTTTTTAGTAAAATTCTAACAACACCAATTAATGCAGGACCTCATCAAAAAGGTTGGTACTAAATATCAATTTGGGTTGACAGACTACATCTTTATTATTAAAAAATCCGTTTAGTAATTTTAGCTGTATTACCTACAATAAAATATTTTTTGAGAGCTGGTGGCAATTGAGGAGCTTGCTGCAAGAACAAGGCAGCTCCATTTTCAACGCGTGACGAGGTTAGCTGCTTATAATTTCGATAAAAATATTAGATGTTATGTAACGCAAATTCGACGCAGCTCAACATATGTCAGGATGTATACTACATGCACTGAGATGTGTGGAATTGGCGTAAAATAACGCCTAAAATTTTTATCGAAATTATAAGCAGCTAACCTCGTCACGCGTTGAAAATGGAGCTGTCTTATTCTTGCAGCAAGCTCCTCAATTCTTCTAATATAAAGTTAAGTTACTTCGTTAATTACATATTAGCAATTATCACAGCACTAAAAAAAAACAAGTGAAATGTACCTCTGACCAAACTTGGTGGATTATATGTCTCTGGGGTCGCTAAATCTAAATCCGAAACCCGTTTTGCCCCATTACGTCACAATTTTTTTTATCCTCAATAAGCTGCGGAAAAATTCAAAAAATCACAAAAAAATACTCTAGAACCCAATCAAACCTCATAACACAATACTTCAATAACTTAATACCTCTAATCCCATAGCCCTCACAATCAATAAGCCCCAAAGACCCCAATTAACCATATGTCCTCAAACCAAAGTTGTGCAGTCATCCAAAATGGGTATTTTAACCATAAATGGCCAAAAAATGATCGAAAAATCGCTTCATAAATGGTCGAAAAATTGAGGACTTCTACCAGGGCAAACTGCAGGCCAGACTCCTAATAACTCAATAACCCAATGGCCCCATTTTATAAGTTAATAACTTGGAAATGCCGCACGGGAGACACCCCGAATATCAGACTCATCTATGCCTGGAATTAGGTAGCTGAATCAAAGCAAAGGCCAGAACCCCAATAACCCACAATAACACTACGACATTATAGTGCTTGATTCTTGTGAATACCTTTGCCTCTTAAGTTTCGGAGTTCCCAATTAACGTGAGCTCTTTATTCTCTCACAGCTTGAAGTACTTCGTTAACTTTAGCCTCTCACGACTTCTGAATTAGCTAGAAGATTTAGTAAATACTGGCCATATGACACGCACTATGTACAGTTGGCGCCATCCAAATGTGAACGGCGAAATTGTATGGTGTAATTTAAACTTTATATCATAGTCGCCGTAAATGCAATGACATGTGTCAAATATATAATCGCCGTTCTGTGTCGACGGTAATGAAATATCAAAATATTAATAATTGACAATAATGTCATACATCGTAACTTTAAACATGCCAAGGCATTTAAGTGAAGCGCAAAGAGCCAGGGCTATAGCTGAATTAGAAGAAAACTGGTCGTTAACTGTAGTGGCTGCTGAATTAAATGTTAGTAAAAGTTGCATATTTTACATTAAAAAACGCTGGCAAGGAGAACAGCGACTACAAAGGACTATCAGACAAGGTATAGGAAAGGTCTCCACTGAGAATGAAGATAATGCTCTGGTCGAATTTATCAATTATAATCCATTTGAAACCGCTGTGAAGGCTCGAGAAGAAACATAAATGGTAAGACTTCGGTTTAGAAAGATGAATAAATTTATGGGCAATATATATATTTCGATTGAGGAGGATTTCCTGAGCATAGAGGCACAAATTTTTTTTCAGGAAACGAATCCTAAAAAAGTTATGATTTTTTTAATCCATGTTAAGTCTATGAGAACTTTTACTTAGCAAGATATATCATAGATGGCGCCAAGAAACTACAATATGTATTAACAACATAACAACCGACTATAACCTAACCTATCCTGTATAAATTTAATAACTGCGATACAACTGAAATATATGTAAATCGGAATGCAATAAGAAAATTAGCCGCGGAAGTCACCATATTGATGGCGGATAGCGCATATAAGAGCTTCGAAGGGATCGCGCTTATGTTTGCAATTCCATCGCCGCCAAAAGTATTCGCAAATATGATCTGCGAAGACATCTTCACGAACATGACGACCATGAAAATAGCCTATTGCAGCGCTTCAAAGCGACTCGGCTCGCTGAGTGTTAGCACCCGTTGGACCTATATAAATAGAAATTATTAATATAAAAATATTTACAATATAATGATCTACTGACTGACAAAGTTCTTGCTATGGTTTACAGTTTCATGTAAGTAACCATGGGAAGGCAGAGACAGATAAGCTGCCATTCGTCCGTCCAGATTATAGAACCAGGGGCCATATGTTGCTAGATTATAAGTATAAGCGAAGCAGCGCTACGGCAATTTTCAGGACATACGACCATACGAAAGTCCTCACTGTGTTCAACACCAATCCCTAGAACCCAATGTACTTCAACTAAACGTCCTCGATTGTATTTGCGACGTCCAAATTTCGATTTGGACATGAATTAGGGCCACCGATTTGTCCTCTAGCTTCTTGATCAGCATAGAAATCATCCACCACCATTTCACGAGCATATTGATAGCTAAACAATAGGATTAATAACTCGGTTCTTCAATTCAAAACACTTTTATTAACAACTCTACAGTTCGTCGATCTTAACTCTGTAACATTCCAATCACAACTTACTCTATCCTAGCAATAACACCAATATTTATATTTTTTACATGTTCTAAAATATTCATACGACATCTAGAATATTTAATATGATTCCATACAATTCTTTACAAAGCTAGTGTATAAAATAAATGACTAAATATGTAAATTGTAAAACTTAATTTGTCAGCTGTCACTAATGGCACTTAAAAAAATGTCACAATAGGGTTACAAAAAAATTAATAACTTTTTTAGGAGTCTTTTCCGAAATAAATCGAAATGAATATACTACCCCTAAATTTATTAATCTTTCTAAACCGAAGTTGAGCCACATTATTTCCAGGGTCTCTCAGAACAACACAAAGGCGTCTAAAACAATGCGGCTTTAAGAATTGCGGTGCTGCTCACAAAATGTTTCTAACCGAAGAGCATAAACAGAGGCGAGTCCAGTTTGCAAATGAATTTTTACAAGGAAATGAATTTTGGAACAATGTCATGTTTTCCGACGAGAAGACGTTCCAATCTTCCAAAAATGAAAGACTACATGTTTATCGATCTAGGAATACAAGATTTGAAGAGAATTACACCTTGAGTACTACCAATAGTGGCCGCTTTTCGGTCAATGTTTGGGCGTGGATAAGCGTTCACGATCCTGAAGTGTGCTGGCAAATTGATGGCCGATTAACATCCGCACACTATACAAATATTTTGGAGAACGTGATGCTACCATCAGTGAGACAAGTTTTTCCTGAAAATTTTGTATTTCAGCATGTGAGAAATTTTACTTAGTAGGTATACTTTAAAATATAATAACTACACGTTCGTTACAGGATATAATTCTCCAATTCATACTGGACGACTAGTAAGAGAATGGACAAATAACCACAACATCAATGTTTTGCCTTGGCCGGCAAAAAGTCCAGATTTGAACCCCATTGAAAACGTGTGGGGTTTCTTAGTAAAAAATGTATATAAAAAGAGACTTTAGGCCGACAAACCGCGACCAACTCTGGGAAAGTAATGAAAATGCTTGGGAAGAGCTGGTGGACTCATATGATATGAGAACATTAATCGCTTCCATGCCGAGAAGATTAGAGAATATTGTAGCGTCAAATGGCTGTGCAATAAAATATTAATAAATAAATCCACTTTGGTATTAGATAAACTTTTGATTTTGTTAATATTTAAAAAAAAGAAAATCGTTTCCTTCATTTTTACCTTGTTAATATTTTTTAAAATTATACTAGTCGTATGTGAGTAATATTAGAGTTAACCTTTATATATTATTATTAGTTATGATATAGTTATTATAATGCTACTCATGTAATTCTTCTACTCTTGGCATTATTCTAATATAAAATGATCAAAGTAATATGTCTGCCATTATATATACTAAATTATCTACCTTTCTGATACGCTATCGAACAAAGTCTGATTTACTACGATAAAATTCAGACATAATTTTCATGACTACCAAAAACCGTTCACATTTGGATGGCGCCAACTGTACATATGTATGTACGTACGTATGTATGTATGTACGTATGTATGTACATAAATATGTATATTCGCGTGTATGCAGATTTTAACGCATTATAACTCGCGTTGATTCGCGTTGATTACAACGCGGGTCATCATTATATATCATTAGATCGAATTGAGATGAAATTTTGCATAAATATTGGTGCTCGTAAGTTAGGGTAGTTAGGATTTAAAACTTAAATCCGAGCGGCATTCGAATTTCCGCACGAATCAATCATGCGACATTTTGAAGTTATTAACTTATAAAATGGGGTCATTGGGTTATTGGGTTATTAGAGGTCAGGCCTGCAGTTTGCCCTGGTAGAAATCCTTCATTTTTCGACTATTTATGAAGTGATTTTACGACCATTTTTT
The DNA here is from genome assembly GCA_029963805.1 of Aromia moschata. Classification (NCBI taxonomy): domain Eukaryota; kingdom Metazoa; phylum Arthropoda; class Insecta; order Coleoptera; family Cerambycidae; genus Aromia; species Aromia moschata. The sequence continues at coordinate 1,395,807 of JAPWTK010000047.1, read as the reverse complement.
GGCCATTTATGGCTAAAATATCCGTTTTGGATGACTGCACCACTTTGGTTTGAGGAAATATGGTTAGTTGGGGTCTTTGGGGCTTATTGATTGTGAGGGCTGTGTGATTAGAGGTATGAAATTATCGAAGTATTGGGTTATGAGGTTTGATGGGGTTCTAAAGTATTCTTTGTCATTTTTTGCATTTTCCCGCAGCTTATTGAGGATAAAAGAATTGTGGCGTGATGGAGCAAGACGGGCTTCGGATTTGGATTCAACAACCCCAAAAACAAATAATCCACCAAGTTTGGTCAGAGGTACATTTCTCTTTTTTGTGGTTCTGTGTTATTAGAAAATTTCATTGCCATATTTTAATAAGCATTTAATGTACTTTATTCATTTAAATATGTATTAAGCTATTAAGATTAAAATACTAAGATACCTAAGCTAATATTGTCTAAAATTGATTTAAGTTGTGAAAATTAGAAATAAAAACGTGTTAATGTAAAAACGTTTTAAAATTATTCAGGATTAACACAGAAACTAAGTTTAAATAAACGACGTTGCAGCAGCAGTAAAACTTTTAAGAAAATATTTTATGACCGATTTTATATGTTGATATATGTTTCGTTGCTATAACCAAACTTAGAAAAAAATGTTATTGCTTTTGTAATTTTTTAAAGCCTTTTTTTTTGCAAATACAATGGATAACCCACCTATGTACACTGTGTTCGTTTTATTTTGTACCACTTATAAATGGCTGTGGAAATGTTATTTTTAAGCTAGAAAATTAAGAAAAAAATTAGCTACAGTTTTTTGTTAAATTTTACGCCATAATTTCAAAAATTTTACAAGCCGCCAAATGTCAAAGTAAAAAGTCAAATTAACATAATCTAATTGTTCCTAATGGAACACCCTGTATATTTGTAATGACCTGAATAGGTTTTATCGTAATCACGGAAGTATGCCACATCTGCCTTTTATTTCTAATAATCTGCATCAAATTAATTACAACCGCATCACATTTTTACTCCAGAAATTTTTAGTAGCATCTAGATAGCTGAGCTTATCGTTCGTTTCTATCACCATGTGTTATCATTATTATCAGTATGTTACTATTAAGTGATACAAGTGAATGCTTTCGTATAGTTGTATTATGCTTATAATATTATTAATAGAGCCCGGCGTACAGTGGGGCAAAATGCTAATCTAGGAGTGCAAAAATCGAAAAACGAAATATAGATAGATCTTTGCTACTACTTTTAATGTCAACATTTTTACTTTTGAAATTGATTATTTTAAAGCAAGGCAAGCGATGGAAACTGTTAGGTTGAGCTTAATATCAAAATATGGCATGATTTTTTCCCTTCCTATCTAACATTTAAAAGCTTAATATGAGATTTCACTTATGATAACTGTATCCAAATAATGTATAAAAAATATAATATACAAACGATGTGAAAATGATGAGAATGAAAAAATTTATACAGAAAATATTTTACACAAATAATATGAGGTGTATAGTTTTTGTTTTTACCAAATATGAGTGCAGCCACATGCAGCTGAAAACGTATTTTTTTTTCTGGAACAATTGGCTGCAGAGAATAATTGCGATAAACTAAGAATGACGACGCAAATTTGTTTCACAATTTACTATTCATTAATTTCCACAATCATGTGTACTAAAAAAGTTTCGGAACAATATCGATTTTCGAAGATGATGACGTTGAAGAAGAAATGAAAAAGTTCGGTTCAGCTCAGTTCAGTTCAGTTCAGAGTCTACGTAAGGTTCAGAAAATTAAAGTTGAAAATCAGCGATCTCAAATTGACAATTTTTGGGACCAAATCGCGTTTTTTCATATTTTTACAATATATATTGTAATTTAATTCTGTTTCTTTTGAACAACATTAAATATAAAAATAATGTAAATAAATGTAAATAAAAAAAAAAATAAGGAGATGCAAATTTTGTCTAAATTATATTAACTACCTTTTTTCCTAACTGAAACTATCTCAGTAATTTTAAACAACTTTAATACCTTTCTTTATACTTATTTAATACATTTACAACTCATGTAGTACAAAATGTATATATCGATTATGAGTTCTCGTTCTCGAGTTATTTGAAAAATGCATCACAGAGATTAATCCAATCAGCAGTAAAGATATTCTTTTTCAATGCCTTTATTAATATAAATAAAGGCACATGCAGCATATCTCCTTGATCACGATAAAAGTTCTATATCAGTAACTAAAAATATACATTCTGTTCCATCAGAAGAAAATAAGGTTATGCCAATAAATTTTCAATTGACATTTGACAGTTTATAACATTTTTGACGTACCTACATATTTGTAGAAAAAACTGTACAAGTTGAGTTTTTACTAAAGTTTCTAGCACAAAAAAAATACAAATCTGCAGCCGTTTAAACGTGAGACAAAATAAAATGAACACAGTGTACATACGAATACATATGTATTAAAGCTAGTATTCAATATATATGTTTATATATTTCTGTTTATATATTCTTAATCATTAAAATTTATACAGATATATGTACATAGTATCTGAAGCATGTACAGTGTATTTGTATTGTCAAGTTTAGATTAAAACATTGCTAAATAGCTTTTGTAATTTTTTGATAATGAAAAAGATCGTAGCAAACTTAGACTATGGTTTAGTTTACGTTAAATCGTTAGAAACCATTTGCTTTCCTACCGATGATAATGAAAATAAGAATAACTATTTAGCAACAGAATTGTTTTCAAAACAATAATACGGTTTTTAATTTAAAAGTTAAGATCACTTTTGTCATAGAAGTCACTGTGTCATATATAGATGCAATTATTCTCTTATTTGTAAGAGGAAATTGACAGAAAAGGATCTCAAGTTACAGATGTGATTTTTAGAAGTACATTTTACGATTTATAATGACTTGAATTAATGTCATCGAACTAAAAATTGTTTAGAATTGAAAATTGTTAGATGGAATCTGTGAACTAGCTTGTAACTTGCTTCGACTTTTGCCAAGTGCTGTGTTGTATACATCGAGATTTAGAATAGACTAGAGGGAATGATAATAAACAAAGTGATACTAATATGGCGGCTTCGCCAGAAACAAACTTGAAATTAACCCTGAAACATTTCATTACACAGACCATACGCTCAAGGGTGCTTCTGTGTTCAATCATTATATAATACGTACCTAATCATAAACAATGTTTTTATAACAATTTGAAACAAAATAAAAGTTCAAAATTATGAAATGTCAAATTACTGTACACTATACACTTATTATAGCCTCTAAAAAGATATATAACCATTACAATCAAGCGCTAATTTTAATATACGAAATTAACTGAAATCAAAAAAACGCTTCGTTCACGGTTACACCAATATGGCCGCTTGACATTAGATGTGCCAATATGACAATATACGCATTCCCTCTTGTCTATTCTAAATCTCGGTGGTTGTATACGAGTACTGACCATTTATGTTTATAAAAACAACTAGAAACAAAATGTCTCTATGACACTACGTTTTTTAATAAAATTAAAAACTAGAGAAATCTAAATCAATCTCTATGAACCTCTATGGCTAACTAACACTGTATTAATTTAATCTGTTCTACAAAATCACTCCATCCGCCTATATTATTAATAACGTCTTTATATAACTTATTTCCATACTACGTGGTATACATGCAGTTTTCCGGTCAGCATTACATAAAAAAAAAATTGCGGCGTTTTTGAATTTTCAAAGCTACATCCTCCATTTTTAATATTTGATAAGAGTGATCCAGAATACACACTTTTACGAATAACTTTTCGATATAGTGTATAAGGAATAGTAAATAAATTTTAATATTTCATATAAAAATGTTTTAAACATGTGTCTGAAGCTATACGGCTTTTTTAAACCATATGTTTACCATCTTGTTGATTTCTCAAGAAGTTAAATACGCAGAGATCTGAAATAGATAGTACAACCCATGTAGATATTTGTCAAATTTGAGAAAAATAATTATTTGTGAAATTTCGAAAAATGCAATTTAAGAAAGATGTTTCCAAAAAGAATTTCATTCTGGATCACGTTTGAAGTCGACATTCCGAACTACCAAATTTTTTGTGTTTCTTTTTTTTATTCCTAAACCATCAAATATTAAGTACATAGTTAAGATATACCTACATAAATACACGAATAAAGAGTTGGGGGTTAAATATGTGCTAATATAATAATTATTTGTCCATAGATAATTCTAAAGCTCTTTAAGATATTAATGTGCAATGGGTTTGCACATTATGTGGCCCTGTTTTCAGTCTTTTATATGTATTTAATTATGTGGCCTTGTGAATATCAAATAAATTGTTTTCAGTCTTTAATGTGAATTTATTTGGTAACTTTAATGATTACCACGATATTGATGCCCATTGCTGCATTTTGTACATTTCGTACGACTTTGAGTGAAAATAAATGTGTTATATGAGAGCAATATCACAGGGTATCTGAGCAAGCCGGTGACGTTAATATTACAATTTTTGAATACTATCGTACTCGTAAAATTCGGACAAGAACCCTAGGAGATTGCAATCATATAATAGCTGTTTTCTTACTATGACGAGAACCTTTGATATCCTTTATTGAAAGTCTTGCAAAACGTGCAAAATGCAGCAATGAATATCGATGTCATGGAAATTATTGAACCTGATTGACAATTAAATTCGAAAAAAGGGGCGGTTTCCCCGGAACAAGGAACCCCCAACTTTTTCCCCCTCCCCGTTTTCCCGCCCCCAACCCCCGTTTTTTTTTTTCCCGCCCGGAGTTTTCCAGTCCACTCCAGGAATTAAATTCGCACAAGACTGAAAACGGATCTCGTCAAGTAGCGGATAGGGCTCGAAGGAACCAGGGCGAGCCCAGCACCGGACCATGATAAGATTTTCTACCTCCCACGGATACAAAACAAAAAACACAAAAGTCAATCTAACACCAACAATAATATCTCTATCAATAGTATCAGCCGGTGAAATTTGAGATGCTCGTATTTTCGTAAGGAGGCATGGGACTCACATCATAATTTAGGGAGTGGTTACTAGATCTAAGTAGAAGGCCATACTGACAAAAAATATTCAGGGAAAACTTGCGAATTTTTTTTCTCTCAAAAAATGGCTGGCTCCGGTCAGATCTTGGAAACGGCTTGCAAAATATTTGCGAAATATATTTTTTTCATAATGACAGAGTAAATAAGGCTTTTATACTCGTGATTTTCTTGACATTTTGAGATCTGTAAAAGTTATGGTAATTTGAGTTTTTCTTTCATCCCAACATTTCGTCTGTGAGATTTTACAATAGTTATCTTTATACAAAATAAGAATTTTGCAAAAATCACAAATTAAAAAAACTTGTATTTACTCGGTGATTATAAAAAAATATTTCGCAAACATTTTGCAAGCCGTTTCCAAGATCAAGAGGCAGCCATTTTTGGACAAAAAAATCGCAAGTTTTCCCTGAAGATTTTTTTGCCATTATAGCCTTTTACTTAGGTCTAGTAACCACCCCCTAAAATATGGTGTAGGTCCCATGCCTCCTGGAAATACGAGCATGTCAAATTCCACCGGCTGAGAATCAAATTTGATTGTTCTAACCTTCTAATGACTCTAACGTCTAAACGAACCCTACAACACGGCTTGTGTTCATGAAAACTTTCTGTGAACTTTGCTTTTGTTCAGTATGAGTTTCACTACCTGCTTCCGAAGTTTCGAACGACTTCACCGAAATGCCTTTTCTGTTGATATTGCGAATTACCTAAAAACGAAATAAAAAAATAAAAACCTAATTATTGTTTTCATATCTAAGAAATCATTGAATACAACAGCATATTTGTTAATTTTTGGTTTGTTGGATTTTAGGTAACGGAATAAACAACTATTTAATTTTTGCCAACGTTTCGCAGATTTATTTCTCCTTCTTCAGGGCTTAATCAATGAAGGTGGTAAGTTACGAACATTGCCAGTTATATCTATATACATATGTAACCTTTTGATCCAAGACAAAAACAAATAACTATCTATAGAACAACACGCTTTAAACATTACTATAGTAATACATTTTTTGTAAGTTTTGAGGGAATCTCAGATTCCCCACGGATAGTATCATTGTTGTTAGAACAAAACGTAATAAAATCCATTTCAGATTTGAGTAGATGCAAAAATTATATTGGCGACTAATTTTAAGAGTTGATAATTATTGGTTGACTTTCTAGTAAAAGTTAAGATTTTACAGTTTATATTCATAAAAAAAAACCCGTCCCAATAACCGGGGGTCAGATACAATGAATGTTAGAGATCTGCTCGACCAAGACGGGCCATAAGAACAAGACAATATATATCATAATGTAAAATAATGGTGCCCAATCTAGTATACGCCGCATGCGAAGTGCTGTGGGCCTAAAACTTACAAGAGGTCTGCCCCAGTACCAAGACTTGACTTTCTGCGTCCACCCGCCCAAGCTAGACCGGAGGCCGCCGAGGTAACCGCTCTGCAAACACATTCGACCTTTTATGAACTCCTGATACTGGATGGTACCTAAATGTACCATTATATTAGGTAGGTAACTGTTGGTACCATCCGCACGGGTATCGGGTGGTACACCATTTAACGGACGATTGTTGTTCTCAATTTGGAGTTTTAATCTACCTGCTATTGCTACATCATCTCAAATGTACGAGGTGTGTAAATTAAGTAATGTGACTGGCGGAAGGTTAACATGTAATGCTCCTTCAGTACAAGTTTGAACTTGTTACAGTAATTTGTTCGTTCTTTGTAACTGTTTTCGTAAACCAGTTTTTTTCTAGTGCGTTTTAAAAATCAGTGACATTAATTTTGAGCAACGATGTGCCTCTGGTTTTGCTTCAGACTTGGACACAGCGCAACGGACACTTTTGCAAAGCAGGCCTACGGAGGCAGTATTTTTTCAAGAGACCAGGTTTTTCGGTGGTTTAAGGCATTCGCAGAAGGAACAGAGTCGATTGAAAATGAACCACGCAGCAGAAGGCTTTCATCTTCAAGAATCGATGATAATATCGGTAGAATACGGGATCTTGTTCGCAGATTGTCGGTTGACAACCGGAATGATCGGGGAAGAGTTAAATTTGAATCACACCACTGTTCATCAGATTTGGACTAATGAATTGGGGATAACAAAAATATACGCAAAAATGGTTCCAAAAAATCTGACTTGAGTCATTGTGACTTTTTTCTCTCCCCGAGATTGAAAACTCACCTCAAGTGACGGCATTTTGGGACCATTCAAATCGTAACCGACTAGCTGAAGGCTATTTCTGTATATAAGTTCCAGCACTGCTATGAGGAATGAAAGAACCGTCTCCTGCGCTGTGTGGCTTCCCAAGGAAGTTATTTTGATGTAGACAATACTGAATTGTAATTCTATTAGAATAAAAAAACTTAAAAAAAATGTATCGTTACTTAATTTATACACCTCGTATATCGACTGGTTAGGTACACTATTTCAACGCACAGAAATAAATAATACAGATGATTCATTTATTAGGGGAAATGTGAGAGGAAGATAAAACTTTCTGTGATGGGTTAGTGAAATTTTAACTAGTCAGACCATATTTTGATGGACCATATAGGAATAGTCGTGGTATTATGATTACAAATACCTAAAATGATTCACACAGTAAAACTGTAAATGCACGTACCTGATTGTAAATTGTTATTAAAAGTAATTAATATGGAAATACTGAACTGTAAGGCAAAAAAGATTATCTAAAATATTAAGAACAACAGACCAGACGTATCTGTCATCAGAATATGTATTAATAAACTACATCCTCTATTTAAATGATATTTCAATATTTTCACTTGCAGTTTCCACTACATACAAGTACGGTGAAATAATTGAGATATATTCGTATATACCTATATATTTTATTTAGCAATAAATAATTAAAATTTGAGATTGAGATAATTTAAACTGAGATTTTTAAAAAAAATCGTACGAACATCAATTCTGTTAGAATTGGTTTTCACATTTTTTTTTTAAATAAAATGAACGACACAATTTCAGTGATTGACTGTAATTTTACTGAAATCCGAGTAGATTAATAAAATAGGGCTATAAATTTTACTTAAAATTTAACAAAAAAAACTGCTTTTAAGAACATATTCGTCACTTTCTATCAAATAATTCTATTCAAAATCAATTTTTACAAAACGTGAAAGACTTTATAACAAAATGCAGTTAATGAACATAAAGAGGAGAACAGTATTCTATATGTTTAAATGTTTAGTTTTAATACGAGGTATGTATATAAGTAATGAGACTTGTAGAGTGATGAGAGGTGTATACATTAAGTAATTATACTTTTTTTAACGAGTTTTTTATTCGAATAGAATTACTATTCAGTATTGGCTCCTTCAAAATAACTTCCTTGGGAAGCCACACAGCGCTGTAAACGGTTCTTCCATTCCTCATAGCAGTGCTGGAACTCATATACTGATTTTTCAATCTCGGGAAGAAAAAAAGTCATAAGGACTCAAGTCCTTATGTAGGCTGAGGTCATATCAAAACGAATAAGTAGGCTGAGGAGCCACAGGAATGTGTTTATTGGCTAAAAACTCGTTTACTGAAATGGCTGTGTGACAAGGAGCATTGTCATGATGCAACATCCAGTTGTTCTTGATGTTTGATTTCACACGTATGGCTCTTTTTCAATGTTTTTCAAGAACCGCTCTGTAAAAGTGTTGATTTATTATTTGGCCTGGAGGCACAAACTCTTTATTGACAATTCCCTTGCTACCAAAAAAGCAAGTCAGCATGCATTTGATCTTCATCTCATTCTTGCTTTTTTTGGGTCTTGGAGAGCTTGAAGTGTGCCATTCCATGCTTTGGCTCTTGGTTTCCGGGTCGTACTCAAACACTCAAGTCTCATCACCAGTAATGACACGTTCCATAGAATGGGGATCATTTTCAATCGATTCCAAAAAGTCAAGACACCTTTATCTCCTGATGTCCTTTTGTTCCTGCGAAAGTTTTTTTGGAACCATTTTTGCACAGATATTTCTTACCCCCAATTCGTGTGGTTCAAATTTAGCTCTTCCCCGATCATTCTTGTCGTCAACAGACTATCTGAACGCACAAGATCCCGTATTTTACCGACATTTTCATCGGTTCTTGAAGATGAAGACCTTCCGCTGCGTGGTTTAAAATCAATCCATTCTTTTCCTTCTGAGAATGTCTTAAACGACCGAAAAGCCTGGGCTTTTGAAAAACCCCTGTCTCAGTAGGCGTGTTGAAGTTTTGCAAAAGTATCCGTTGATCTGTGTTCAAGTCTGAAGCAAAACCTGATAGCCCATCGTTTCTCAAAATTGATGTTATTCATTTTTAAAATGCATTAGAAAAAAACGGTTTAAGAAAATAGTCACAAAGAACAAACAAATGACAAATGACCTCAGGTACTGAAGGTTCATTACATGTTAACCTACCGTTCTTTCAAGTCCCGTCTCCACATTGTTGCTAGATCGGGCAGTCTCCTTGCAAGTCTCATTACTTAATTTACACACCTCGTTTACCCATACAGAATTATCGATTTAGATGAATTGATAGGGATTTTATCTTCCAACAACTCCTTTAAATGTTCTAATAAATGATCCTTAAAGAATGTTGTCATATCTATTTGACGTACACCAAGTGTCAACGGAATCATTAGACAAGCCATAACTGCCACAATTTATTAACAAAAAATTGAAATGTTTAGAGGACAACATACAAATATAGGAAAACGCCAATTTTGTACTATGTATTTGATTTTCGTCACTTCCAGTTTTTCTGGACGTGTCTCAACTTTGGAATTTTAAATGGAACACACATTATATTATTCCATTTTTGACTTCTTAATAATTTTCTTTGTTTAATGATACCAAATCAGTGGGTTTTTAAACTCACTCAAAAAAGATTTTACTCGTTCTTTAGTTTAGTTTTCTATTAGATTCGGCTCTGATAATCCTACTGACTCCAGACAATCCTTATACATAAAAGACAATGACATATGGTCACACTAGGGCTAGAACCAAATGGTACATGCCAGGGTCGAACTTGAGCATGCATGCTGCAGTGAATAAATAGTGACTTACTAAGTAATATTGTTTTCTCTTACTTTTCCCGCATCTGTTGTTACACTCTTACACCTCGTCGTCCTCATATAGGAATTCTCTTCTTGGGATTCCATTTCTTTTATTTCCTCGGTGTTTTCGCGACTTTACGTGCTTTTCACATTAGCCTTTTCTGTAAACATGTAAGTAACACTTGCATATTTCACAGTACCCAGTGGTAGCTTTAACACTTTGCACAATTTTTTTTAATTGATAAGCAAATGGAGCTGGCGTTTTAACCATCGTTATAATATCAATTATGTAAGTATAACAATCAGTAATGCACAGTTACTGGCGCGCGACCTTCAAAGGACTAAATAAATACGGAACCTGTTTCGCGTCGCAGTCGCCCCGGCCCCCTCCTCGCTGGCAGGGCCGCGGCCACCTGGAATACGGGATACCGATACGCGGCCGCCTGGAAGACGGTCGGTATCCGAGAATTTTGTTCTAGCCCTAGGTCACACACATCTTAAACAGTTATGAAATGTTAATTTAAAAATGGTGTAATAGATTACACCATAAAGTCTAGAGACTTTATCTATTTCATGAAACACAAATTTTATCGTGCGGTAGAATTTGTTCAGTGCAATAAGTAATGGTACCCACTAATAGCTTCCACAGAAGATATATTTTCCAATGAGACCATGGTACCGATAGTGTGCTACTTAAAAAAAAGAACCGGAAACTTATCAAATCCATAGTTCAAAATTGTTTCAATTTTGTATTCCAAAAAATAGCGGTAGTTTAGGCTTTTACTACTTACTGAGAAAATTAAACAACTAATGTAATATTTTTTGGGATATTTTTTTATATACTACTTTTTTATGTTTACTGTTCACTATTCAAAGTGCCTTAATGATACCACAACAAAATACGCATTCAAATTACTCTCAAATTTAGGTCAATATTTCCTCTAACACAAACAAAATGAAAAACAACTATACGTATTTCATTAAAACGCCGTTACTTTGCACCTGAAGTCTATTAACTTCTACATTTTTATTTCACCTTAAATGCTTCATGTTAATTTCATAACTGTACTTATACGTCTAACAAATTTGAGGTTACAATGTGTTTATTTTTGGTAATCCGGTAACATTAAAAAAAACTATATCGTACGGTTACACCCAGTGGGGTACCGATACCAAAATTCAACAATGCCATCCGGCGTTGCCGGATCTACTGTAAAATAAAAGTTGGGTAGGTTATGTCACCTATTGTGACATCCAAGCAAGAATGCAGAGTATAGTACATAAAAATGAAAAAGGACTTTATAACAAGTGTGTTATACAAAGTGACTATTAAATTCAGGTATTCCTTAAATAGGAACGAATTAATTTGTTTATTAATTTTGTTGTTGAATTAATGTTTTGTTGCGATTTTTAATTTTCCATTGTCCGTTTCTAAAGTCAACACATATTTCAAATGCAAAACACATTTTTAAAATTAGAATATATTTTTAAATATTACATTTACAATATGTATACATACAGCGGCTTCACGATGTGCGGATACAGTGGTCTGTTGGACGTTTTGGGAGACCTGTAAATAAAATAGTTGAGGGATGGAGTTCAGAGATCCCCTACACATCCAAAATAATGGTGACTTTCTAGCACTTCTGGATATATCGGGACTGAATTCTATTTTCTTCGTTATTTTAAATATCATGCTGCATGTTTTATGCCATATTTGATTTCTACAGATTAATTTAAGATTACTTTAATAATCATTGTGTAGAAAGAGGATGAAGAAAGGAGAGAAACGAATACAAAATAAATAAATGTAGTACGTTGTATTTAAAATAAGTGGCATTTAAAGAACAAAGTTCAACACTCTATTTTGATCACTGATATTATGAGTAGAGACTACATATGGCATAGTAGATGTAGTGTGCCGCTTAAAATAACGAAGTTAGTATTTACTTCCGATGTATCCGTAGTGTAGAGCATCCCTGAAAACCTGCAATTTCAATGTTTTAACTTCATATTTATAGTTCTCTCAAAACGTTTAACAGGCCGTTTACCATGAAGCATCTCATATAAAATAACAATAGTATGTACTTGGACCTTCTTGCCTTCACGAAATATACACACAAAGGTATCGGACTGTTATTATAAACGAGTACCGTGCTATGGCGTCTTGTGATTACGCATTACGTAGTCGAAATCACTTTGTACCTAATCTAAGGAAATGTGGGCAAACGTGGCAACGGTGCCGCACCTGCGTTCAAAACTACCTGTTGAGGTAAGCCATTCTACCGCTAGACACTTATGCTCTCCTGATAAAAAAGGTACCGTTATTTCGAGTTAGTACCTGCATGTGGTACCCAGTGTGTCTACACGGCTTGCCTACCTACCCACCTTAAAGAGACTACTAGTGGTACCTACGTAGGTACCGATACAGTCGGCTGGTTGCCATAGGGTACCGCTCTGTTGCGGAGAATCTTATGTTTAACTGGAATACTCGTTAACCTTCTTACTAAGAAGTCAGCGTAACGATGTCAGAGAGTGTTTCATGATGCTTTTGCATACTGTTTTGAATAATGATGTACCTAATGACGTAGTTGATGTCTATCGATGACTATCACATAATCATAATATATGTATTTTAAATACACATATCTTATGTACGTAAGGACTTTTTTTGTGAAATGTATTTAACTGAATTTATAGGAGTTAATATAAATAATAACACATTAATAAAACGTTAATAGATATGGTCCCCAAATTGAGTTAACGGCTGATGCAAAAGACCAAAAAAAATCTGGATTAAATTTACACTTACACAACTTTTTTTTGCCATATTTGTATTTCCGGAAAATCAAGCAGGCCACGACAGAAGCTGAAAACTACTTTTTTAGTAGTATGTATCTTTTTTGTACAAGGTAGAGGAACATTTTATTAATAAAACTTGAAAGCAGTTGCGGCTCCTGGAATTTGAAATTCTCGTATTTTTGTGAGGAAGCATGGGACCTACAACATATTTTAGGTGGTGATTACTAGACCTAAGTAGAAGGCATAATGGTAAAAAACCTTTAAACGAGACTTAAAATTAATAATTGGAAAAATGTATGGCCCACCAGAAGTGTGGAAACTGCTTGCAAAATATTTACGATTTTTTTTTCATTATTAGGAGGTGAATATAAAACCTTTTTAATACTGTGCTTTTTGCAGACCGTGCCGTGCTGTAAATTGCTGTGCTGTAATATCTCAAAAAGAAATGCTAGGGTGAAATAATATTTCCAATAGTTAATAGTTCCATAACTTTTACTAGCCTTGAAAAAAAAACACAAGTGACTGAATTGAGTTGATGATTATAAAAAAATATATTGCGCAAAAATTTTGCAAGCTGTTTTCAAGGTGGGCTACACACTTTTTGTAAATTTTTCTCGACAGCTTCGTTTGAAGTTTTTTTGACATTATATCCTTCTATTTATATCTAAGTAAAGTAACTTCTTTACGAAAACACGAGAATTGTAAATTCCACCAGCCACCGCTGATTCAGAATTAAATAATTCTCTCATTTTTAAAATAAATAATTCCTATTTTTCTTTTACACGAGACTCAGACATGAATAATTTAAGATTTCTTCTAGCACGAGGAACAAAATTTACATTTTTTTGGGCATTCCTTTTTTAGTCCTCTTTTGAAAATGTCAATAGTCTTACATAATAAAGCTCTACTTGGCAATTTTTCTCAAGGAAACTGAATTTTGAACTACATATATAATATACCGTGTGTGTAAAACTGACATCGGCCAGTTAAGAAAAAGGACAAACAGAAGTGAGACGACAGATAAGAAGCAACCGTACACACATCGAAGGTAGTGAGAGAATAACACAGGCCGTCTCACCACCACTGCTTGTTGTTAGAACGAGAGGTGTAGAGTATTTGTCCTTTTTCACAACCGGCCGATGTCGGCTTTACACAAATTGTATACCGTAGCCACTAATGATGAAATTAAAATACAGTGTGGAACATTCAAAATTCTGAGACACGTCAATTTCTAATTCTTAAAAGACATCTTGCGACGTAAAAATGTCATCCCTAAATTCAACCCCTTTCAGGTGACAGCTACAACCCCTAAATTTTCAAATTGGAAGTAGGGGCTTGTGATACTTCATTTGAAAGGTCTTTTCATTTTCTATCCAAAACTGCTCTGGTTTTAAATTATAAAGTAACACTATTTGTCAATTTTAGGTTCTGAAATGTTAATAATAACAAAAAATAAATGTCTGTAATTGTCGACATTCTCTACTAAGAGATAAAAATTTACGAATAAATACGTACAAAGTCGTCAAACAGCTTCAGCATTAAATATTAGCCATTCCTCGATTATCCGCGTATTGACAGAAAATCAGATGGACCCATATAAACTGGTACCAACTAATGAGCTCGCGGAAGACGATTTTGATAGACGAATTCTCTTTTTTGTGAACAAATGATGCAAATGATAGATGACAATACTTTACAAATAGAAAATGTTTTATTTTCGGATGAATCTACATTTACACTTCACGGCCATGTGAATCGCCAAAACTGTCGTTACTGGTTGAGAGAAAATCCTCACTGGATGAGGGAACTACACACGCAAAACTCTGAGAAACTTAATGTTTGGGCAGTAATAATTGGAGAAAATATCATTGGTCCCTTCCTCATTGACGGCAATTTGAATGGAGAAACTTATTTACCGCTGCTCCAAAATAATGTTGTACTGACGATGGCAAACTTGTATCCAGCTGAAGGAAACCTACAACTACAATATGGTTCCAGCAGGATGGTGCACCAGCACATTACAAAGTCAATGTCCGGCAATATCTCCACACAATCTTTCCAAATCGCTGGATAGGGAGATGTGGTTCTGTAGAAGGGCCTGCACGATCACCTGATCTCACGCCGTTAGACTTCTTCCTATGTAAAAAGTATGGTCTACAAAACCAAACCCGATGATTTAGCTGACTTAAGAAGAAGAATAACACTTGCAATTAGGTCGATTACCCCGCAGATGTTAACTAACGTTAAAATACATTTCTATTTATGTCTAGGATGCTGCCAAGATGCTGGAGGCATGCATTTTGAACATCTTTTGCATTAATAATGATTTGTTTTTTATTTTAATGTAAATAATTTCCTACGCTGGAGAAACTTTTTTCTTGTTAATTTCTGCAATAAAATTTAAAACCATAGCAGTTTTGAATAGAGAATGAAAAGACCTTTCAAATGAAGTATCACAAGCCCCTACTCCCAATTGGAAAATTTAGGGGTAGTAGCTGTTACCTGAAGGGGGTTGAATTTAGGGATGACATTTTTACGTCACAAGATGTAATTTTAGAATTAGAAATTGATGTGTCTCAGAGTTTTATAAAAAAATGCATAATAATGGAGCTACTGAATTTATTCCATTTGGCTGTTCCACACTGTATATTAAACTTTTTTGAACAAAATAATTTAATTTCTTTTCTATAAGTCGTAATCTAATCTAATCTAATCTTCCTCACTGTTTTTGTATGGGTCATGACTGGTTTGGTTAATAATGAATGTACTGATATCAAATTAAAATCGTTGGCTTGCCTATAAGTTGCCATTTCCAGAAAAGAAATATGATATCATATTATAATATTAATGTAGGTTAAGTAGGTAATTTTTGTTTTGACAAAACGCAATCATAATTTTTCTGAAATTTATTCCAGAGATAACAAATAGGTAGAAAAAATGAACAATATCAATTAGGAAAATAAAAATAACTCTTTTCTCTAACAAAAAAAAAAAAACAATACTTTTGAATCGATGCTCGAGACATATATTTGTAGTTCATAATACATACTTTTTTTTGGTCGAAGGATTTGTCGACTTTTCAAAGCAGTATTATCTCACAAATAAGGTGTTTTCTGCCTCCTTGAATAACTTCTATTCCTCGCAAACAAAAACGTGGCAATATTTTAGTTATGACATTCGAAACGTCGTACCATAAAATCCTTTTATTTATTACGCGAAAATGTATTGGCTCTTTCAGCGAGACAGTTGCTGCATTCCTATGCCAAAGGTGTTCTCACGAAACTATTCAAAACCTTTCGCGTTGCCAATAAAATATTTAATAAATTCGTGCTCCCGCCTTATTTGCCGATTCACAGGACAACTAAAGGATGTAGAAGAATGTCCGCGTAAATCTCTATATCCGAGAGGCTTTAGATAAAACGAATACGAAGCATACTGAGTCTCAAGAGTGAGGTGTATAACATTTTGTCTAGCCTCAGTCAGTTCTAAGGTAGATCCGAGTGGCGGGCCATCTCAACGGGCCATATCTCAACGTAAATAACAGGGTAAGTTTAACACATCTCGTTCTAAAATGCAACAGTGTATTGTTTTCATGAATTCTGTTTTTGCACATACAAGTAGTAAGTAGTATGACGCGTATAGTTATGGCCCGCCGCCCGGATCAGCCGGCTTTATATAACTCATGTATACGTAATAATAACTAATAATTTTCCTTTATTTCTATGGAATATTTTATACTATTAAGTATTTCTCAGTAAATAATTCACTTCTCCAATTCAAATCCGTTTATTAAGACTTGCGGTAATTAAAGCAAAACCGCATGCTAAACATGCGGTCGGACATAGTCTTCCACAAACCTTATCGGGTGATCGTACCGAAGGAGGGGAGAGGAAGACAAAAGTCACACAACAGTCCAGCAGAATGGAACCATCTGGTATACAGATGGGTCCAAAACGGAACAAAGTACTGGAGCGGGGGCAACAAATAGAGACCCAGAGTGCGAAATCAGCATAAACCTGGGGAACTTGGCAACCGTATTTCAGACAGAAATAACTGCAATATCCGCTTGTTCGCAGGTGATGACCAGGAGGTCTTACACAAATAAGAGGATCCAGATCATCTCTGATAGTCAAGTAACACTTAAAGCCCTGGGACCTGTAGAAATACATTCCCAGACAGTTAAAGACTATATGGATTCGCTAACACAACTAGCGGAACACAACAGTATCACTCTCAAGTGGATGAGAGGACACCAAAGTCATGATGGGAACGAAAGAGCGGACTTTCTTGCAAAGAAAGGGGCTGATGTTCTACTGATAGGGCCATAACCCACCTGCGGTCTGGCTTACTGGACAGCCAGGAGGGCCATAAAGGACCTATTAAGAGAAAAACATATATCGCACTGGGCGAAAGTCCCAGGTTTGAGACACTCGCGGATGTTCATTGGTGAACCATCCTGGGACAAGTCAATAGACTTTATAAAATTGGGTAGAAACCAGCTGAGATGGATAGTAGGACTGTTTACGGGACACTGCCCACTCATGCGACATCTCACGACAATCGGGGTGAAAAATGATCCCGATTGCAGAAGGTGCGGAGAGGAGGAAGAAACCTCCTTCCACATATTATGCGAATGGCTGGCAGCTATCAGGTATTCGAACTTTGGGGCTATAACAATAGAACCAAAAGAAGTGACAGACGCTCCATTAGACACTGTTCTTAAATTTCTTAAGGAAACAGGATGACTAGACTATGGGGGGAACAATAAGCATCGGCTTAAGTGCACAGGGCATGCACCTACACCATATGTAATCGTAATCGTAAGATTTGCGGTGGATCTTCGACGACAAACCAATCGAGTGGATCATGCCCTATATATCTTGCGAGTCTCTCCAGATGGACTACCTTCGCCGTGCTTCTTGGAGAAAGCTGGATTCAGTAGACAAGGTCGTTCAGTAGACAATTTTGTTTCAGAAATCAGCATAGACGGAGTGTAGCCAGTTGATTCATGCTGGTAACTTCTATATGATAGCAAGAAGAGTGGCACCAATTTGTCACTTCGATTTTCAGAAACGAATTTAGACAGATTTTGACATGATGAAGTTCAGTAGTTCTAGTTTTCTTGATGCCCATTATTTTCATCACTTCTTGCCACAGCTCTGACTCGAAGTTTCCACCTTGATCGAAATGCAGCTCGAGGGGTATTCCATGCCTGGCTATTACAATCTCGATGAACTACTACAGTTTCTGCCTCTACAGCTACAGTTTCTGCCTCTTGATTGGGGAGAGGTACTGCGTTTATTTCATGCAAGCATTTCGTTTCAGAGATTTTGTAATAGTTGTAACTTTGAGAGAAAAATGAAAGTTTTTGAAAAACTATAACAATAAAAAGTGTTTATACTCTCTTTAGTAATTTTGAAATAAAAAATTTCACAAATATTTTCCAGACCGTTTCAAAGATATTCTGAAGGTGCGCCAGATTTTTTGAAAACAGTTTTTGTTTAAATTTTTTTACAATTTTAACATTACATTTGAGACTGGTAATAACCCCATCAAATCTGGTATGGGCTCACGCTTCCTTATAAAAAAGTATGAGAATTGCAAATACCACCATCCTCTGCTATTGTTTTCATACTCTTATTCCCTCGACTGTCGTGTGTCAACTGAATATTACATTTAATACAATATTATAATCACTTGCCATCGCACAGTGGGGCAAACTGGTTATTTAGAAGTGCAAAAGGAAGTTAATATAATTTACGCAAAATTTGCACCTCCTTTAGATTTTTTTTATATTTACATTTATTTGCATTATTTTTATATTTAATTCTGTTCAAAAGAAACATAATTAAATTATAAGATATACATATATGTAAAGATATGAATACACACGATTTGCTCCCAAAAAATTGTCAATTTGAAGTCGCTGATTTTCAACTTTAATTTTCTAAATATTACATAGACTATGTACTGAACTGAGCTGAACTGAAAGTTTTCATTTCTTCTGCAACGTCATCATCTTCGAATATCGATATTGTTCTGTTTCCAAAACTTTTTAGTACACATGATTGTGGAAATTAACGGATCCAATGTGAATAGTAAATTGTGAAACAAATTTTCGCCGCCATTCTTAGTTTATCGCAATTATTCTGTGCAGCGAACTGTTCCAGAAAAAAATAAAGAACTTTTTCAGCTGCATTGGGCTGCACTCATATTTGATAAAAACAAAAACTATACACCTCATTATTAATATTTGTGTAAAGTTTAACATGAATACATGCGAATTTAGTAAATATTTCATTAAAAAAAACATAGAAAATTAATTTACACAAACCCTCTTGAAATAAATATTTTAAAATTTCAGAAAAATATATCTTTTGAATATTATATTTTTTAATTTTATGTGGATACAGTTATCACAAATGGAATCTCATTTTAAGCTTTTAAACGATACATAGAAAGCAAAAAAATTTTGTCCTATTTTGACGTTGTGCTCAACCTACCAGTTTCCATCGCTTGCCTTGCTTTAAAATAATCAATTTCAAAAGTAATGTAGGTTTCAGATCCTTTGAATATTTATATTGACATTTAGATTAGCAGTTTGCCCCACTGTGCATCGACACCATTAAACTACACTACATTGTCTTTGCCGCCAATCACTCGGTTGACTCGTTTCATTATTTTCCGGTTGGACTGTACTCGCTGCAGAGGAAAATTATTTACTGCAAAGAGCTCGCCCCAATAAACTCCCTCTAATGATACACCAGGGAATGGAGGAATTAATTCCAAACCGAGATTCGTATCGGTATAATGCTGTGGCATGCATGTGTGGAATTGCATGGGGGCGGGGTTGACAATAAATTAGACACGGTGCGGAATGATCTAAACCGGCATGTTTGGTATTCGGTTACGAATCTTCGGTAATATACAGGCATTGCTTACGACTTATATATACTCTTTATTTATTGAGCTGGGGAAAATATTTTGCCTACACGGTGGCACAAAACAATGATCTGGGGGGCAAGTTAACTCAAAAAACATTAAGTTACTTACACTTGAAGGGGTTAGAATAGAAAGGGTATAAGTACAATTTTTTATAATGTGTCATGGGCTCATGGGATAATTGCGTTTTCTTATAGATGAGATGCCTATTTATTGGATTAAAAATGGTGCAAGTGATTTTAAATACATTTATCGACATATATTGCGTAGTAGAACAATCTGGTAAATGAAAGTACAGATTTTGTTGGCATAAAAAGGATACAAATGCAATTGTACCCTTTTTATTCCAACCCTCAATATACTAAACAATTACTGAGTTTCAACCGATCCAATAATACCTATTTATTCTGTTCTGTTTTGTGCTATATAAACACGTAATGGAAAGTGATGAAGAAATAGAAAATGCTGAAGGTAAGTTGCTGTGTCATATATATTATTATGTTATAATAAATACCAACAAAAACTGATGAACGCTAAATTTAAAAAAAAGTTACTCAACTCGAAGAAATACACCATAAATTTTTGGAGCCGGGCCACACATACATGGAGTGTAACAGGTCATTTGGACTAATAGAAAAAATGTAAAAGGAAATTTCCGCAAGTATTTACGCCACAAGATTGGAGTAATGTAATAGGATCAGCTTCTAAACACTTCAAGATACGAGAAAATAAGATGATACGAGAAAAGAAGATTTTTATTCATTTGCTCATCTCAATGCCACAATAGGCGATCCAAA
Organism: Aromia moschata; assembly: GCA_029963805.1. Lineage (NCBI taxonomy): Eukaryota > Metazoa > Arthropoda > Insecta > Coleoptera > Cerambycidae > Aromia > Aromia moschata. Next base: position 1,375,141 of record JAPWTK010000047.1, on the reverse strand, counting down.
AAAGGACATAGAGAAACAAAACTTAAGAGAAACTAATGAGACATATGCTTTCCAGTTTAAGATTACTATTGATGATGATTTTCCTTTTACAACATGCGAGTGTCCTTTTTTGGGTAATGGCCGACCACCAAGAGATTTGCAGAAAATATTTTGCTCAAAGTTGAATGAAAATCCTATTAATATTTCAGTAGAAAAATGGAAAAATTTGCAAACACTTCTAGAATATATACCACCTGTATATCATAGCTTTTATAAAGATCTGAAGCACGGAAGTAAGAAAACTAAAACCAAAGGCAAGAAAAAAAGAAATCAAACGTCCAAAACCACTGCTTCTACGTCAAAAAATACACAGAATGATGCTTATTTCGGTGATACGGATTCTGAGTTTGACGAGGACGTGGATGATATACCTATACTGAACTCTGATTCTGACAGTAGTGAATAGATTTGTTTTATTAATTTTGGGAATAAAGTTTGTTTTTGCACATATTCTTGTTTTATTTTTACTTTATTAAAAAAAATGTTTGGAACAAAAAGGGTGTAAGTGCTTTTTTTTTTTTGAAAAATATGAGTATTATGCTAAACAACTTTTGAGCTAAAAATTCTGCCATTTTTTAATTAATCAAAAAATATTTTATTTAAATGTTTCCTTACTTTTATATAGTTACTTAACTTTAAGCTCAAATATCTTCAAACAATGAAAATGTTACTTATACCCTTTTTATTCTAACCCCTTCAATTAGTCTTCTTGACGAGGTTTCTTGTCAATATAAGGCAATCAGTATCAATATATCATCATGTTGGTGAGATACAATTTGATTCGGACTTCTCTCTTGGACAAATCTATTACAATTAAATAACTGTATCTAATAGTGTCCGGTTGAATCAAAAGTATTGACCCTGGCCGATATGTTCAGCGTCATCCGACTCTATAACTTCTCGCTCCCCAGAACTCACTCGATTATGAAGCGAAAATGTTGTGTATGACTATTTGTAGACGCTGACGATCATCAAATGATTTATTCGTTAAATGTTTGCTGAGGGCACAGAACAAATGATCGTTCAATCAGTCGAAATGACGACTGCGGGAGAGAAGTTGTGCAATCAGCAGGCTGGCAATCGGCTTCGCTTAATAAACGTGGTATCTACTTTCCCAACTTTTTGGAGTTTGCTTAGCGTTTCGAGACCACGTACTATAGTAGTCTGACTATAACCGAGCTTTCGTGCCATCTTTCGTGTGGTTTCATATGGGTTTGCTTCGACAATCGTACGCAAGCGCTCGATATTCATTTGAGGTGGCCTATCAGATCGTGGTTCATTGTCGATGCCATAGTCGTCAGATATGAAGCATGTGAACCATCTTTTGCATGTTGCTATACTAGGTGCGTTGCCGTCATACGCGGCCCCTAGATTTCGGTTGTAAGGCACAGTGTTTCCACTTCAAAACATTAAGAGCACATTAAAATTTTCTCTTATCTATATTGAAATGTCGAAAAAAGAAAACCTGTCGACAAAAACAATGTAAACCAAAATTTCAACGGCTACTTGATTCGAATCGAATTAATAAACTCAAAGCAGGCTTGAACAAGATGATAAATGATAAAGAACAAATGACTTTATGTGTCAATAGGTGACAAGTGGGGTAGATATTATTGTACTTATAATTGCACATTAAATCAGTCACACAAACAGAAGCAGTTTAAATAGAAATAAACATGGCGTCTCATTAAAGATTCGGAAGTTAGAAGCAGATTAGGGACAGTTTTGTACAAAATTTTGAAATTTCATCATTTCATTTCTAAAATAAAATTTTTTTTTATTACTTTAGTTTTTTGTAATAAAAACTATAAATATTACATTATGGTCTACATATATTCATTTTGTTTGGGTAAAATTCCTTTGAAAATGCGACATTTTTTAAAATATAAACATATATGTATGTTGATGTTTTATATTACGACTTATTTCCAAACAGGGTTTATTTTTTTATTTATATTTATTTAGTCACAGATGTGACTAAATATATGGAAAAATAAAAAACAAAAAACACATCTTGACCTCAACGTGATGTCAATATGTGAGGCGGTGACCTCATAACCTTATTTTTCAGTCTCATTTCGGAGGGTGTTTGAATGCAATAAACACATCCCCTGACTAAGGCCTTGACTTTAACACCTGCTGGCTGTCAAACTAAATATTTTATTTTCTCGTAGAAGTGTCGAGTTGCTAATGAAAATTTTAGAGTTGCTAACAGTTGCTAACGATTTGCAATCGATCTAGACCAAATTCAACCGGAAATTCCGGTATGTCGCTGCTGGCGGTCAAACTAAATATTTAATTTTCTCGTAGAAGGGTCGAGTTGCTAACGGAAATTTTAGAGTTGCTAACAGTTGCTAACGATTTGCAAACGATCTAAACCAAATTCAACCGGAAATTCTGCCATGTCGCTGTTGCCGGGAAGTTGGCATCCGATTATTAGTATATGAATATCTGTTAAAGTTATGAGTTGCTAACGATTTTTTTTGAAGTTGCTAACAGTTGCTAACGAGTTGCAAACGATCTACGTTGAGAAATTGTAATTTTTTTTCCGACCCGCTGCCAACTTCACGACACGACGACCCTTTTTCAAAGGTGACAACACTTTTTTATCACTACATTTCGTTCTAAATACATGTGTATGATCTATTAGGATCTATATTAGGTTATCTAGTGCTGTCAACATATGTAGGTAGGGTAAGCTAAGGGACGATTTCTAGAATATTTCATCGACTAGACTTTATATAAGCATACTGTTAGTTAGAAGAAAACACACTTGGTCTCTTAAAACCAATCCATTTAAAGACCTTCATTGATACATATGTATAATTTTAAGAAACATTATTTGATGAATCATTTCTTCTATAATCTTAACTGGCAATTATAATATAATTATTTATTGTTCGTTTAAACAAACCAGTGCAGATGTTGGTCATATGCTTACAGGAACAGGAAAGTTTTTCACAGCTTCTTTATTCGCCAATGTTTATGTCGTGTGGCACGCATCCTGAAGACATTAATTTTACGCTATAGAAAAATCTGTGCGTGACTACACTAATACCTGCTAACATGAATAACAATCTCGACTCTTACTTTCTACGTGAAAAACCAACTGTTACGAAACTGGAGAAATTAGGTGCGTACCATTTCCATTAAGCAAGTGATTCATCGAATCAATTATGATTTAGTGTTTCACGTATTTTGATAAAGTATACTAAGCTGTAAGATATTTTTAATAGATTTCGTAAACTATGTAACTGAATCATACAAAAACATTATAGAAGTATAATTTATTGCTAAATATTTCCTCCACTGAAGTTTTTTTCATTGTCACAAAATAGTGACATATTTACGCGCAATTTGAACTCCTTTGGACGATTTAAAAACCATGTCAAGGTACATCTAATTCCGTGTCGAAATTTGAGTTCATAGTCTAACAGGCATGCGGTTAAAAATCGTATTCTGGCAAACATTAAGACCTCTCCTACCAGTCCTGAGCGTTTGGTCGTTGTCCCACTCTTTCAACCTCTTTCTAGCCCCCCGTGAACTACCCTTCTGCAGTTACAAACATTTTGATTCTTGTGACTTCTGTTGGGCAATTTCATTGATTCTAATGCTACTTATTAAATTGGTCCTAAATAAGTCTCTAAGTTAATTGGTACCATATCTCGCTTTCACCCTGACCTATGAAAACTTAACCACCCCTCCAGGTCATCTCTACATCAACACTCTCACACACACCATCTGGTTTCGCGCCTGTTGGAGGCTGCGTAAGGTGTCGTTTTGTGCCATCCTGTACGTTCCTGATGCCGCCACAATTCTGTGATCTCAAATTTCGATATGAGGTTAGTTTTTGTGGTGTGAACGACGAATCTCTCGATGTCATCATTCACACCGCAGCGACTTCGGGTCATTAAGACCAACCCTATAGGCTACTGAAATTTTCAAACCGTAAGTCTCCATCCAGAATAGAATGCAAATGGTACTCATATAAAAAGATTTACGTTAATTTTGACTTGACGTGTTATCAATTTATAAACACTAAAATAAAATTATTTTCATCATAAGGACCCCGCACATTCCTTATGGGAAGTGGCCCTTGGTGAAATTGTCTGAAATTTGAATATTAGAAAATTAAGCTTCCGATTAAAAGTCACGAAGGCACAAAGTCGGGAAATAGACAGTTTTTTAGATGATAGAGGTAGGAAGCTTTAGGTGGCAATGATTTTCTGAAATCGTTTCGAAGGGACCGTACTTCTTTGCATTTTTCCTCGAGTTATTTTTGAGGGGTATCCATGGGATTTTGGGGTCGCTCAATGCGAATATGAGGTCAAAAGCTGCCAAAAACTGCCATTTTGCCCGCTTTTCCAAGAAATTACTACTACTATCGGTAGCGAAGAATTTTCTCATTGCTGATTCAGAAACAGATATCAAGCGTGGTCATTGGCAGTTGGCATCCGCAAAAACACTGACAGCTTTTCCTCTCTCTAATGAAATGTAAATGCAACTATTATCTCAGAGTAGCCACTTCTGTCGGAGGGATTGGGATTCCTTTCGGTAATCTTTCGTTGCCGAGATGATAATTATTTCATTAGGGAGAGAGCAAGCTATCAGTTTCTTGGCAACTGTCAACTGCCAATGGCCACGTTTGACATCTGCTTCCAAAAGAGCGAATAGAGAAAGTCTCCACTCTAGTAATGTTCATTTCTCTGGAAAAAGGCCAAGATGGCAGTTTCTCGGTAGCTGCGAACTGTCAATGGACACTTTTGACTTAAGATTCGGGATCAGCGACCCCAAAATTCCTTGGATACCCCTGAAAAATAACACGAAAAAGAATACAAAGACGTACGGTACCAACGAAAAGATTTTGGAGAGTCATGTGCAAGACCCCGGATAGGGAACTTCCTACCCCTACTATCTAAAAAACTGTGCATTTCCGACTTTTGATCGGGAGCTTCTTGAGAACAACATAATATTCAATTTTCAGACAATTTCACCAAGGGCCACTTCCCATAAGGAATGTGCTGTTTCCTTTCAAAATTAAAATACGTAGTTAATTATACATACATATGTAGATACCTAGATTTCATTTTTTTTTGTAAAAAATATGATAATCGAGACAGTAGATGCCACTTTGTTTACTTTATATTTTACTCAATTAAAATTATTTCTGAAACTGTAGATGGCGCCACTAGAAACATTCTCTGTGTTTCTAAAGTAAGATGATAATTTTCATATCTGAATATCTGAACTGTCCATTGAAATAATACAAGAAAATTGTTATGGGGGTAAAAACTACCTATAATTACACAGGTCTACAAAAAAAGTTCTGTCTTTGCAATCAGACCCAGCATTTCCTATGTATTTTGATGCACTGAAACCAAATTTGGAAAAACAAAAAATTCTACCGCATCAGTTTTTCTCTACACCCCCATATAACCCCCAAAATCATAATAGAGGAAATTTGTCGAAAAAAATTATTTAATTATTTTTTATGACCTTTATTTTGGTTTTTTGGGTCGCTGATCACGAATCTGAAGTCAAGAATAAATTTCGACTTAATGACAGCTGTCAACAAGCTGTCAAATTTCACTAAAAAGTAAATAGTTGATATTAAATGCATATTCCTACATTTTTTAGGATGCTCATTACTATTTTGTTGTAGATGTTGTATTGTGAATGAGCTACTTATATCTTTTTATTTATACCTATTTTGTTCTTTTTCTTGTTTTGGTTTTTTTGTAACTGTTATACCGGGTGGACAAAGGTGTATACAGAAGTTGTTTGGTAAGGGGGTTTCAAAAGGAAACAATTATTTTTGACCCCGGATTTGAAAAGAGCGACAAATTTTACGTCCAAATTGGTACTTGTTAACAAGGTCATTGCAAGGTCGAATAAAAGTCAAATTTTTGAAAATTGTTAAATAACGAGTGCTAGCTCGGGATAGAGATGAGAAACAGTAAAATTTTTCGGTTTTTAAGGTTATTTCCAAGGTCAAAGTGATTTATCAAGCGTGAAACACTACTTTTGACCTCTGATTTGAAATTTTTTACTGTTTCCAATCTCTATCCCGAGCTAGCCCTCGTTATTTAACAATTTTCGAAAATTTGACCTTCATTCGACCTTGCCATAACCTTGTTGACAAGTCCCAATTTGGACGTAACATTTTCCCGCTCTTTTCAAATCCGGGGTCAAAAATAGTTGTTTCCATTTGAAAAAGTTGGTTTGACCTTCAAATAACCCTCAAGGTCAACTTCGACGTCAAATTTAAGGTTACGGTCGTACGTCCCCCTCCTTGCCCAACAACTTTTGTATACAACTTTTTTTATTTTTTCGCTTACCGACCGAGTTATTTCCTATTAAAGGTTCAAATGGTCCATACGGTATAACAGTTATAAAAAAACAAAACAAGAAAAGGAACAAAATATGTAGATATAAATAAAAAAGATCTAAGTAGCTCATTCACAAATACAACAACATCTACAACAAAATAGTAATGAGCATCCGATACCCTGCATCATAAAAAATTTACCCGTGCCGGTGTGAACGATGTCCAGTTTACTCTGGTGGCTATAGACCCTTCAGGTATAATACAGCAAATAGACAGACATACAGTCTGATACTTTGACAGTTTGCTAACGCTGTCATTAATTAAAAATTCATTTTTGACTTCGGATTTGTATTCAGCGACCTAAAAAACGTAGGAATATGCATTTAATATCAACTTTTTACTTTTTAGTGAAATTTGACAGTTTGTTGACAGCTGTCATTAAGTCGAAATTTATTCTTGACTTCAGATTCATGATCAGCGACCCAAAAAACCAATATAGAGGTCATAAAAAATAATTAAAGAATTTTTTTTCAAAAAAATTTCCTGGGTGTAGAGAAAAACTGATGCGGTAGAATTTTTTTTTGCCAAATTTGGTTTCAGTGCCTCAAAATACATAGGAAATGATGGGTCTGATTGCAAAGACAGAAAATTTTTTTTTGTAGACCTGTGTTATAAAGTTTTGTTGGTGAGTTATGACAAAAATAAATCTCGAAGGCTTACTGTACACGTCAAAAACGTCAAAATACTGTCACAAACTTATCAATACCAAATTCAAATTTTAGTAGAGAAAAAGCCATGGCCTCTTACAGACTCAGGCACTTTGCAAAATTTGTGAAACCCACCACAGTAACCGCTTCAACGTTAAGCTGTTCAGCTCACAGGACATTCGCAAGTAAGTCGTCTCAAAGGACAAAGCTTGAGGGGAAAGTGGCGGTGGTAACTGGAGGTGGCGCGGGCATAGGATATGCGATAGCTAAGCAGTTCCTAAAAGAGGGCATGTGCGCAGTTACCATCGTAGATTGCGACAAAGGTAGGGCCCAAAAGAACGTCCAAAAGCTAGCCGACGAATTTGGAGAAGATAAAATACTATTTATGGAAGCAGATGTTGGAAATTCGAAACAAATGGACCTAGCATTTAAAAATACGGTTTTCCATTACGATACCATTGATATAATTATCAATAACGCTGGGATAATGGACGACACACATTGGGAAACCCAGATAAAGACGAACCTACATGGAAGCGTTATTGGAACATTATTGGGTATGCAGTATATGGCGAAATCTAGTTCTGGAGAAGGGGGAATCATTGTCAACGTTGGATCAGTTATAAGCATTATGCCATCATGTGGATTCCCTATTTACACTATGACCCAATTTGGGATTGCAGGTAAGGACATACTATATGTATTATATATTTTCAGTTAAACTGCTCGTCAAAATTAGCGTAACACTTTTTAGATTAGCGCCATTTGCGTTCTATTCGAGTTGTGATTTGCGAGAGACTTGCGTTTTTTAATTATAGAATAAACTCATATATGTTTATGTTTCTGGGGTCGCTTAATCCAAATCCGGTGTCCGAAAAGAGGAGGAAGAAAAAAAAGGGGGTTTTTAGAAGGCAAAACCGGGAAATAAAAGCTTAAAAGATAATAAACCCATATATTTTTTGTTTTTGCCGCTCAACCGTAGCACGTCAAAAGCAAGGTCATTTCAAGGTCAAATCGCGAAATAAAAGCTTAAAAGAGAATAAACCCATATATCTTTATGTTTCTGGGGTCGCTGAATCCAAATCCGGTGTCCGTTTAGTGGCAGTAGTTACCATCTCCATCATCCTCTGGGGCAGCAGGCATTCTATATGCACGCACATGCACACAGTCACGCACACATGCACTTACATACGCACACAAGTACACACTCACGCATACACGCTTTTATACACACGCAAAAGTGTGTGTCTGGTTGAAGGAGTCTAAACACGTTTATTCAATGATTCACTCACTGATTTTCAGTAAGATGATTACTATGTAGTTAGATGATATTCAGTAAGGTGGCTACGAGAATTGATATCAACTTATCTAATGTACAGGACACATGGACTTAGATCTATTTTACCTTAACAAATAATAGCAATACATTCACGAAACCGAAAATCCTTAACCACATTTCCCTAATACAGCCTAAGGTACATGATGAAAATGAGACCATTTACGGTCTTCTATCATGGGTTTCAGATTTGGATTCAGCAACTTTAAAAACATAAAGACACACACTTTTGCCTCATTAATACGTTTTTTAGTGATTCAGCCTTGGAGTGTCCTTCGAAGTCACGTGATATGGTAAGAATAACATCAGATTAGAATTCAGCGATCCCAGAAACATAAAGATATGGGTTTATTATCTTTTAAGCCTTTATTTCGCGATTTGACCTTGAAATGACCTTGATCCCGACGTGCTGCGGTTACACGGACACCGGATTTGGATTCAGCGTCAAAAAATACAAGGAAAAACAATGTTCTTATCCATAGTCAAAAAAAATTTTTTTTTTTTGTATGCCTGTGTTATAGATAATGGAAAACCATAGTACGTCAAAATGTTACTTATATCTTTTTATATTGCCTACGCTGAATTTAGTGACTATTAGCATACGCTGAGCTTTCTCTATCACCTTACCACTCCAGATGCTTTTGGATTGTTTCCTCGAATTTAGGTATTACAATATTATTTATATTTACTTTTAATATGCAATACTAGTGTATATTGTATTTTGACACCAATGGTGAAATATAAAATGAAGTCTAAAAGTTCTGATAAGTAAACATGAAAATACATAATATTTTTGAAGGTGGTTACTAAATTGGAGGCTATAGCAGAAAAACTTTAAACAAACTGAAAAATAAAAAAAGCTTCACCGTAATTAAAATCAGGAGAATTTTAAGTGGTACTTTTGAATTATTTATTGTTTATTTGAAATTGAGCAATTCACAAGTATTACAGCTCAAAAATATGGTTATACAGTGTATTCTAACATTTTATAAACCAGTTTATTTTTGCTTTAAGAAATAAAAAATATGCAGATCTCAATGATGTTTCATATCTGATTATTTCAACAACTATAATAGTTTTAAAGTGGAGGGCTCAATTAAAAAAAAAACTGCCAACGACTCCATGGCTTGGAACAGTCTGGTATTATTTTTGTCACATCCATATGAAGTTGACATGTTTCAGGATTTTCCCCTACAATTACTGATAACAAAGGGCGTAGCCAGGGGGGGGCCGATGGGGGCGATGGTGGCGATCGCCCCTCCCCCCCCCAAATGGTCAAGTAAAAACCAAAATAGTCGGAGGATTGCGCTGGCCGTGCCTAAAATGACCTTTTTTTTTTTGCTTTTTTTGTTTAATCTGCAGTGGACCACCCCCCAAAGAAAAATACTGGCTACGCCCTTGCTGATAACGGTGTCATGAAATATTTTCTCATTGTAGATGACTGCTCTAGGTGATTTTGTCTAGCTCTTTGGCAATTTCGATAGCATTTTTTATTATATCGTGTAATACAGTTTGGTGATACTAATATTTACTAATATTAAATTTTCGTCACAGGATTTACTAACGCTCTTGGTTCGAGCAACTTGTACGATCGAACTGGAGTCAAGGTGTTTGGTTACTGTCCAGGTCTAACGGACACCAAGTTGTTGAAGGACGTGTCGACAGTTTGCATAAACGACAATTTTGCGAAGGAATTTCAAGAGGAAATCGACGGTTGCGTGCTTCAAAAACCTGAGAGTGTAGCAAAAGGACTTGTCGGTATCTTGGAGGAAGCTAAACCGGGATCTATATGGGTCGTTGAAAATAACACGAAACCTTACGAAATCAAGTTTCCAAATGTGGCAGACGTAAAAAATAAGAAGATCGACTATCAGTGATCAGAGACAAGTGTCGATGAACAATGGTTCTTTATCATTCGATTGTGATGTGATTTTTATGTAAAGATGTTACCCGTTCTTTACTTAAATAAATAATATACACCGTAACATGTCTAGTTCCATATATGCGCACTAAAAGGTAATGATTAGAGCCCGTAGGTTAAGGGGGATTCTAGTCTAGAGGCATGAATTTCGGGCGGTTTTTGAACTCTATACAAACGAAACAAAAAATATTTTTACTATAAATTTTTCATATTCAAATCATTTGTTTATTGATACTTTAAAATAACATATAAAATTAACTGAAAAAAAAGATTAAAAATTGACAAAGTTATGAGCTGGCAAAGTGGGGGGTCCAAAAAAAAGGGTGCCCTGGCGTGCATGATTTCAACCCTTCTGGTCATCTGAAACAAAAAAGCCAAACGGATTCTTAATTAGTATAGATGCCCCTATAGCCCGAACCTTGGAAAAGTCAAAAAAAAATTCTCATAAAATGGCGGCCGTTTGAAAAAAAAACCTTTTTTTCCATGTTTTTTTAACAATTCCGATTTTTTTTAAAATTGTAAAATTAAAAATTTTGATCTGAGCGTGCTTGAGGCGATAGAGGAATTTATAAAGAACATTCACACCTTTCAAATAAATCGGTTCTTTACAACTTGAGATATCGTGCACGCGAACTCGAAAAAAGTAGTTTTGAGAAAACGCTAATTTAACAAGTTTCCGGCCATTTTACTCAGCTAGCACGTCCACGTTGCTTGAAGGCTGTCTCAAAACTAATTTGAAATAAATACTAAGACGAAAAGATTCCGACTAAATACGTTTCGTGTTTCGTAAGTACTCGGGCAGCGTCTACCGTCTATTGTTCATTTGTTCCGGTCGGACCGGAGCCGATGCCGCGTCACAAAAATGACTGTAACTCATAAAATAGTTGAAATTTTGAAAAATCCTTTTAAGGACATATTCTTGAATGTCTAAATTTTGGAAATATGAAACAAAAAAAATTTCAATTCTTTCAAATTTGTAGACTACAATACCCCCTTAATAATAGATTCCAGGACTGTCCGCGACTGGAATATTGTTATAACGAGCCTTCCAAAAACGTCATCAAATCTGATTATGAACGAGAAAAATACAAATAGCGGTTATATTGATGCTCGAAACGAAATATTGTTGTTGTCTAAATAAGGTTATAAAAGGGTATCCCCCCATTAATATGGTGAAATGCCCCCCCTTTTTTATTATTTTCTTCGCATGATGAAAGTGTTTCTTAGGGCTAATTATGAAAGGTAGACCGAATTTTAGGTCCAAAAATTTTCCTCTCAGCTAGGTATGGAAAAACCCTGTTTTTTACGTTTCATTTTTTTTCTCGGTTTTTAACTGTCGAAAAAATCTGAAAAAAGTCATGGGTACAGAAAATATGATTAGTTTTATGTAAAATTTTTTTTCAAGCTCACTCAAGGTCATTATGACCTTGAGATATATTATAAAAATTATTCAAACTTAAAAAATCCCATATCTTTTAACCAAAAAAAAGCTTCAGGCTCAGATTTTTGAAATGTTATATTATTAACTGTTTTTTACTACCTCAAATTTTTTCAGATTTTTTTGAGTGGTGGGTCATTCCCAAAAGTGCGAAAAATCAATTTTTTGTTCTTGAAACGACTTAAAACGGCTTAAAATCATCATTTTATAGTGTCCTGATTTTTTTATTGCACTAAAAAGGACTCAAATGACTTCAAACAATTAAAAAATATGTTCACTAAAAATAGTAAGAAAAAAAATTCCACTTATCGAAACTAGTAGTTTTTATTTTTAAGTGTTTGAAGTCATTTGAGTCCTTTTTAGTGCAATAAAAAAATCAGGACACTATAAAATGATGGTTTTAAGCCGTTTTAAATCGTTTCACGGACAAAAAAATTGATTTTTCGCACTTTTGGGCATGACCCACCACTCAAAAAAAATCTGAAAAAAACATTTAAAAATATAACATATTAAAAATCTGAGCCTGAAGCTTTTTTTGGTTAAAAGATATGGGATTTTTAAAGTTTGAATAATTTTTTTAGATGTCAAAAAAAAAAAATTAATCATATTTTCTGTACTCATGAATTTTTTCTGATTTTTTCGACAGTTAAAAACCGAGAAAAAAAAATGTAAAAAACAGGGTTTTTTCCATACCTAGCGGAGAGGAAAATTTTTTTGGACCTAAAATTCGGTCCACCTTTCATAATTAGCCCTAAGAAACACTTTCATCATGCGAAGAATATAAAAAAAGGGGGGCATTTCACCATACTTATGGGGGTATACCCTTTAAGATCGAGAATAGAAACACGTTTTTTTTGCTCGGCTAACTTTGATAACGTATTTTTTTTTAGTACTAATTAACCTGCGCTGATCGATCCATGATTCGTGTGCACGAAACGTCGAATAAGTTTATAAAAATATCGGGACAGCGTCCATCAGACGTTACGGTGGAGCGTTGAATAAACAGATTTTGCAGAACTGTGATTTTGCGGAACTGAGCTTTGATGGCAGTGAACTGCGTTGTACCGTGTATGACAGTGTACTGACGTGGCACGTAAAAACATATGTTTTTCAGCATGTTGCTACAGACAAATATAAAGCTCGTGTAAGTGGTAGTGTGAGTGCGCGAGACAGACAAAGACAATGTAATTTAGATTTAGTCAAAATGACGGTAGCGTGTAATATTCCATTCGTCAAATTAGATCATCCTGAGTTCAGTTCAAGTTATCCAGAACGCTGTGAGTGGAAAGTACGCGAAATTAGTTTGCCTGCAGAAACAATTCTTAGATGATTTTACATCGAGAACATTTTTTGAATTGCTCGGTCTAAATCTGTTTTTTTTTTTCAACCTTCAGAATAATATAATGTTGCAAAATAGTGGCGGTAGCCACCAGGTACACCAGGTTTTTTATTACATAGAAAAAAATATTGCAGTCAGAATCAATTTGTCAAAATTAAATTCCCACCATTCACATTATTTCCTTTTGCTGTGACGAGTTCTTTTCTCTTCTAAAGATCTATGCAATGGCAGACAGTTCCGTTTTACTCCCTTGCGCTTACGTTCTCTTTTCAACATCCAGCAATGAGGAACTCATCATAAGGAACTGAACAATCCAAGAAACATACAAAATGAGGTATTTCAGTAAAAATTCCTATTCTCAGGCTATTCTCAGTTTCACTGTTTTGCATTTTTTTTGGCATTTCATTCCCATTTTTTTTAAATAATGTGCGTACCATGGCTGGAAACGGTGGTGTATTCGAATTTGGCAACCCAAAAAAACATAAATAATGAGCTACTGAAGTCAAAAAAATTCCGACTCTAGGTTTTTCCCACAAAAAGCGACACTTTTGCGGTTTTGGTCGCTTTTTTTGCATTATTTCGCACTTTCATGAAAAAAAATATGCTTTCTATAATTTACAATAATTCTTAATTCGGAATTGGCTTTTTTTTTTGATAACGAGCCAACGCACCAAACTAACTCCGGATTCGGATTCAACGACCCAAAGTACGTATAGAATAAATAGTTTGGACTGGGGGTTTGATTTTTTGTTTATTTTGTGCGCCTGTATTATGAACTATTGTATTCATCCACACCACTTCACGTTTTCCCCCAAAGAACTATGCAGCATAAATTTTGTATGTCTCTAGATCTTTATCATCTGTCGCATTTTTCATCTCACCGAAAATCTATAGACGCTCCTTCGGGCATATTTTATTAATGTGAGAAAATGCATTTAGGCCTTATAATGTCTACACGAAATTGATGAAAGATATTCCCACAACATTAGTATAATAAATTAATGCTGCTCGGCGACATTTCCTGTTTTTTTATTCACGTTTAACGGGACCTCAAATATAATCTCAACATGTGAGCCCGTTTCATTTGGTTCTTTATCTTAAATAATGCAGAAGGACTGTATAAATGTGAGAACCGCTTTATTAAGTTGCAGTGTTCTTTTGAAAACAACATTAATATAATTAAAATCTGAGAAATGTTTTTTTTTTTTGTAGCAAGAGTTTTTGCGTTTTTTTAAGCCTTAAAAAGGTTATTTTATTTATGTGAGATTATGAGTGATGGTATTTTATACTTTATGCTTTTTTCTATTTGTTTGCTATATAGACAAATTTCCTAACGAATTCTGCTTTCAAATTTTAACTTTTGTCTTCCCTAGAAAAAAAAGTATAATTTTTGGGACGTGTTTATCTAACGATGACAAATACAAGTATGGACAGAAATTAATGAAGGAAATTTTAATGTTTATGGAATAGCAGAGCCAGAGAACACAATTACGTTAAAAAATGTGACTAGTTAGAAATAAATATATGTCTTAAAATGAATAAGAGATGCATACCTACAATCGCGTAGTTCCATAAAAAAAAACATAATCTTACCTCCCTTTATTAAGTTGCCCAACAAGAAGCTGCATTTAGATATTTAAAAAAAAAATGTTTCCAAAACCATCAGAAGCCAAGGAATGACCGCAAAGAAAGAAAATTTGATATTCCACAAATTAGAATAATTTTAAACGATGACAAATTTTAAAATTATTTATCTGACGTTGAAAGACAACATGGACATATTTTAGAATGCTGGTGGAAATAAAAACAGATGGAACAACTGGATAGACAATTTTTTACAAACTTTTTGTTAATTGCCACAAAATGGGATGGAAATAGTGGGCCAAACTTTTATAAACATACTGAGATGAATAGTGGTATTTTAAGTCCCAGGACATTATCTGAAGTTGCATTGTTCTTCTCTTTAGTGAAAAACTAGTAAAGTATATAGAAAAATATAAATTATGAATATATATGTTTTTTTTGTTTAAACTAATTTATAGTATCATGGGTAGTGGGGAGGAGGGCTTGTCTTACAGTGATATACCTGTGAAATATCTACACCACTGATATTTTAAAAATCAATCTAAAATAATATGGAACAGTTAGTTGTGAAAATATCATTATTTTTTAGGCACAAATTAATTTATTTTAAAATTCAAATAAGTAAATCCAAGAACATTTAAAACAAAGTGTAAAGTATGTAAATTTATGTAAAAAAATACAAGCCAAAGAACTGTATCCGATTTACAGTACCTATACATGAAAACAATAATACCATGTGTGCCTGTAGGAAATGCTTATAAGGTAATTTTGCTTCAAATTAAAATTACATTAATACGATTACAAAAACAAAAACAAGTAAATAATAATGTATATAATGATAACACGTACAATTTTCTTGTAAATGTATATAAGTCAAAGTGACCTACAATAATTGGTTTCACTCGTCACAAGTCGAGTTCATTAACATGATTTCATCTTTCACCGGAATGGGTATCCTAACGACTTATGAGTAAAAATAGAATGCACTTCCTTTTCAGATATATTCAGATACGGAGGCAATTAAAACAAACATTAACGAAAGTTAATAATTATATCGTTTTGTCTAGTTCCGAGTCGAATTCATTTAGGTATTAGTCATAGAAATACTAATAATTACGTATGGTGTAATAGAAACAATTAGGATGGAACAATTTATGTCTTTATAAATAAGTAGGTACTGGGACACTCGAGCATGGGAACATTTTGACGACCGTGGGAACTTTGAATCTTGTGTTTTTACCTAATTCACAAAAATTTGTCTTTGTCGGCAAACATCAAAGGGTTGCCGCTCTCAGGTTTGCTCGCTACATCCCTTAATCCCTCCATCCCTTAATACCCTTCATCCCTTAATTCCCCTTCATCCTCACCCCCTTCATTCTCACCCCCTTGACGTGCCTCTCAGCGGAACCCCCTAGGCCCCCAGCGGAGCCATAGCGCTGCGCCCCACCCTGTATAGAACCCCCTTAAATTTCATTAAATGTAGCCCCCACCGCGGAGCCCTAGCGCTGTCTAAGGCTCCCTTAAATTGCCTTACATGTAGACCCCCGCGGAGCCCTAGGTCCCCTCAGCGGAGCTCCCAACGGAGCCCTAGCGCTTCGCCCCCACACGAGGGGGCCCCACAAGACTATGTTTCGCTATTACTTGCTGCTGATAAATTTAAAAACATATAAAAGAAATAAGAGATAAGAGACATGAAAGATGAAATTATGAATATCCAAACCACGACAATTATCATGCTAACAGCACACTTTTAGCCTTGGTAACTTCCCGTGTTATCAACGCTTCCAGTGATATCAATATTTCGGAATAGAAAAACCAATATTTGACTACACTAGCAGACATTTATTGCAATTTTTGAGATATAGACACTGCTTTTTTTGTAATTAAGGAGTGAAAACAATTTATTAAAATATTGCTTTCTTTTTGTAAATGCAAGTACTTATCTTAAAAATTAATAGCTTTGTTTCTAGATTAAATTATTTCTATTAGTTAGTTACTTGAGTTTTTGTGCTTAGATTTAATATATTAACTGATTTCTAAAACCTTGTATAAACTAAAAATAAGTATAATGTTTTGTTACAAAGGCTCTATTAAACTAATTGTAATTGTTATGTTTTCTTTTTCTTTTCAATTTACTTTTAGCCTAGACACTTTTTAATAAAATGTATTTTAACTGTAAAGAACCTAATGTCACCATGTTGTAGATGGTTGAATAGATACTTTTAAGTCGAATAAGATAAGTTAAAATACACGGTGATATTTAAAAAAAGTTGGGTCGACTTCCAGTTAAACTGGAAGTTGTGAATATTGTCTGATAAGTTGAAAAAACAGTGTTATCTATAATTGCATAACTCCTATAAATAGAGAAATTAGAGGCTGTCACCTGTGTCCCCTGTAGAATTAAATAAATAATAAAAATTAAAAAGTTAATTCCTTAATTAAAATTTTGTGCACTGTTCACTATTACAGTGTTTGTATACAATAAAATGTAGTGCAGTAGGTACAATGCAAATGAACGACGTGGCTACGTGACCTGGTTCATTAACTGAATCATAAGCTTAAAAAAGGTTTGATGAGTTTCGTGCTCAGTTCCTTAAAATTAACGACAGCTGCTAATAATTTTAGTTAAACAAAGTAAAACTAAAGTTGTTATTAACTAATACTAAAATTTAAATCAATTGTAAGCTAATGATATGCATATATGGCTAATAGGCCAGTCAAATTAGATAAAAGAAAGCGTTTTGCGGAATTAATTTCCAGTAAGCTGGAAATCTGAGTTTGCACCATCCCAGGAGGTGGGCATAACTGTTGGCAGCCAAAAAACCGCGCAATGGTAATTCATTTAAGCAAAAAACAAAAGTTGTCGAAATGTTTCACCAAAACAACACCTCCCATTGCTTTGCAATGTGGAATTAATATTCACACCCTGATCCTGAGTAGGGATTCGAGGTAGTACGAGAAAACATTATTGTATTGTATGTTGAACATTATTGTATATGTATTGTATAATGTATTGTATATTGTATATTGCCATTAAGTTTTGAAGTATTGGTAAGTATTATTCATATTAATTAATGAATTAGTAAGTAATCATAGTTGTTAATAATTGAGGTGCAATGAAGTAACAAAAACCTGACATGACATTGATAAAATATGCATGAAAACATGTCATCGAAAACTATAAACATGCAGCACAAACTGAGGCAGCATTCATGTTCTCATTTTCTTAGACGTCAGTGGCCCTTCATCTACGAAGCTCTCAAGCTGCGGTAGCATGGCGAGGCACTCGTCATCGGGATCATCGTCAAATGAACTATCCTCAACTATTTCTGCTTCTACGGCGATCGGCATGTCGGACCCTCATCCTCGAAGGGTACTGAATTCGAGCATGACTGGCCTTGGCAGTTGACGCAAATTGTTGAACATTTCAGGCCTACTTTCCGGCAGCTGCACTTCCCTGTACACCCCTTCGTACATCCGCAGGACACTGTGTTGAGGATTTCAGCTGGAGATGGATCCTTTGTGTTCATGGTGGGGAGCAGGCCAAGGTTCGTCGTCCTCCAACCCCAGCTGAGATGATCCTTTGGTCTATCATACCAGCCTTGGATTTGGAGGTAGACCCGCAGAATATGCAGTAGACCTGCAGGGGGCAGCTGTATTTGATGGGGGTAGAGAGGCCAGATTGAAAGTTGGTTTTATGAGGGATTTGGAGAGATCGCGTGGCGAAGTTTGTCCAAGGAGGTCTCATCGGCTTTAGGTGAATAGAGGACTGCCAGGAACAGTTGACCTGCTGAAATGAGGTCCTCAGCTGCTGAAACTGCCCCTGCTGAAACTTTGGCAGCCTCCTGTAAAGCCGTGTTCTTTTCAAGGAGCTGCGGAAACCATTCCAATGTTGAGGAAGGCTTTCGGCGTCGATTGTCTTTCGGACAGGCAAATTTTCCGGTGGCATAAGGCCTTCGCAGAAGGTCGGGAAGATGTCAACGGCGAAAACCGCGCTGGACGACCATCAACCTCCAGTTCCGACGACAATGTGAAACGTGTGCGTGACTTGTTGAACACTGACCGTCGTCTAAGTGTCCGTTTAATTTCCGAAACATTAGACATTACGAAAACCATTGTTCACGAAATTGTGTCGGAGTCTTTAGGAATGAGGAAGGTGTGCGCGAAGCTCGTGCCAAAAGTGCTAACGGACAATCAAAAAGCGAAGTGCGTCGGAAACCTGCCAAAATTTTTTGACACCTGCGAAGACCACCCCCAGCTTCACCACGAATCGTCGCAAGGCTGCTTCCGTGGACGACTACCTCTAAGGCAGGCAACACATTTTCCGCCTGCCTAAGCGTGTCCCCCCCCAGACATTTTTTTTCACGCACAAAACCCCAATGAGAGGACAACATTTTGTCGGGGGGGGAAAAAAATTCAGAAGGCTTGCTCCGACGCTTTAGAGGCGTGGAAACGACACCGTGCGGCTTTTGATGCCGGGGAAGACCCCCTGGAACCGATGTGTGGACGCAGGAGGAATGTATTTTGAAAGTTTCTACAGATTTGTACACATAGAACCAATAAAAACTATTTTTCAAAGCTCACTGACATTACTTTCCGGACAAACCCTGTATTCGTATCTACACTATGATATTGTAATCACGGTTCTTTTTGCGTTGACTTGATCTATGAGTTATAATGGCGAATGACAATACACTGGGACTTATTCTCGCTTCATAAATCAACAACGTAAGTCCTTAACAAATACATTTAAGAGTCAAAAATTGTTACCTATTAAAAAAAGGATGACTTGATTTTAAACAATACCTACTAAAAATGTTACTAGAATATCTTCGGAAAATATAATTTTACATAAATAGCATAAATTGCATTTTCCTTAAAAGAGTTAACAGAGATCTTAAAAATATCGATTGTTCCAAATAAGTATTACATCATCTTAAAAAAGCTTTTTTAAGTGGGATATAATTTTCATTAAATTAAATAAGGCAATACAAATGTTATTTTTGAAAAACTACATTTAACGCCCTCTGATTAGAGGTAAATTTCTCAACAAAGGTCCGTCCGATCGAAAAAATACCATAAATATATAACGTTATTTTACCCTAAACATTAGGCCCCCATGAGATTGTCCACATGATCTGGGACACCCTGTATATCGTATCCTAGTTTACAGTTTTCTAGTATTAAACAAACAAAATACAGTTAACTCACATTCTTTTAGCATGCAAATTGTATTTGCCAATTAACTTTGCTACATCTTATGTGTCTCTAAAGCAATGTTTATGGCAATTAGTGTTATTATATTTTAATGGAAATATAATATATAATATATAATTTTAGTTGGTTGTAGAAGTGAGGAATTTAAATTAATATAAGTAATGTTTATATGTGGGTCGGACTGCCATCCAACTGGAAAATTAAAAGAGTTGCCGCGTATTCAAAAAGTGGAGATCACGGTGTACTCTTTATCTAGCGTCTAGCCTTCTAAATTTTTTTCTTTAGGTTACTTACCGACCTAAAAACTATATTAAAAGACGGGAACGGGAAATTGATTTAACGTTTGGTTCTACGTTTACCCCTTTTATAAGCACCCAAGGTATGTAAGCTCTTGGATTTTTAAATTACTATTTTGTTGTTCAAGTATAACATAACCCGGTTCGGTACACTAACTTTACCATGAGAATAATATGATTTGTACCTGTTTTTTACTAATTTTGTCGTTACATTAATTAAATTTGAAAAAATTCAATTGTCCTTGAAAAGTCCTAGCTGATGAAGATGAAAAAAATAGCTTATAAAATTAACAAGAGAACTAACTACCTCTAAATACCAGATGAGAAAGGAAATATTTGACAGCTGCCATAATTTATGGAATATAAAATTGAAATTTGGAAAGGACGATATACGGATGGATATTCTAATTGTGCACTATTTGATATGTTTATTGATATTGAAAAATATTGAACACAGAAAGCTTTACTATACTGAACTATGCCTTAAAAGTAATATTAAACAATAATGTATTCCCAATGACCATGTTTCAAATATACGAGGTGTGTAAATTAAGTAATGAGACTGACAACGTAGCGCCCGATCTAGCAACACTGCGGAGACGGGACTTGGAAGAAGGGTAGATTAACATGGTAGATTAACACTTTCAGTACAAGTCTGAACTTGTACTGAAATGACTCTTGTACTGTACAAGAGTCATTTGTTTGTTCTTTATGACAGTTTTCGTAAACCGTTTTTTTTTCTAGTGCGTTTAAAAAATGAGTGACATTGATTTTGAGCAACGATGTGCTATCAGGTTTTGCTTCAGACTTGGACACAGCGCAACGGATACTTTTGGAAAACTTCAACACGCCTACGGAGACAGTGTTTTTTCAAAAGACTAGGTTTTTCGGTGGTTTAAGGCATTCTCAAAAGGAAGAGGGTCGATTGAAACAATTCGAAGATGATAAACATTACATTGTGAATTAAACAACATGCATGCTATTGAAATATCAGTTTGTTACATGTTGTTTTAAGGAAATGTTTAAAAATCTATGTAACTGAAAAACTGGTAAAGACAGGTATAGGGAACGTAAATAGAGATCGGCGGCAAACTTAATTTAAAGAAGATCAAGAAGATCTAAATTTAAAAAAGATCAATATATATAAACTGCTCGTGGGGTGGTGAGGTGCCACAACTAGCTTTCAGCCATTGACAACCCAAGCACCCCTTCAAACCAAACCCCCACCGACCTCCCACCCACCCCCTTTGGCTCCGCCCTTAGAAGGCTACGATGTTTATTTGTCTCGAATTCTCGAATTCATGTCATGGTAGTACTTGAAGGCTTTTAAAGACCCATTTCGAACGGCCGAATGAGCGTCAAATATGATATTCCATCTCCAACAAACCCCCCCACCCCTCCCTGAAAATGTGTTCCTCATAAGGGGTTGAACTCCAGGCCAAACAGTAAATCAACACTTTTACAGAGATAAAAGTGTAAGAACTTCGAAAAAGGGTCTTGTGCGTCAAACCAAAGACCAAACATCAAGAACAACTGGATGTTGTATCACGACAATGCACCTTGTCATACAGCCATTTCAGTAAACGAGTTTTTAGTTAGTAAAAACATTCCTGTGGCTCCTCAGCCTCCTTATTCGCCTGACTTGAGTCTTTGTGATATTTTTCTCTTCCCGAGATTGAAAAAATCACCTCAAGGGACGTCATTTTGGAACCATAGAAAACAACAAATGCCTGTAACCGACCAGCTAAAGGCTGTTCCGGTATATGAGTTCCAGCACTGCTATGAGGAATGGAAGAACCGTCTCCAGCACTCCCAAGAAAGTTATTTTGAAGGAGACAATACTGAATTGTAATTTTATTCGAATAAAAAAAATTAAAAAAAATTATTACTTAATTTTATTACTTAATTTACTTAATTTACTTAACTTTATTACTTAATTTACACACTTCGTACATTTCACTTGTCAAAAAATGAGATATAAATATACTATTTGAAAATGTAAACGTAAGACATGTCAAGAGTCTCGGATTTGAACGATATCAATGTTACAGTTTAATGATTTTTGACACAAACAATGGACTTTCTCCATTGTCCTGCAAGCAGAGTAGTACTTTGTAAAAGGTGATATTTCGTGAGCTTGCGTGATTTTAAGGTTAGATTTCTTCTCATCTGGTTGCATTTATCAGACAGACGAGTGCCTTGGATGCAAGAAAATTGGTCACTAATTTAACTTAATTCCCCTGTTACTATGAAATAAATAGATTCAGTAAAACTAACTGACCCATCTAAACTAAACACCATGACATACGTAGAGCATCACGTAACGAGTCCCAGACGTTAACTGTTGGCAATAATGACATCTCTTGAAGTTTTTCCAAACCGAAGATTATTTCCAAAGTTATTTATATGATAAATGTTTATATCGTTTATATTAGGTAAATTTGTCTTTCGATCCGATGATTCATGAATATATTTCATGAATCATGAAATATATCAAGGACTTGTGCTATTCATCTAGTTAAAAAATTAAATTTCTCCAAGAGGTCACCGCTGCAATAAGGATGTCATGCTCAAATGCTGTGTCAAAAATTAAAATTTAAAATGTATTTTATGTCCCTGAATGAGGTATTTCACAAATGTTCTACTAAAACATTGTATCATAACAAGTACATATATTTATTTTTATTATGTACTGATGGAAGGAAACTGAGTTCCTGCTAAAGGCTTATTATATCGGTGAACGTGAGTGCTTACTGCAGGACAACACTCAGTACATTCTAGCAATAAGCGATTGTTAAGTAACACATTGTTCTCACCAAACTAATTTTTACCGTCTAATGAATGGTGAAATCTGAATTTGTGGTGTGGTAAAAACAACACATTTTCTCTAAAGTTTTCTTTATCAACCAAGTAGGAAAAAATAAACAACAATGTTGAAATGTTCATCGCATTTCGGGATATTCTGTTACTAGCAAAGGCGAAGCATTACCAACGCCTCTAATTATAATCTGCGAGATTGAAAGACGCGGTATCAGATGGTAAGGCTCAAAACTCTTCTTTTAAAAAATTAACATAGGTGACGCCAGTCTTGAAACACAACTTTGACTTCCATTCTGGTTCAGTATTCAGAATCGTGGTAGGTACTGATTTAGTCAAATATGTAGCCACCGAAGAACCTTCGGTTTGCTAAAATGTGTGCGTCGCAAATAATAATTGGTAGCAACTGGTTTATGTAAAATTATGTTTAAAAAATTAATAGTAAAAAATGCACGAAAGAAACATGGTCTAGGACATAAGACTAAATAAGTTCAAGTACATCCTGTCCTATTTCGAAACTGGTTCGCATTTAGTGGCTATGCTAATTCTTAAAGTGGGATGCATTATTCAAAACTACTGTTATTAGGTATTAAAGTAATATAAGTATAGTAATCACAATAATGAACTATTATTATAGCATTTACTACTTTGATATTAACATGTCTATAAGGACTACTTTTAACACTCTCTGACTATCGCTGCCTTCTAGTAAGAAGTTCTACTTGTAAGTTTATCTTCTCTACAACACTTCGCTTGCCTAAAACTGTCAGCTAGCTAAATCCATTGATGAAAATACATATGAGCTATTTATTTAATCAGATAAAAACCATAAAACACGCTATTTTACAATGTACTACATACTACGTTCTGGGTTAATCATTCAATTTATTGATAACAATAAAAACTACTTTTACAATGCTTGTATATAACATTCTCCCATGATAGCTTGAAAGTAGAATGAATTCGATTGAAGTGACATTTTTAAGAAAAATATTATTTTACTGCAGCAAAACGTTTTTTTTTGTGATGTTTATATGAACAACTTAACACGACAAAACTAAATGAATTTAAAAGCTTCTCAAAATAGTAAATTAGGACTTCAGGACCATAGTACTATAGACATACTGATGAAGGTTGTGTTCAATATCAATGTAAACTTTGATATGACAAATATTTTGCGTATGGGTGGAAACTAACAAAATTGTTAATTGTTAAAGTCTGTCTCTAGTTAAATACTGATACAGCCCATTTTTCCTTTATTTTGGAACAACAAACGTTAAAAAAGGATTTATTTCGTGTAAAAAATAATATAGATAAAACAAATAGTTTTAATTGAATCCCATGAATTTGTAGTACTTATTGATTTAAAAATATGTATATAGAGTATTAGTCAAAAGTCCTTTCCCCTCACGTATCTTTTGAACGTTTATACTTACAAGGAAGGTACTCGGACCCGAATTCTTCGATTTCAATGATTTTTTATATATGTTGTAGAACATGAAAAAATAAGAGACACGTATTTTTTTATGTGCCGAAAAAAACATTCTAAGGGAGTGAAAATAACCCCTAAAGTTTAGCCCAAAAACACATTTTTTTATATATCTCGAATTCAATTCAATTTTTTTCGATAAAACAAAATGGACATTGTTCCTTATAAAAAAGTACTATTAATCCGTTATGATTTGATTATTAAATGTTGCAACCCCCTATTTTTTAGGGGGTGAAATGTATTTTTTTTTGTAATTTTCGATAATAAAAATTCGCAAATTGCTTGAAAAATTATATTTTTGTATGCTTGACGTCAAAATAAAGCTTACATGTTTCGGCATTTTCCTTAAAAAATACCCCCAAAAGGGGTGAACCACCCCAAACACAATTAAATTATTCCAGGCATTAAATTTTCGTCGAATGGTATTCAGGGTATTAGGATGCTGTCACAAATCTAAGTCGGACTGGTTCAAAATGGCGATCCATTATGGGCGACCAATTATTTTCAAGAGAAGCCTGAAATATTCTTAATTTTTTTGACGTTTCAATTTCAAGGTTCTTTTCGAATTAACCACTCAATTATAACATTTTCAAGCATTATTGTGTTAGGGGTTGTTTACCCCTTTCAATTTAGGAGAATGCGAAACACGCACGAATCCCCCTAAAAAATAGGGGTTGCAACATTTAATAATCAAATCAAAACGGATTAATAGTGCTTTTTATAAGGAACAATGTCCATTTTGCTTCATCGAAAAAAAGTGAATTCGAGATATTTAAAAATATGTGTTTTTGGGGCTAAACTTAAGGGGTTATTTTCACCCCCCTTAGAATGTTTTTCGGCACATAAAGAAATAGGTGTCTTTTATTTTTTCATGTTCTACAACATATATACAAATCATTGAAATCGGAGAGTTCGGGTCCGAGTACCTTCCTTGTTAGACAAATGAAATTTGGAGACGTTTAAGTATCTGAATAAGCAAAATGGTACGTGTTCGAGCTGATAAAATAGCAGCTACCTTAATACTTGATGAATGTGGAAACAATTTGCATGTAGCGGAACACATTTTTAATGAGAGGTACCCCGAC
Source organism: Aromia moschata (assembly GCA_029963805.1). Taxonomy (NCBI): domain Eukaryota; kingdom Metazoa; phylum Arthropoda; class Insecta; order Coleoptera; family Cerambycidae; genus Aromia; species Aromia moschata. Next base: position 1,349,545 of record JAPWTK010000047.1, on the reverse strand, counting down.
TTATTTAAAAGAGCTTATTCATGAGTTTGAAATAATACGTAGTGTAGATGCCAAACGATCTGGACGACCAAAAATTTCTGATGACAAAAAAATTGATGATGCAGAAATGGTAGTAAACCGCACTTCTTCCACAGCCCAAGTTGCGTCTACTTGTCAAGTCACTCAAAGTACAGTACACGGGGTGTTGACAAAAAAAAAACAAATGTCACCCATATAAATTAAAAATGGTGCTTTAAAATCAACTTTCAGTTGACGACCCCGACCAAAGACAGTGGAATTAGATGGTTATGAAAATATGTCCACTAAAATTGGGCAACAGCCAGACTATGTAAAAACAATTTATTTTAGTGACAAAGCACTTTCCATCTCAATGGAAATGCTCAAAATGTGAGTTATTGGAGTGACACAAATCTTCACGTTTGTTTCGTGAAAAAACACACACAGTTTTCAGCCAAAGTAAATGTCTGGGCATATATTCTGGGAAACCATATAGTTGAGCCTGCATTTTTGAATACTAACTTAATCGGTGAAGTGTATCTAGAGATGTTACAAAATGCAATTGAGCCGTTAATTCTTGAAATTCTGGAAGACTCTGTGAAGAAACTGGGAATTTGGAAATTACGTTCCAACAACTTGGTGCTCCTGCACACTATTCTGGTACAGTAAGACGTTATCTGGATGAGAAATATCGTGGTAGATGGATTGGACGACGAGGTCCGATAGAATGACCAGCTCGGTCACCAGACCTCACATCTTTAGATTTTTTTCCGCTGATACATTTGAACGAGTACGACAAGAGTTTAGCAATAGGATATTGGACTATTAGGAAGTAGATAGATCACATGTTGAACACTTAGTATAATAGGTAGTTCTTGAATTTTTATTAATTAAATACCAAACTAAAATTTGAGTGTTTTTAATAGTGTATTTATTTATTCCATCAAAACTGGCCTAAACCCAAACACTATTGACGTATAAATGAATACGTCTTTTAAATACCTCTCAAACAAGGTGTCGCTTGCCATACCGTCCCATTAAAAGTTATTGGTCAATGTTTCCCTGTGACGTCATCTATGACGATTACGTCACCTGTTACCACTCTGTTATTTTCACTCTTCAATTTCGTTAGTCAAGTATAACAGGTCAAAAGATAGGATAGAGGGAGAGGACTTTTGACTACCACTGTATACATTTACAGAGAAATGACTTGAATGAATTTTATGCAGTATGTTATTCCTGAATACATTTTGTTTAAAACTGCTGTATGTATCATAAATTAGCGGAAACATTAGTTACACTTTTGGTTTAAATTAAATTAAATTCTGGTACGATAACACAAATGTTTTCTTTTTTTCCATTGACAAGGAATTCTAAGGTCAACAGTGAACCTAACAATAAGTAATAAATTGTACATCAGTATGCTAATTAGTAATTGTCAAAAAGTACATTTTAATTAATATACTCAATTTTAAATTTGAAGATGTTCTGCTTGCTTGCTTGCCTTAAATGTTGGGAAGTGTTTCCGTTTTGTAATGTTTTTTCTGCAGTAAAACGTTAAAAAAATGGTTTCCCTTTATTATCTAATGCAAGGTTATTGCGTATTCCGTTGTGTATAAAATATTTATTCTATCATAAATTTAATATTTTTCACATACATTCACTCACCTTCAGCAATTTTGTTACGCTACAACGTTAGATCCTACTTTCTATGTCCGTATTAAAACGCATAAACATATGTATTGAACAAACCAACACACTTAAATTTTAAAGTGATTCTGGGAACTATAACCGCCAGTAAACAATGTTTTAAGTCTCAGCACCATATTCCAGAGATTTTTGTGTTTACGATTTACTTTAATACTTACAAAATTTTCCTGGAAGCTCCTGGATCTCTCTTTCATTTAATATGGATTCAAGAATCAGAGGTGTACATATTTTATATAAATGTCTTTTGGTTCAATTCCTAAAACATTTGCTTTTTATGAAATTTAAATTAATCTATACATTATTTTTTTTACAAAGATTGAGGAATGATCATCAGGTATCACATTCTCGGTGCTCCCTGTATGTATTTTAAGTTTACTTGAGATGGATTGTAACTTTAAGCTAACTTAAATTGGACCAGTTGCATTTTTTAATGACTCTGATATAAACAATTCGAGTTTTTCATAAGCTTAAATGTGATAAAAAGTCACATAAATGTTTTTCGTATTATTTGGTAAAAACTATCAATAATCCATGACTACTACTTTTACTTAGCATGTGCAAACAAATAACAATGATACCGATTGTGATATTTTTGGATTACCAAAAATGTTAAACTTTAATTAAAGGGCTTAAAAAATATACATTTCTTCTTGTTTTTATTTTGGTATCAATAAATTGAACGATAATTCTGTATTCAATACCGGTGGTACCGGTGGTACTCAATTACTACGTACAAAACTACATGTGGCAACAATGCAAACTTACCTGGTCCTGTAGTGATCAAGTAAGCATGGAACAAAACAAAACGCAATCAGGCCGCGATATTCAGTCAGTTGAGTACCGGCTCAGGTAACACAGTTCTCATTAAGTTACCTCCACCTGTTTACTCGTTAACACACAACTTAACATAACAAGCAAAAATAAAGTGAAACACCTCGTAACGGATAAGTGTTGATTCAGGTGATAAGTGGCATTGTTTCTTTTTACTGCAGGTAAGCGTTTTTTTATTGTGTATTATGTAATTGGGTACTTAAATATTGTAGTACTTTTTATATTATATTCTGGGTTTATGACTCATTATTATTACTTTTTTAATAAAAAGCTTCTTTATTAAAAAAATTCACTTAGAATTACCTTTATATTACCTCAGATATACATATATCTTAAATACCCCAGCAGTATTACTACTTTTGCTGAGTGGTACAAGAAAAAGGGTCTATTTAAGGTCATATTTATTTTTGTTAAATTAACAATATATTTTTTGCAGATATTCATGAAATTACCTATTAGTTTATTTCAGGCCATATAACTTAAACAAATGAATACTTAATTATTGTCGGATTTCGTAAAGACTTATGAAACGAGCATTGCATGTAACGTAATTTAAAAAAATAGGCATGTTTCTCGCAATTTTAAGATTAGACAATATTTTACTTATTTTTTTTCTAACGTACAAAAAAAAAGTATTGCTAATTCAAGCAGTTTATTAGAGGCTAGCAAAATATTTATTAGAAAAATCGTACGTTTGCCCAACCCTGTACATTTTACATTAATTTCAGGCATTTTAAATATTCTTGGGAGTATTTATAAACAATTAAAGCATACATAAAATTATGACCAAAAAACGGATTAAATCTAGTTATGTTTCAAGAATGCATCATTTTAGGTTACAAAAATAAACTCAACTTTCGAGTTTATTCAAATGTAGCATATAATGCAAAACAATTATGTGTTTAACCTTATTTATATTTTATAAAATACGGAAGAGAGTGTCATTATTATACGAGGTGTGTAAATTAAGTAATGAGACTGTTTTTTTTTTTTTTTTATTCAAATACAATTACGATTCAGTATTGTCTCCTTCAAAATAACTTCCTTGGGAAGCCACACAGCGCTGGAGACGGTTCTTCCATTCTTCAAAGGAAACACAACAAAAACCCCCCCCCCCCCCCCCGCGGGGGGGAAATCATATGTTTTGATTTTCCCCCCCCCCCCCCCCCCCCCGGGGGTGGGGTGAAAACAAGAGGGGGAGAAAAAAAAAAAAAGAGGGGGGCGGGGGGGGGGAGAGGGGGGGGGGGGGGGGGGGGGGTTTTTTTCGGGGGGAAAAAACCTGGCAACCAAAGGGGGGGGGGAAAAAGGCGGTGGGGCGAAAACCACCCCCGGGGGGGTGGGGGGGGGGGGGAACCCCCCGGCCCCTTTTTTCTTTTTGCGGGAACCCTTCGGAAAAAGGGTGGATATACAGTTTGGCCCGGTTGCACAAACACTTTGTGGACAATTCTCTGGCTATCAAAAAAGCAAATCAGCGTGCATTTGATCTTCGACTTGCTCATTCTTGCTTTTTTGGTCTTCAAGAGCTTGAAGTGTGTCATTCCATGCTTCAGCGCTTGGTTTCCGGGTCGTACTCAAACACCCAAGCTTCATGACCATTAATGACACCTTCCATAATTGGGGATCATTTTCAATAGATTCCAAAAAATCAAGACACCTTTCTCTCCTGATGTTCTTTTGTTCCCGCGAAAGGTTTTTTGGAACCATTTTTGCGCAGATTTTTCTCATCCCTAATTCGTTAGTCCGAATCTGTCAAACAGTAGTGTGATTCAAATTTAACTCTTCCTTGATCATTTTTGTCGTCAACTGACGATCTGAACACACAAAATCCCGTATTCTATCGACATTTTCATCGGTTCTTAAAGAAGAATTTCTTCCGCTGCGTGGTTCATCTTCAATCGACTCTCTTCATTCAGAGAATGCCTTAAACCACCGAAAAACCTGGGCTCGTGAAAAAACACTGTCTCCGTAAGCGTGTTGAAATTTTGCAAAAGTATCCGTTGCGCTGTGTTCAGCTCTGAAGCAAACCCTGATATCACACCGTTAATCAGAGTTAATGTCACTCATTTTTAAAACGTACTAGAAAAAAAAAACGGTTTACGAAAACAGTCACAAAGAACAAACAAATGAGTCAGTTCAGACTTGTACTGAAAGTGCAGGTTGCACGTTTCAGTTCATTACTTATTTAATTTACACACTTTGTACAGTGAGGTAGTAATGTTTCGAATACATTTGATATCTATCTTTTTTTGGGAAAGTTTTTACAAAAAAATGCTTTTAAAATTACTTTTCCAAGAATTTTTTAGTAATAACCCATTCCTCACTAAAGTTGCTAAAAACCCTTATGGACGAATCAGGTTGAATTGGTTGAATCTCATTACATCTTCTTAAACAATAAACTAATTTCTCACTGTCACAATTTGAGGAATATTTTGAAATTTGTTGAAGCATTCCAAGAAATCAATAAAAACCGTGAAGAACCATTTCTTAAATTTTTCTATTCGATGTAAATTAAAAGAAATAAAGGGTGATTAACTGTCAATTTTCAGGGAAAGGGAGAAAATCAAGCATCACATGTGACGTATTAAATTTTTATATTTTTATTTGGTTTAAAAATGTACTATTTGTTTTCAGTTACGTGTCTCACTTTTTATGCTGACTGAACATTTTCATAAACTGAACCAAACATTACAGTTGAGATAAACATCCTGTGCATAATACGGGACTGACAACATAAAAATAAAGTGTTCATATTAGTATGTAAATTTTAAAGACAATAAATATTACAATGTGTCGATTCTAATCATGAATATTTGTTTCGAAGACTCCTTTCTATACCTGAAGCTACCACTTTCCTTGTAAAAAAATAAATATATGTGTTTTTGGTTACATTGAACTCACAAGGCGTGGAATAATAGTGGCGTTGTTTATAGCTTTCTCCGGAAAAAACTGTTCCAGATTCATATAAAGTAGCGTTTTGATTTATGTTTATGATTGTAACAAGCAATAAATACAACAAAAAGGCGTATGTGCAAAACCTCTACAAAACAATTGTATTTGCTATTGGTACTACTCATGAATTAGTGAGGAACTTACTACAAGTACTATTTAATAGTACTACTAGGTATCTACTATCTAATAGGTAGAATTTACATATATGAGTTACATAAGTAGATAGTGTACACCGGGTACATAAGTTATTACTACTGTATTTTAACTAATTAAAATGTTATTGGGACATCTGTTTTCGAACTCGTTCGATGGGAATTCTAGAGACAGCTACTCTATAATTACATAAATCCATAACATGTCTTTTAGCGGTACTTATAATTTTCCTTGAATTTTCTAGCGAATATAACAGTTATAAGATGTATACAATTCCTTAAACATATTACCAATATACATAAGTTTAACGGTGGAGACTTTAACTGGAATATATTCGCTAGCGGGGTGGTGAATGATTTTTCAAAAAATTCCCGAGACACGTCAACTTTTAAATGTATTTACCTACATTTTGCAAGTAATTTGAAAAATATAGCCCTTCAGGGGTGGCTGAAACTACCCTCGACAGGATTTTTTTCAAATGCAACCCTATGGCTTGTGACCCCTCATTGTAAAGATGGTGGAAAGAGGAATCCCATCCACTGATCAAATTTTAATTTTTAGTATGTTTGTAGTGTTGCATACAATTAAAACAATTCAAAAATTAAATTTATTTTCAACGTAACAATTGTTCAAAATGTGCACCATTCACTTGTTGGCAGCATCCCAGTTTGTGGTAGGTTTCGTCCCTTACATTATGCAACATTTGCGGTGTTATTTTTCCGATTTCCTCTCTTATCCTTTCCTGCAGATCTGCTATGTTGTTGGGTTTCTGAATGTAAACCCTACTTTTAAGATGTCCCCACAAAAAGAAATCCAGTGGTGTAAGATCTGGAGATCTTGCTGGCCACTCAATATTACCTCGCCTCCCAATCCACCTACCGAGAAAAAATTCTGTCCAGATACTGACGAACAATGGCAGCATAGTGTGGTGGGGCCCCATCTTGCTGAAACCATAACCTCTCGTCGGTCAAGTTAGGGTTTAAGGGGTTTGTAAATAAATGACATAGCACTAGCATTAGTTCGTGCTGGAGTAAACGCAAGTATCTTGCTCCATTAAGAGTGTCATCAAAGAAAAATGGTCCTACAATTCTATCTTATTATTATATTAGTCCTACAATTCTATCTTGTATTATTCCGGTCCACACATCCAATGGATGGTTCCCTCATCCAATGGAGGTTCTCTTCAGCCCAGTAACGACAATTTTTGCGATTTACGTACCCATTTAATGTAAAAGTAACCTCGTCAGAGAAAATTATCCACTCTAAAGATAACTGGTTTTGATCAATACAAGCCATCAATAAATCGCAAAATTCCACTCGTCGATCTGGATCATCTTCAAGTAGCTCTTGAACAGCTTGCATTTTATATGGGCGTTTTTTCTCATATTTAAGTATTTTTAAAACTGTTTTGTGATTAAGATTACTATCACGGGCCAGTTGACGGGCTGGAGTGATTAGATTTTCTTCTAGAGCAAGCAACAAATTCAACTTCGTGTCGTCATCAACAACAGCCTGCCTCTTACTCGGTACTTTCCTGACATGACCCATCTCTCGATATTGTGCCTCAATTTTACTAATGGTACCTTGATTTAGTGGTGGCAAGTCAGGATGCGTTTCTCGAAACAAGCGAACAACTTCGCATTGAGTTCGCGCCCTATCACCATATCCAATCATCATCAAAATTTCGATTTTTAGTGATTCAGTTCAATAAGACATTTTCACCAATTTGAAATAATACTTCGTTTCAAACTCTGAATACAGCATACAAATTAAATTACTCTTTGCGGCCGTGTAAAAACACTAGCAAAAAATAACAATTATCAGTTGTGGCAAAAAATTGCTTGGAATTTTTTTGTGGGGACATATGAAAAGTAAGGTTTACATTCCAAAACTAAACAACCCACATTTTGAATACGAAATTGCTGCGTTAAAAATAAATTAAACTATAAAATTACGTTTTAATTGTATGCAACCATACAAACATACAAAAAATTAAAATTTGATCAGTGCGTTGGATTCATCTTTCCACCAGCTTTACAATGAGGGGTCACAAGCTATAGGGTTGCGTTTGAAAAAATCATGTCGAGGGTGGGTTCAGCCACCCCTGAAGGGCTATATTTTTTCATATTACTTGCAAAATGTAGATAAATACATTTAAAAGTTGACGTGTCTCGGGAATTTTTTTGAAAAATCATTCACCACCCCGCTAGCGAATATATTCCAGTTAAAGTCTCCACCGTGTATATTTAATAATTTATTTCATATTACATTTTTATTTCTTATTGAAACAGCGAATTAAATTTAATATTGTTGTTAACAAGTGCAGAAATGTATGTATGAATAACTAATGACAAATGGATACATGGAAAAAAATGTGCAAAAGTCTGCACCATAAACAATAAAATAAAAAAAAAATGTGGCCGGACTCGTTTATTAGTTTTGTATTTAATGGAATTTGGCGAAGCTTATTTTTAAGTTAGGATCTTATCTGGTTATGAGTTAGTAAATATTGATATTGATCAACGTTTTCATTTACGTATATTTTTGGTTATTTCCACATTGTGTGGTTTAAAAAAAGTAATTATGTAGAATGCAATATTTATTACAAATACACGTTAATTATGTAAATATCAAGGATGTGTTTGCGCGACTAATAACAACCACCAGTTATTATTTATTATTATGCATTGTGTATTTTGTACGTATTGGAAACAAAACTTGTTTACGTTTAATTATTACTAATTATGTCATTAATAGTGTACTACGAATATAACTTTAATATTACCTACTTTTTATTTATTTGTAACACCAATAGCACGTACTTGTTAATGGATTTAAAAGGTATGAAACTTTTGTATTGAAAAAAGAGGATAAATAATTGGTTTTTAACAGTAAAAACCTCAGATTTATCGTTTTTTAAGCTTTGCTTGTAATGCCTGACCTGACCCTACTTACTACGTAAAAATATATTTGCTATTTTATCTTAGTTCTGTAAATCATTCACCTTGTTCGCTAGTTAGATATTTTTCCATTATACAAATGTATTCTTAATAGTTTTTAAAGCAGCACTTTTAGTTAATTTTGAAAACATTTCATACATACATATATGTACATATGTGCATATAAAAATTTTGAAAAACCGTAATGAACCTAAAAAATCTCATGTATTGAAATCAACTGACAACAAAAAACAGTCCCTATTTTATCCCAATTGAACCCAGAGATTGCAACCTAAAAGCTGACAGATCCTCAGGATTGCTATAGACAAAAACGAAAAGAAAGCAAAAATAAGTAAAGAACCGAAAAGTTTTTTTCGGTTTTTTTAGATTCCATAACAATAATTTTAAAACCAATGCTAGTCTTTGTGTATTACTTACCCTTACATCTCTATTCTATTAAGAATGAATAAATTGTAACTTCATCCTAAAGTATCTTCTTTTAAAGTTTATTAATCGCATTATACAGTGAGGTCGAAAAGGAAAAGGACACCTCAATTTAATGTTTCATTTGAAGACATTTTAACATGAAGACATTCATTTATTTTTTTATTGACAGCTGTCAAAGATTTGATGTAATCGATATATTTGTTTTTAATGACAACATACATGTGATACATCATTTGAAACGTCTTATTTCTGGCAGTACGCTCCTAAATATTGGTGGGATTATAACAAGCAATTTTAAAATGGCGACCGATCAAATAGTTAAAATTCGATAAAAAAACGAAGGAAAGTTTATTTAAAAAATCACTCAGACACAAATATTTTACAGATATTTGCTCGGCTATTTAACATAACACACTCTCAACACTTATCCAGAATTCCAGAGACTGAGAATAAATGATTTAAAGCCCATTCTTAATTGTTTAAATAAATTAATTATTTAAATTAACATTTAAACGAAGTACTTCCGGGGCGATGGATTGGGCGAAGGAGTCAATTCGAGTTTCCTCCTAGGTCGCCTGACCTAACTCCCATGGATTTCTTTTTTGTGGGGTTATTTAAAACATAACATGTATGTAAATAAGCCTATTAGTATAGATGACTTAAAAAATAAAATAAGACACGAAATTAAAAAAAATATTGACGTGTCCGAGCGTTTTTCTGAAAAAAAAATAATCCTTTCATTTTTATCGAATTTATGCGTGACTTTACGCCCTCACTGTATATCATCCTTTCTTTGTTCTATTTGTAGCAAGTATGTTACATATTTCATCTTGATGAACTTTAATATATATTGGTAACGAAAATATGGAACACACGATATATCGTACTTATTAAAAATGTAATTAACCGAAATCTTTTGTTACGTCACTTATATGTATAGAGGTTCAGTTGATCTGATTTAAATGAACACATATTTATTATGCTATTATGATCTAGATGGATTAATCATCATCAATGTCAAGAAAAGTAACGGAAGGTGATATTCATATTTCTAAATAATGTAACGGTTATTATTTAATCAAACATTGTTTGTATGAATCAACTTTTACGGAAAATTATAATCCAAAGTGATGTTGAAAAGTATAATCCAATCATTTTTTTGTTAAATGGTACAAGACTTTTCAAGGATATTAGTTTAAGGTTACTGACTAATAATTAGTAACAAAAACACAATTATTACAGCAAAATATGATATGGTATGTTTTTATCTAATGTGGTTAAATATGATAGCGAATACATTGGGTGTGCAGCTAATCGCTAGATCAGGAGTAGTAGTAGCTTACTTTTTTTCACATGTTGCTTATTTATTTCTGTTTAGTTGTATTACATACATGTATATGATTATTTTCATCGTTTCTTTACATCATACCACGTTTCATCTTATTTTTGAAACCCTTCTAACTAGTATTTGTTATAAATTCGTCAATGATTTGAATTATTATTTACTGAAAGTCCTTGTTTCATTGTTTTAATGTTCAGAAGGACATCTACATATTTTTTCTTCAGTGACATATCATTTTAGTCCACATGTAAAGCAAAATATACCGCATGATAAAACATAAGTAGCCGTAATGAAAATATATACTGTTGCACTGTATTAACATTAAAAATATAGAATATACGAAATACAATAGTCCAGATTTTATAAAAGAAATGAATGTGAAATTTTCTTAAGGATTTACATAAATCTAAAAAAAAATATGTCTCCCCCTGCTAAAAATGGGCATAACCTACCATGTTTCCCCGGAATGTAATGGTCTAGTACTGAGGCAACTAAATAAAACTTACACTTTTATTTATTAGCACCATTTACATTCTATTCGAGTTAGATTTGCGAGAGCGATTGTTAATTTTCGGTAGCCTATAGGATTGGTTTGAAACAGTTCGCCGTCCACATCCCAAAACCCCATGTCGAAATTTTAATTCGCAAGATTTTGACAGCACTTTTAGAGACATACAGGATGAACTAAGAAGGACGCTGTCAGGTAAACACTTTATTCCGGCACACATTAAGGCTTCCTCGATAAGTTCTGTGTATTCGGTCGCTGTCCCATTTCTTCAACCTATTTCCAGACCCACTAAACCACCCCTAAGCACTTATGCAGGGTTTTGCGTGGTTTGACCTCTGTTGGGCGAATCCATTAATCTTAATGCTGCCTAATAAATTAATGTAGGTGTCACAACTCGCTTTCACCCTTTGACAACCCAAGCACCCCTTCCAAGCCACACCAACGGCGCCACCCACACCAGCCCAGTTTGGGTGGTCTGCCTCGTAGGTGCTAGCCCAGTGGAGGGTTCATAAGCCCAAGTCGCAGTAAACATTTGTCGCGCGTACCAAACATCTCTCGCGAATTTGGCGATTATCGATTCACACAAGTGCAAAGGAAGGTTCCGCCTACCCATCGAGTCCTCTTTCAGGAATTTTCATCCACTCAAACATTTTCTTGAGGTGGTCAAAAAAAGAGGGTTAAGGTGGAGAGGGTGAAGGCAAAAGAGGAATTGAAGGAGACGGACGACTCGGGGTGTGCCAAAAAGAGTTCATGCATTCAGAAAGCTTTCCTGAGGAGCTCTCTGAGTCACTTCACACATCAAGACCTGCTTACAACCCCTTAGGGCGGCAAATTTTCAGAGGGTGTGTCGGAGTTGGAATATCACTTTAGCACTCAATTGGCCGTCCGCAGTGTGTTCCGCCAACTTCGAGAGCCTTCAAGTAATGTCATGACATGAATTCGAGACAAAACGACATCCCACGCAGCTTTCTACATTGACGGATCCAAAGAGGGTGAGTGGGTGGTAGGTGTGGGTGTGGCCTAAAGGGATGCTTGAGTTGTCAAAGAGTGAAAGTGGGTTGCTCCACACCAATTTATTATATAGCATTAGGATCAATTGATTCGCCCAACATAGGTCAAACCTCGCAAAGCCTTTCGTAAAGGCAAAGGGGTGGCTTAGGGGGTCTGGAAACGGGTTGACGAGATAAGACAGCGATCAAATACACAGAACTTATTGAGAAGGTCTTAATGTGTGCCGGGATGGAGTTTTTACCCGACAGCGTCCTTCTGAGTCGATCCTGTAGTCTCTGAAATTGTCGTCAAAATCTTTCGAATTCAAATTTCTACATGGGGTTGGTTTTTGGGGTGTGGATGGCGAACCGTTTAAGTCACAACATAACGACTTCGGGGAATGAAAACAAACCCTATAGGTTACCGAAAATTAAAAACCGCAAGTCTCTAAGTCGAATAGAGAGCAAATGGTGCTTATCTAAAGTTTTACGCTAATTTTGACGAGCAGTTTTTGTTAATACTAAAACCGAAAGCGCAAATTTAATTTTACAAAAGCTTGCGCGTGTTGTAACTGTCCATTTACATATATGCGAGGCACTGCCAGTGCTAAAACATGAACACGAAACCATTATAAAGGTTTCAATAGAATGAAACACGATATATTTATTCTGTTCGCATGTCTGATGCAAGATAAGTATTCCGTATTTAATTTCCGCAAGAAGCGGTTAATCGACTTAACGTCATTATCGGTGTATTATATAAATGATTTTTTTTAGATGGGGTGAAAATTGTTTCTGCGTGTACACTGAGAGATGTGTTTAGTGATTAGATCTGGCATTTAGTTCCTTTTTTGCTTGAAATAATCTCAACATGTTCATTGAACGCTGGTGAAACTTCATGAAACATCGTGTATCATCCAGACAATCTAAGAAATCATTACTTCTACATCTATTTTTTTCTTAGATTATCTGAACATCAAAAAGACATTAGATTTCAAAGTGCGGTACAAACTTTAATCAAACGCTAAATATTTAATTTCGTTAAAATGTTGACATAATAAGGGTAACGAAATAACACTAGGAGGAAAGGTTAATTTTGAGTAGGAAAAGTGTTGGTAATAGTTCAAAATGTAATCAGATACTAAAGATTTTTTGAAGGTCTGACATTTATAACAAAACATGTATAGAAAATTTCAATCTTACAGTTTTTGAGGTAGAAATTTTCTTCGATGCAAAATTTTATGTAACACACTATGTCTGTTATTTAGAACTTCTTCTGCATAAGAACACAATTAGTTAAAATTTTAATAGACCTTCACTGTATATTAAAGTTTTTTGGTTAATTAAATTTCAATTAAATACCAAGATACACAATTTTTATTAGCAACATCACTCGTCGCAAAAGTGTTCGTTTCGTTACTTTTGTCATCAAATTATGTAACAAACTGTGCAGCACACTTTTAATAATTAGGTTTAATTATTGTTAGACAGCAAATAAGCATCTCGTATTTTATATTATCTAATAGGAGTATACCGAACGTCTCAGATTTCTCTCGTCAGTAGATATTTGATTTAAAGATGAAGGTAAAAATTTGTAGAAAATACGAAAAAATATTTATTTTAAGTTTATGCAAGTAAACAACTAAAGAAAATAAAGCTAAAAAAAACCTTAAAAATTAAAGTAAGTTTCAATCAATTCCCTTGAAAAATCTCCGAACGCAAATCAGTTTTTTTTTTCCAAAACTTTTCAGGAATTTAAACACAGATTGAATGGTGCATAAAATAAACATCGATAAAATAGGTAAGATATATAAAAACTTACAACTGTCAGTGAACGTGCGATTAAATTAAGACCACGAAATAATAAATATTTGTTCAGGGTTGGTTTGTAAATCATATTATTTGAAATTGGTTCTTGCGTTAACATTAAAAAATGACATTTAAAAATTCCTGTAAAATTCACTCTTTATAGAGTAAGATGCAGCAAATGTACATACAGTACATCATTAAAAATGTTATTTAATATCATGTAATTCCGTAATATTATTCTTTGCTTCTATTGAACTTTTCTTGTTATTGGAATGACTCGCATAGCATAAGAATAATAATTAAGTAATACGACACTTCTATAAAAATATTATGTAATACTTTACATAACCCTATCGCAGTGCATTGTCTTATGCATTATTAATAAACCCATACTCAGGATTATCTAACAGTTAGGTGTAGCAGATAACTATCTACACATAATCATTGTTATTATTCCTTATATTTATTTAATGAGACTTAAAGACCGGTTGAAGGCTATACGGTAAATTGGCTAAACATGGTCACTTATTAATGCTTTTTAGCTTTTTTTTTGTGATGCTATATCGTACACACTAGTTATTTATAAACTCCTTTATAAAAGGTTAAAACCCAAACTTAAAGCTATTGCCTCCTCGGTGCAATAAAAACTTCCCATGCAATAAAAAATGTGGTTGTGATTAAAAAAAAAAACAACCTTATATCCATTCCGGCGCCATTGGTTACATTTTTGATAATTGAACTTCACCAAAGTTCACGCCCCAAATAAAAACAAACCTGAGCTGTCATGACCCGTCTGAGTGATTTTTCCAAAAATTGCCACTTTCCAAAATGCCCATAACTTTTGAAACACACTGTAGAACAACAATAATAAACAAAATTTCATAATTATTTTGTTATCTGTTATGGTCTCAGATGTTCATGTAGTCGATTTTTAATGTACATAAAACTATATTACATTGGAAAAGATAATATAATACGTTGTTATAAAAAATTAATTGTAATTATACGTCTTTTTTTCACTATAGTTTTTTTTTCGTAACTAGCTTTTGGTCTACTTGTCCTACATATATGTAAGTCAACTAATGTTTTGAGAATTAGATCACTTAACACATGTACATATACAGGGTGTCTCAGCTTTTAGTTTACAGACTTTGTTTGCTCACCCAGGATAGTTAGCAAAAAAAATGTATAGGTATACAAAAGTTACTTGAATTCATGAGGCCTATAAAATGACATATTCCGTTTGACATGTGCTAGTGACCTTGAGGTTATGTCAGTGTCAATATAAGTATTTTTAAATACAACACCCTGTATTTTTTTAACAGTTTTGGATTTACCGAACAATTCTACACATATTTAATGTAACATACCATATACCTATCTTCAACCGTTTTCGAGATTTTCAAAGTCAAACAGCTATTATTTTACAATACAAAGCATTTTTCAGTTTGCCTTGTTTGCAGCTCAATTTGAAAATTTATTAAACTAATTGCTTATAATTACTGAAATATCCCATTGATCTGATTAAAATTACTTTTAACAATACCTCTCAATTGTTTCAAAACTGACACGGCAAACTGAAAATTATTTGTATTGTGAAATAATAGCTGTTTGACTTTGAAAATCTCGAAAATGGTTGAAGATAGATAGGTATAGGGTATGTTACATGAAATATTTCCTATGTGTAGAATTGTTCGGTAAATACAAAAAATGTCGAAAAATACAGGGTGTTGTATTTAAAAAAACTTATATTGACACTGACATAACCTCAAGGTCACTAGCACATGTCAAACGGAATATGTCATTTTATGGGCCTCATGAATTCAAGTAACTTTTGTATATAATTTTTTGCTAACTATCCTGGGTGAGCAGAGTTGTAACTAAAAGTGAGATACCCAGTTATGTATTATATTAACCTTTAGACGCCGGCTGGCTCATATATGGGACAGTAATAAAATAATAGTTTTGGTGATGAATACAGATATTATAGTGAATTTTTCCCATTTAATAGGCTCTCTGATCTCTAAAGGATACAACTGAAATTTTTTCTAGTCGATCGAGGTACCCAAACTACCCCTAGCAGGGGGTGAAATATTTAAAAACTCGTTATTGAACTTGTATTCGTCATTGAATTTTTACTGATTTTTTTTGTAAATAAAATTTTCCGCAATTGATTGAGATGCCGAAACTACCCCTAGCGAGGGGGTGAAATTTTCAAAAATTCGTTATTAGGTGGGTATTGACTTTTCACACGATTTTTTCGAAAGCACGCTGTAAAATCTGTAAAATGTACCCTAAAATTTTCTGCAATTGATTGAGATGCCGAAACCACCCCTAGCGAAAGGGGTGATATTTTCAAAATTTTTTATTGAACGTTATTGACTTTTTATCGGTTATTTCAAATTATTTTTTTTATATAGAATAAGTATTAGTTTTTTACTTGAATTACTGTATTTAGGATAAATAATAATTTTTTTAGCGATACTTGAATATAATGTGTTCGATTGAATTCGAATGTAAAACATTGAATTTCCACCTATAACTATATAAAATTCAGTATAAAAATATATCGTATGAAAATATTGATATGAAAACATGAAAGTCTAGGGATGAAGAAAAAAATATTATTTCAGTGTAACTGATCGCTGTTTTCACGTTTTTGAGTGGTTTTATTGGTGACTAAATATATTTTAGAGTATTTTTGGTAGCTTATTACATTATAATATCAAGCACATTCGGTTAAAAATAAATATATAGTAATTTACACAATCTGAAAATTTTTAAAATTGGCCCGACCGTTGCCAGCCGGCCTGGTCATAAGAGCCACCCGTGACATCGACAACTACTCTAGATGTATTATATGTTTATGTATATAAACTTCCCCAAAAAATATTTATAAGGGAAAATGCTGGCAGTCTAAAGGTTAATATACTAATTCTAATATTGTCACATAATTAATGAGAAAAGAGAAAACTATAAAGTAAAGAGGTTACATCGGTTTGTATGTACCCATAATGTGTGCCCTCTACGAATAGAACGCCCTCTACAGTCAACGTCAAAATTATTGACAAATTAATATTCTTCATTCTAAGAAACTACATCACCAAATTTTGTGCAAATATGTTGTTAGTTCGCAAAAAAATTATGTATAAAAGACGAAAATGAATCTATAACTTTGACACCCCGTATTGTTTACTAAGTATTAATTTTTGGATAAAAGTTTGGTTACATCGAATTATTTTTACTCAAAAAATCTATAGCTTTGCTGTGTACCATTCATCATAGGACGTATATTCTCGTATGTGTCTAACCATATGTATTTTTTCCTTTAATAGTCCCTTCTTTTGTGTAATTCAAATGCATTCATTAAAAGATACATCCATAAATTTATAAAACATGAGAAGAAAACCATGCTATATTTTATTACGGTTTTATTACTCAATATTTTAAATTAACACATTTTTTTATTTATTTCAAATTATTTTTTATTTAATTATTCATACTTGCCTACAGTCAACATGAGTTATTATCATAACACTACGAAATCATAAGTACAAGACGCCAAAATTAATCGTATTGCCGTCTTTATGTAAAAAAGCAACTTGGCATTGGAGACCCCAACGGTGAGCCACAGCACGAACCTTTCAAATTTTCAACGTTATGGATCTTGGGTCACTACTCAACGTCAACAATGCAAATGTAAGGCCTACTGCAACACTGATCTACATTTCGAGGTGCTTTCGAGCAGTGTGGCAATGGTACAAACCGTCGGCATTTACGAGTTTTAATACGCGTTATATAGAATATAGTACATACCGTGTTTACTTAAATACTTGTTCAGTTATATCAGATCTATTTACCGCGCGACACTTGAACATATGTAGTTGCTCTAGAAACCAATATTTGTGATAATATTTCGCAAGTAATCAAAGCTTATACAAGGTGTTCCACCTAAGGCAGTTTCTTCTATAACTCTGTTATTGTAAATTTAAGGGGGCTTTCCCGCTTTTTCGCTGGAAAAAAAGTTTTTTTTTTGGGAAATTTTGTTTGAAGAAAGTATAAAACGGATTGAGACATTTTTTTTAATTAAAAGATACAGGTATGTATGTTACATTCAATTTTTTATTTATTTTTTAAACCAAAATGGCGGCCGTCGATCTTTGTTCCAATGCAGCTACTTCTGGCGGACATGTCTCATGTAAATGAGAATTTTCTACGACGCTATTCATCTGAAATCAAAAAATGAAACATTTTTATAAACTATAGGGTTGTTGTTAGTGTTTATCATAGGGGTTTTTTGAAATTCAAATTTTACGCGATTTGGTGCAACTTTGAAAAAAAAGTTAATTTTCACCTTAAATTTCTACCTTTAAATTGTTATTAAAAATCGAATTTTTTGCAATATCAAAAAATATCCTATGTTGATCACTAATGGCATCATTTGTGAATATTTTAAAACAAAAATCATTAAAATCGGTTAATTAGTGTCCGAGGAAAATCTCATTCCAGTTTCAAAAACGTTGTTTTAAGATAAGTGCGTTTGGAGCTTTTTTTACGTTTTTTTTTTTATATAATTATGAATTTTTTTTTACTTACAGTTCATCATCAATTCGGGGCCCGTACAAGACACCCTCCTCTGCCTTGTAGACCTCATTTTGGCTTCACGTCAGATAGCGTCACGCATTTTTTCCACTGAATCCGTATTTCGCCGAATATGGATAATAAGTAACATACCGTAATACGTTGTCAATTCGCCTATTACCTTGATGGTCAGTTTTTCTGTACCTCTTCCCCCGAGTCCCTTGTTTGTTTTCTTCGCATTACGGAGCCTGGTTCCCATGCGTTTTTCTCCACGTGACCGACGCATTCCTTTTTCATTACTTTCGGATCGTTGTTGTACGGGTCCAAATCCAAAATCGCCTTGAAGAACTTACTGTCCCCGTTGCCAATATACTGAGCATATTTTACATTATGCTTTTCTTCGGATCGTTGAAACTCTTCCTTTACACTGTCCACCTCCATTTTCCTTGAGTGACTCTTTTCAAGCGCCGGGACCGTCGTCACTAATCCGGCTGTAACTCGAAATCTAATACGCGGATCACTTTAAAATTTCAGGACAATAAATTTGAATGTATAACGCATCGATTTCAGTAAAAAAAAATGATTTTTTTAAAGTGAAAAGCGGGAAAGCCCCCTTAAGAACAAAATATTTCAAACAAAAGTTGCCCAAAATGATGTGGTGCATATCTGTAAAATATTTCTAATCACACAGGGTGCTCCATTTCCGGCACCCGCTACATAACTTTATTATTTTAAATAGAACACCCTACATATTTGAATATTTTTACATACTCCACTAAATTAGACGCTCCAAAATGTATACAGGGTTTTCAAACTTAAGTCAGCACTATTGCTAAGTTCGTTATTATACTAGCCACAAAGTCGGTTATATAGGCAAACTAGTAGTATTTTTTCCGCTGATTACTGGTAAAAATTGAACAAAAATCGAACATCTCGTTCACGAGTTATGTCAAAAAAGTTCAATTTTTTTCAAATGGGACAGTCAGTATTCAATATTCTCAATCGATAGGAAATTTAATTCTGAACAGAATTTGTCCTCTGACCTTTTATCCTAAAGTCAAAGATGACAAGGTTATTGATGATTTTTCAAGTTTGTCGAGGTGGCTGGTTAGTTGTAACTTTACCTTACTGCAGTGACGGTGCGTGATATTTCAGTTAGCCATATCTTGAAAACGACGCATGGGACCCACTTCACTTTTTAGGTGATGACTATACACATCTTACAGAAAGGATTTAGTGAAAAAATCGTCAGCAAAGTTTGCGAAAAAATTTTCAAAAACACTGGAGCACTCCCTGGGTTCTCAGTAACGCTCTGTGGGATATTTGCAGTATATATTTTTTCATAATCTAGAAACAAATATAAGGAGACGTTTTTCGATTTGTTGCAAAATATTTTTTTTTTCAAAAAGTTATGGCCATTTTAATTTTAATTTTATAGGAACATTTTGTTTCCCAAAATTAAAATGGCCATAACTTTTTTGAAACAAAAATATTTTGTAACGAATCGAAAAACGTCTCCTTATATTTGTTTCTAGATTATGAAAAAAATATACTGAAAATATTCCACAGAGCGTTACTGAGAACCCAGGGAGTGCTCCAGTGTTTTTGAAATTTTTTTCGCAAACTTTGCTGACGGTTTTTTTCACTATAAATCCTTTCTGTAAGAGGTGTATAGTCCTCACCTAAAAAGTGAAGTAGGTCCTATGCGTCGTTTGCAAGATATGGCTAACTGAAATATCACGCACCGCCACTGCCTTACTGTAAAGTATAAAGTAAGAGGAATATCCATGATATGAAATAGTATTAGATGTTCAAAAAAAGTAGAAATTAGATGCTCAAAAATATCACCCTCTTGCTTCAGACATTTTTGGGCCCGCTTGTATACGCTCCTAGTAGCCTTGGCAATGATTCTACTACTTAATCAATAATATTGATAGTATCAATTATGCGTTGCTGGAGATCCTGAAGATTATCATACCGCCTTTCATACACCGCATTCTTTAAATATCCCCAAAAGAAAAAATCCATAGGCGTTATGTCTGGTGATCGAGGAGGCATACGGACATAGCCGTTAGTTGATGAATATCTGTCACATAAAAGGCTTGTAATGGAATATCAATCTGGCGAACATTATAGGCAGGAGCTCCATCTTGTTGAAAGTAGATCTGTTATCTATCTATTAAATTCAGGTCATCCAAAATTTCTCGAAGTGTGGCGGTTAACATTTCGGCGTACCGCTCACAAGTTAATGCACCTTGATAAAACATTGGGCCTACAATTTTTGAGCCGATCAAACCACACCAAACATTAACACTAAAGCGTCTCTGCAGGTTACAAGGACGAAAGAGCATCGGATTTTCTCGACTCCAATAGTGGATGTTTTTCCTGTTAAACATGCCTTTATTGGAAAAAAATGATTCGTCACTCCAAAGAATCAAGCACCAAGACTTATCATTTGGTCTGATTTTATTAATGAACCACTGACAAAACTGGATGCTGATTGGATTTCCTGTGATGGACCACTGGATTTCTCGATCTCCTGGTACTAACGTCTGTGTAGGTCTGTATCTGTACGGCACAAACTTATGCTTTTTTAGAATGTTGTGAATAGTTCCCAAACATAATCCACTTTCTTGCATCAAATCGGTAATTGAATTATTAGGCTGAGCTTCAAAGTAAGCTATGACATCAATTTCAGTTGCTTCACTTATTATAAATTGTTTCTTAGTTCCAGTTTTCTTAGACATTTTCATTTGATCTAAACTTACGATACAAAATAAGAAAGTACCTTCGATCTGGGAAGTTACGCATAGGATACAAAGCACAATAACGTTCACAAGCTCGGTGGCTATTTTTTTGACAAACGATGTAACATTCCATCATATCACATTTTTCTGAATGCGTAAAAGGCAGTTTTCCTCAAAAAACACATACTGTAATCTTTTCATTTGTTCAACCTCAATTTGACATTTTTAAAGTATTTATGTTTTTCAATTTCAAGATGTTTTTTGAGGTTATGTCTTGATGCACGGCCTATGGAACAATTCTGATCTCAAAATCGTGTTCTGTATACAAAAAAACATTTGGAATTGTGTAATGCCTTTCTGCTACAAAACTTTTGAGCTTATATTTCCTCGCAAAATCCAGACGTGATAATGGGAAACGGACAACGGATTCTTTTTTCAGCGACCAAAAATACGTATAAGACACCTAATCTTGTTTGCGTAAAAGTCCTTTTTGGTCCTGTGTAATAAAAATCTCAATTAGAAACACATTATGTACAGATAAACTAATTTGGATCCATCTGAATACTTGTGGATATCTACGATAGTTTAGGAAACTGGCACACTACGACTACATAATACGGTTCAAGAATAATGACTACATTTATTATGTCATTGTTTGTAGATTAGGTTAGTAAATTATGTTGCGGATACATCTGTATTATTTATAACTGACGGCCACTGTGGCCTCTACCTCTATTGGAACTTTTCTTAAATGTGTAAGTGTTTGTATAGGCCACTATAAATGGCAATATTCTCTTAAAAGAACTAGTGATGTTACCTACTATTATTACACTTACGTTATTGTTATGTGGATTTATGGTTATGAATATCATGAATATAAATGTGCAATTTGTCCATTTCGAGAAACGTAGTTCACGGGTGGGTGACGGACGCCGACATATGATCCGGGTAAAATCGGCCCTCTAAAACAACAGGACACACGATCGGACTTATAGGAAATTAAAGGTAACTGTTGATAAAACGTTGAACAAGAATAATAAAGCAGAATATTGTTTTAACGAGGATTTTACTACCACAACAAACAATGTTGCCATATGTCCTCCCAAACAAGAGAATTGATGCGAATCAATGGTTTTTAGGCCAACAAAGAAACGTATTCATAATTCGCAACACAATTGTTTGTTATCGCTTCATTAACAGGTTAATTTCAATACACTTATAATGAGTTTTTTCTTTTCTGACTCAAGCGTGGGAACAAAGAATATACAACAAAAATATTTTCTTCCCTGGTTGATTTATCAGAAATCTTCTACCATTTCTTAACAATGTATGAGAGTGGAATTTCGTTTAGTGGAACCAAAGGGAAAGAAATACCTGTTTCCTGTTGTCTCAGGACAAATATGTTGCAGGTCGATATAATGAAATGTGTTGCAAAAAAAAGGATGGCCTATTAAAGGCTGATAAATGCTGGTTCACGGGCAACAAGACAACAGGGAGAAGCATACTGCACAATACTTACAAATGCGTGATACCCAGTGGCGATTGGTGGAATTTGACATGCTCATATTTCCGTAAGGAGGCATGGGACCTACACCATATTTTATGGTTACTAGACATAAGTAGAAGGTTATAATCGCCTAAGTAGAAGGCCATAATAATAAAAAATCTTCAGTTTTAATGGCAAACTTTCAGTTTTTGCAAAATTCTTATTTTGCTTAAAAATACTATAAACTATATGTTCGCGTTTGCATTGCCCTTTTCGTTCGTTTATCTTTTTAGTGGTTTCTGTGAGTCGGAAAACACCCTGAAAAAATGATCTCAATTTACCCGGATCGAGAGTACCTCGCCCCCAGAATATCTCTTTGGGTTGCGCAACCCCCCAAAAGGGCCAAAAACACCCCCCTACATAATTTCCTTGTAAAAAAACGTCTTTCCCCGTTTTCAAGGGTGCTGAGCACGGTGGTGGTGTTGGAGATGACTTCCGACCCTCACCAACCCCTCCCCGCTCAAAACTCACCCCCCCAAAGGGGTGATTTTTTTATAATTTAATATCAGCGACAAAACATCTGTCCCCCTGTTTCCGAGGATGCTGGACACGGTGGTGGTGTTCAATATCCCTTGCGCCCCCCCACCAACCCCTCCAACAATCAAAACTCACCCCCGAAAGGGGTATTTTTTTTAAACAGCGGCAAAATGTCTGTCCCTCCCGTTTTCGAGGATGGTGAGCACGTTGGTGGTGTTGAAGATCATTTTCAACCTCCACGAACCCCCCCCCCATCGGTTAAAACTCACCCCCGAAAGGGGTATTTTTTTATATTAGCGGCAAAACGTCTATCTCCCCCGCTTTCGAGGATGCTAAACACGATGGTGGTAAATGATTTTTATTTCAAACCCCTTCAATCCCCAAATCAATAAATAAATCACCCCTTTCGGGGGTGAGTTTTGGCTGGTTGAGGGGTTGGTGGGGGGTCGCAAGGGATATTGAACACCACCACCGTGTTCAGCATCCTCGAAAACGGGAGGACAGACGTTTTGTCGCTGATATAAAAAAAATTAAAAATCACCCCTCCGGGGGGTGACTTTTGACCGGTGGAGGAGTTGGTGAGGGTCGTAAGTCATATTCAACACCACCACCGTGCTCAGCATCCTCGAAAACGGGGAAATGGACGTTTTTTACAAGAAAATTATGTAGGGAGGTGGTTTTTGGCCGTTTTGGGGGGTTGTGCAATCCCAAAAAGACATTCAGACACCGGCATTGTGTTCAGCATCCTCGAAAATGGGGGGGGGAGAGGTTCTCTCGATCCAGGTAAATCGAGATCAATGTTCGTCCGACTCTAAGACGCCATTATTTTGTAAGTAAATTAAATTTACTTATATAAAATATCGCGCTTCGCGTATTTCTAAATCGAATATTCGCGTCAAAAATTGACATAACGGAAATAAAGGGCCACCATTTTTCCCGTTCCTTCCGACCCTCCTTGTGTGTCCCTCCTTTTGTGTCCGCTTTGTGGCGAACAGTCGCTCATCGAAAATCATCGGGGAACGACGCCAAAAACAGTTACAATTTGCATCTCGTTGAGACATACATATACGCGAGTTCGTAATTCACATATTGTCGCGTCGCTTCGCACGAGTGAAAACTTTCGAAAATCAACAAATGGTCTTTCCACATCTACTATAAACAATTCGCCTTTTGTCGAGACACATTACGCTAGTGAAACATTCGAAAATCAACTAGTGTTGTGTTCATATCTACTAGAGAAACTCTGCAGAAAATACGACATCCACGGTCGCCACAGAATTCGCAAATCATACAGTCCGTAAGTGTAAATGCGTTAAATGTTTCGCCACAAACACTACTGTAAAATCTCACAGACGAAGTGTTTGGATGAAATAAAAATTCAACTTACCATAACTTTTACAGATCCCAAAATGTCAACAAAATCACAAGTATAAAAAGACTTTGTATTTCCAGTATATGAGTCCAGCACTGCTATGAGGAATGGAAGAACGTCTCCAGCGCTGTGTGGCTTCCCAAGGAAGTTATTTTGAAGGAGAGAATACTGAATTGTAATTCTATTCGAATAAAAAAATAAAAAATCAGTCTCATTACTTAATTTACACACCTCGTATAGTCCAAAAGCCCAGTAATTTTTTCTACCTTGAAGACCTACAAGATTCTTTTATAATCGATTCGTCATGAAAACCTGTCCCGAAAAACTCACGGTGCCGGGTCCCATTCTGCCGCAACCCTCGGCACCGTGGCGATAAAGGGGTGGCAAAACGTAGTTAACTACCTTTTATATCCTACACAAAAAAGTCCTTAACAAAAATCGTAGTCAGGGGATGAATTGTAAAAACCAACGGTGCCATTTGTCATGTTGCTGGAAACCGTCGGACCGTGGTTTTCCACTCCGACCAATTTTTTTATCGCCGCGCCTCTGTACGCGAGTGATTTTTTTAGTTTTTGAATAAATCGAATTTTAATTTTGCTATTATTACGAATTACAATTTCAACAAATCTTGATTCCCCATTTTTTCGAATTAGTTTTCCAAAAAGTAGTATTAGTTGACTATTCTTTTTCAATAGTATTACATATGTATTAATGTATTCAACCAGTAAAAATGCAATTTTACACAGCAAATAAGTGTTTTACGAGTTTGAAAGTGTTAAACATTCAAAAGTGGTGCCAATCTGTAATCCTGGATTGTGGTTTGAGAAATAGACTTCTTGTCTTGTTATTTGAAAACCCTGGCATACAATTTTCAACTGAGACTCATATCTGTCTGTCTCTGTCTATTATAAGCAACATTTATTTTCATGTTTGCCGATAATTAAACCCCAGAAAAAGTATCTGACTTTTTGTAATTATTTTTTATTATATGTAACTAAGACGCCGTTAAAATTTCAGCGTGAATCAAACACTTCATTTTGTATTTTTTTAAAAAAATAACTTTGGGGTGTTTTTTTTTACCTGTTAACCCCCTCAAAAGTGTCTGCCTTATTTATTTTTGTGTTTTAAATTATCTTAAATTTCGATTAGTGTTTGTTGGCCTCTGAATCAAACACTTTTTTTGCCCATATTTTTTTACACCTTTCCCTTATGCGCAGTACCTGGTGTCCCCAGGTAGGTCAAGCCAACACATGTTTACCTGCTCATCTATCCAGTAGATACAAAATTTCAAGGTGCATCAAACACTTCATGAAACGTGCGCCACTAGCTCTCCGACTATCAACTTCACTGAGTTGACTTTCAGATCAATTTTATGGAATTAAACTTCATTGTGTATGAACGTTTGTAATGTAAATGTAAATAAATATTTTATTCCACTGAATTTTCATAATGACTAGCCACGCACAAATGTTTAACAAGTCTATTTCGATCTTCACCTTTATTTTTGAATAATTATAATTATTCAAAAATTGTAATGTATTGGTTGAATACATTAATACATATGTAATACTATTGAAAAAGAAATAGTCAGACTAATACCTCAATTTTTGGAAAACTGAATTCGAAAAAATGGTTAATCAAGATTTGTTGAAATTGTAATTGCGTCAAATAATGACGCGAGGCTATAAAAGATTCGATTTATTCAAAAACAAAAATAAATCACTCGCGTACAGAGGCGCGGCGATAAAAAAAATTGGTCGGAGCGTGCGCCGAAAAAAACCACGGTGTCGACGGTTTCCTGTAACATGACAAATGGCACCGTTGGTTTTTACAATTCATTAGGTCCCTGACTACGATTTTTGTTAAGGACTTTTTTGTGTAGGATATAAAAGGTAGTTAACTACGTTTTGCCACCCCCTTTATCGCCACGGTGCCGAGGGTTGCGGCAGAATGGGACCCGGCACCGTGAGTTATGCATTCATATTAACACTCCAGTGCTTTTTAGAAGTGTGTAGGTCACAAAAGGTACATATTTGGAAAAAAGGGCCAATCATTAATTAATAAAAAATGTTTTCGGCAGGATTTGCACTGGTACCGTTGTCATTTTGGGGACAGGTTTTCATGACGTATCGATTATAAAACATTAGAATCGTGTAGGTCTTCAAGGTAGAAAAAATTACTGGGCTCTTGGACTAGTATGTGTTTACAATAGAAGTCAGCGGGTGTACCATAACGATGGTACGTTCCGCTCACACTCACACGCGCTGTGTTATTTACAGTAAGTCAACTTACCCTTAAGCAACAAGCCCCGGTCTGCCCTACTTACGTTCTTGAATGTGGCAACTTATTCACTCAACGTATCAAATAAAACATAAAACTCCACGTTATTGAGTTCAGCTTCTACGCCGCACGGTTTTTTCGATTTTCCGCACCGCGAAGATAAATAGTTTATCGTCGAACGCGCCATTAGATTGCACACCTGTGTGACCCCGTCGACTTGACCGCATCTCCGCCGTAGAGTCGTGTTGTCCGACATGCCGAGAGTCTATAAGTCACCCGACGAGCGGTATACCACTTATCAGAACTAATGTTCGTGGATTATAATTTACGTCTGGCATTCTGGTACAATCGGCTCTTTAGGTTGGCATTAATTTATCTAATGTCTCCCGGCTCCTTCGGCTTAGTGATTTACATAATTCGCTGTTGCAAAGGAGATCGCCGTCTTCGAACGGGACGTGGAAAAAATTGAGGCATTCGTCGCTTTGTGGAGGAGCTTGTAATTTGTCGGGTAACAATTAGGCATGTGCGAGATCTCGGAAATCTGGAGATCCCGATCCTCGAGACGAGAAAAAAAGTCGAGACGAGACGAGACGAGACTCTCGATCAGTCGGGATTTCGAGATCTCGACATTTCTCGAGATTCCGAGATTTCTCGAGATTAAAAGATTTCTTGAGATCTGGAAATTACTTGAGATCTTAATATTTTTTTAGATTCCGACATTTCTTGAAATCTTAAGATATTTAAAAATACCGAGATTATTCAAATCCCAAAATTCATTTGCTATTTGAAATTTCAAAATATGAAACTTAAGGAAAATATCGGAGACAATCTTTCAATTAGGAACTGTTACGTCTAGTAACATAAGTATTAATACATTAATTTCACCTCTTTTTCGAGAAGTTTCAATATTTCAAGAAATCTCAGTATCTCCAGAAATCTCAGTATCTCGAGAGATATCGCGATCTCGAGAAATCTCGAGATTTTGTGAAATCTCGACTGACCGAGAATCTCGTCTCGTCTCGTCTAGAAAAATTACTTCTCGTCTCGTCTCGAAAATTCGAGATCTCGCACATGCCTAGTAACAATGTTACTGACATCATACATGGTGTGTAAATTAAGTAACGAGAATGTTTTTTTACATTTTTATATTTGAATAGAATTACAATTCAGTATTTTTTTTTTCAAAATAATTTCCATGGGAAGCCACACAGCGCTGGAGACGGTTCTTCCATTCCTCATAACAGTGCTGGAACTCATACACTGGAATAGCCTTCAGCTGGTCGGTTACAGCCGTTTGAATGTTTTCTATGGTCCCGAAATTATGTCCCTTGAGGTGAATTTTAAATCTCGGGAAGAGAAAAATGACACAAGGATTCAAGTCAGGCGAATAAGAAGACTGAGGAACCACAGGAATGTTTTTACTGGCTAAAAACTCGTTTACTGAAACGGCTGTGTGACAAGACGCATTGTTGTGATGCAACATCCAGTCGTTCTTGATATTTGGTCTGACACGCATGATCCTTTTTCGAAGTGTTTCTTCGAAATCTTCGATTGTTGACTTTCTCATTCTTATTTTTTGGTGTCTTGGAGAGCTTGAAATGTGCCATTCCATGCTTTGACGTTTTTTTTTTCAGGTGGTACTCAAACACCCAGGTCTCATCACCAGTAATGACACTATGACAATAAAATGGAGGTCATTTTCAATCGATTCCAAACAAAAAGTAAAGACACCATTCTCTCCTGATGTCCTTTCGTTCCTGCGAAAGGTTTTTTGGAACCATTTCTTCTTATTCCCAATTCGTTAGACAAAATCTGAACGTGTCGTCAATCCACGATCCGAACACACAAGATCCCGTATTCTATCGACATTTTCATCGGGTCTTGAAGATTAAAGCCCTCCACTGCGTGGATCTTCAATCGACTCTCTTCCTTCTGAGAATGCCTTAAACCACCGAAAAACCAAGGCTCTTGGTAGCCGAAATGATACCGAAAAAACTGTAGTTATCTAGTGGGATGAGTTCAAATGCTTCCAAAAAATTATTTTTCACTTAGTCGACGTTTCGCAAAATTTATTTGCATTTTCAGGACTAATTGAATAAGCCTTTTGATGTAATTTGTATAAAAAGGCTTATTCAATTAGTCCTGAGGATGCATATAAATTTTGCGAAACGTCGACTAAGTGAAAATATATTTTTTTTTGGAAATATTTGACTTCATCCCGCTAGTTAACTATAGTTTTACATAGAAACAGGTTATTAATCCTACATTCCATCTTGAAAAAACACTGTGTCCATAGCCGTGTTGAAGTTTTGCAGAATGAACCGTTGCGCTGTGTCGAAGTCTGAAGCAAAATTGATGTCACTAATTTTTAAAACGCACTAGAAAAAAAAAACGGTTTACGAAAACAGTCAACAACAAACAAATTACTCTAACAGGTTCTAATATGTTAACCTATATACCACCGTTCCAAATCCCGTCTCCGCAATGTTGCTAGATCGGGCGCTACGTTGCTAGTCTCATTATTTAATTTACGCAGCTCGTAAATTATGTTGTCTATCTTACTTTCTTAGTTCCCTACCCACTTTGGTCTCAGCAAGAAAAAAAATGAGATAGAAAGTTTTACGTTTATTTAAACTTTTTTAATATACCGGATGTCTACTAAAGGATCTGAGAAATAAATATGAAATGACCCCGCACAATTCTTATGGGAATTTCTCCTCCTCTCCAAATAGACATTTAACACCGTTAATAACGAGTCATTAAAATAAAAGCGTTTAAAAAAATAATTCATGTCGACAATTTTAGCCGGTCGGTAAAACGTTTCCTTAATTTTTACCGGCAAACTAGAAGCGACAGTCGGAAACAAGAAACTGATAGACCCAGAGTAAGGACAGAAGAAAATGTTGAAATGGTAAGACAAGCGATAACGGACAATTCAAGAACGTCAATTAACCATCTGAGCCAACAAGTGAATCTGCCCTATACAACGTGTCAACGAACTTTGAAAAATGGTTTGAAGCTCCATCCATGTCGTCTGCAATCCACACATGAAATTCTCAGAGCGGACAAACCTCTAAGACGCTGTCTTCGAAAAATTTTTTTTACTGATGAGGCTGCAAATCTTCATTTTTTTTTAAATCTAAGAGTGCTGTGAATGAACTAAAAATCATCAAAGCGTTCTAATTACATCACAATGGTAAAAAATCAATATTCATCAAAACTTTTTAAGAAACGAAAAACATGATATTTTTCACTTTATTTACAAACATGCTTGTTTGTGTCAATCGTCTTATTCTGAGTGAGAGAATCAACAGCTGCCCGCCGTTAATGGGATATTAATTGTAAATCTGCAATAATGAGTTAAACGTGTTGTTGCACTAAACACTTTAAACGCAAATATCTCTAAACGGCCGTTAGGAGCGACATTTAAACGGTGTACCTTTTCTGCCAACAAATGATGTAAAAACCGATATTTTTAATAAAAACATATATTCTAAAGCGCAAAAAATTTATAAAACACCATTTTTTTATGTATTCAAAATACTGCAGACAGCGCCCTCTACAATTTACATCAAACTAATTGACAAATTAAAATTCCTATCCTCAAAAAACCCCAAATCACCAAATTTTGTAAACAAATTTTGTTTTTTAAAGAAGTTATTTACGGAAATCGAAAATAAAATTATAATTTTGACACCTCGTATCTTGGTTACCAATAACTTTTGGACTAAAGTAAAATAAGGACTGGCCCCTTATTAATGGGACACCCTGTAAAATTCTTTTTTTTATTTTTCTTTTTATTTATTTCTTCTTTTATTAATCTTTATCTGGATTTACGCAGATACCTATTACAGAACATTTCCTTTAAAAGTACACATGCATTGATGATGACTATATATTTACACCAATTTCAGTATAAAACAGTTCAAACTATAATGCAATGTTACTTTACATAGCTATGCTGACATAAGAATCCGAACGAATTCGAAGAAACTGCGGGAAGATCCAAGAAATCGAGATTCTTTGAAATAGTACTATTTATACTACGCTCGTCAATACATCAAAACAATTTCATTCATTGTCATTCAAACTTTTGTCGATCGCTCCGCCCACCATAAACAAATGGTTGCCTGTCAGTTGGATTGAACAGTAAAGAAACCAGTATAACATCACTTCTAAGGCATTTTTAAATTACATTTATGGATTTTTTTTAATATACTTTGTTCTGTTCACTCTGTTGGTCTTAATAATGATGTTAATATTGTTGTTTTACAAGATCAGCACTCACAAATTAGGCAGGTATTGGTGAATCATTCTGGCGGAGATAATGAACAACTTTCTGTAAAAATGGTTCTGGTGGTCATTAAATTAGCATTATATTATTAATTATATAACTGTTATTAAGCAAGATACTTCATTTCATGATATTATTCTACAAACATTTTTATATATATTCTATACATAAATATTCTTCGAGAAAAGGGCAGGTTAAATAGCCGTGGTAAGGTTAAATATTCATAATCCCAAGGTAGGGAAATACGAGGAAATTACGTTTTAATTATGCAAGTAAAGTTTTACAACGTTTACTATTAACAAAACTTAGAAAAGTTTTTTTAAGTTTTTATTACATCCTGATTACCGGCGAGTTGATTGGCTAAATCACGTGCTTGCGTGCATATTACTTATTGGCCTGAAAAATATATATGAGATATGTTGCTGAGATATATTGCCCACCTCCAGCCCCCAACCGCTTAGCAGAATAATTTCAAAATCAACCAAATTTATCTTTTCTAAAAGCGTTATTGAGTTATCGTGTATATAGAAAAGGTTACATACAGACCTCAATGTACTTATGAATGATATTAGCAAAACTGAGGAAATGTTCAAAATGAAAGCAAAATAGACAGTACTAATTGTAAATTGTGGGAAAGTGGAACTTCAAACTTGATACTTACGCCCAGAATGATATTCTAAACATCTTTACTTAATTACGTTTTTCGCAATTTTCACAAATAAAGCTCTTTGTCTAAATCATTAACTTTTAATCTCAAATTTGACTGATACCAAGATGGCGTGGACTGTCTACTTCAGATAGTTTTTTAATTTTAAAACAACCCTAATGTTTTTTTATAAAATTAGTATTCACCTAAATTTAAGGTTAAAAAATGTTCCCTTACGGTGCGTACTTTTTGGGAAACACTGTATACCGGGTTGTATTTGAAATTACAAAATTGAACCCCACGTAAGGAGTAGCTAATAGAGATTCACACTCAGAACAACTTTTTTCTTTGTTTTTGTTTATTGAGACGTAAAAACGCTTATTTTTTTCAAAACAATCTCAGGAAATTGGCCTATTTGTTGCAGTATCAAAAATGTTTATTAAAAAAATTTTTTGTTTCAAATTTTACACAAGTATGCCAAATCCGAATGTTTCATTATAACATTTGATTTTTTTACCATTCTTTATTATCTACAAAACTATCCAGAAAAATTATCCACTTCGAACTTGGAAAAAGCACATTATTTCTCATATTTGCACTTTATTCAACTTTTAATAAAATAACAAAAAGTTAACACGCCGTTTAGCATTTAGGATATAATTATTTTGAAATCACTTTCTTCTTTACTAAATTTATGCCAGAATAATAATAAACTAAAATGCAACTGTTTTCTTAGCTCCATGGCCCACCACGCAGAATTTAGCCCCCAAGCTATATTTCAAAAGAGTCGTTAATAATTGTTTTCCATATGACACGCACTTTATGAAGGACCCTGTATACCTAATTGATACTAGGGATTCTATAATTTGTACATCAATATTGAGATGGTCAGCCACGGTATATAATTTCTCCATCTGTTGTTATGAACCTCTGCAGTGCTGAAACACTATAAACAAATACATTAATACAATGGTTTTGTTATGAATCGACGATAGCAATTACGCCATAAATACAGCATATGGGTTTCATTGTCGAAGAAAGTAAAATGAGCAAGTTCAATCAAGGACACCGTCCCGATATTTAAATTAACTTTTACTTTACGGTTTCAATTTTTAAATTCAGTTGCAGCGTGCAGTTACTTTCTTGAGGTGTACGTATCGATAACTCCGCAGTTTTGTTTTATTTTTTATGAATTAGCTCCGGTTCGAGGAAAGTTCCTGTTACGGGAAAGTTGGTCATCGTCGTTATATATAATATCAGGAAGCGAACAACCAAAGAATACTTTGTTAGTTGGCTTAACTTGTTTTATTTAAAACTGGAAGTAACATAAAAACATGTGCCTTGCGCAGCATAGACAATTAACTGCTCCTAAGTTTAATTTGTTACTCCACAGAGCAAAAAAGGTCTCCAAATCCCTTAATATTTTTATTCGCCAAAACATATTAACTGATAACCTTGCATATCGAAACAACGTTTTTGGATTTTCTTACTTAAAATTTTAAACCCTTTCACTTAGGGATAAAACAAGGTTGAGTAGACGCCTCTATTGCTAGAAATTTGGAGGGCATTCAGAATAGATGTGGCTTGGATATGAAGCATGTTGGAACCTGACCACGCTGCGTCACTATTTCACATGGTCTTTTTAAATTTACAATTTGTATGTTTTTAAAATTCATATTTGTATGTATTTGTAAAATTGTAGAAAACACATGTTTGTTGATATTACGGTTCTAGTCAAACATATTTTTTTTGAAAACTAGAAAATATGCGATGATTTCTACGAATTTACAGTTTGCTAAAAAAAAAGTATGGGAATGTCATCAATCACCGGTGGGTGCGAGCATCTGTAACAGTGTATCTGTGAGTTGGATGAAAGGTTGTGTACAGTGTAAAGGCAATAAAGAAGTTGATAAATTGCAATTGTAATGACAATTGATAATTAACAAGCCCGAATATTTTTGGACCTGGTCCCAATAGCACATTGGTGCGTTTTGCAGCAGTGATACAAATGATCCAAAGAACACCTCCACCAGAAATTCGGGAAGGTGTGGGATGAAACAACCAGCCGTCAACCAAGACGTGGCAAAACAGATTTACCATAGCTATGACAAGGAAAAACTTATGCCCTTAAAGGAATCCTGACAGGACACTCTTGGCTACGGAAGAACTTATTATAAGGTTAAATGATGCACGCCTTTGTAGAGGGTGTGAACATGAAGAGGAGACAGTCGAGCATCTACTCTAAATGTTATTATTTAGCCATCTCGTCAATAAGATATTCCATATTAGGAGAGCGCTGGCCCTCCATGGCCATAGTGAGGGAGGTCACCTTGGGTGAAATCACCACTTTTTCTAAACATTTGATTGATTAGAGTCAGCTTGGACGGCTACCTCAGGGATGATGCACACAGTACCAAATGTGGCATAAGTGCTGTAACTGTCAGAGTCACACTCCATTAGCTCCAGAATGCAAAATGCTACAAATTTCGACCCATTTGCAACAGTGAAACCCGAAAACGCGTATATCTTTCAATTCAACAGTTATTGAGTGAACCCTATCTTCGCAGACACCCGGTATATTTAGGTTCCCGCCTAAGGTAGTCAACCAGAAAAGTGAACGAAAAAAAGTAGGATTCTTAAGTTATTTTTTCAACAATTAAAATATACATATTTTCAAAACTACTCTTATTTAACAGTGTAAAAATATCTTTTCCAAAATTTATTTTTGAAATCTAGTAATAAAAAATGATCTTCTTTGATATCGGTAGTAGAAAATATTTTTTATTACATAAATATGTTCTTACTATGCTTTTATTGTCTTCGATAGCTAAAGTATCAATTCATTAATTTATGGGGTAACAACACTCTAGGATTTTCGAAAAATATTTTTTTTGTTTTTGGCCTAAAATGTACTTTAGGATCATAAAAATCATATGCAATTGGTCTTATAACGAAAAAAAAAATTAAAAGGCGATTCTCGATTTTGCCGCAGCACCTCTGAGCGCGCGTCGAGCGCGATGCGACTGTGTTCGTCGGATTTGTTGCTTTTGTACTGCTTTAACCTTTGAAAATAGTGGCCCTATTACCTAGTAAAAGTTTCCGGGTTCCTCAGAAGTCCACCAGGGTGCGCAAATACCGTAATACACATGTATGTTGTAAATTATTTTATACTTTACACATAATTTTCTCAAAATTGTTTTTTTCTCAATTGGGCGGACACATTGCTCAAAGACCGTTCCATCGAAAGATTTGAATTTTAATAGTAGCTTATCAATTATATTCTCCATAAAATTACGTGAGCCATTTTTTGATAGAATGTATTTGTTTGCGAATACAATTTACTGCTGAATTTTTAGGGCGAAAATCGATTTCTTTTTTTGAATAGATGCACAGTTTTTATAAACAATCTAATATTAATAAAACATCCCTACGTGCTTCTCTAGCCAATAATATGTATGTAAATTAAGAAAATTTTTGATTATTTGTTCCAGGTCTGAAACTTTTTGAGAAGTGTGAAAAGATATTCATTTTGTGAAAATAACAATAGAAATTTTGTTTTTTATATTTCAATACATGTTTAATTAACCCTTCAAAAAGAAATTCTTTCCTATTCCTCTTCTCATTCTCCCACAATAAATTATCAAAATTGGGCCTTTTTTCGACCGCTAGAGTGGTGTTACCCCTTAATTTCTAATTCACTCTTATGAACAATAACCGTAAAGGCTTCCTGATGGTCATTTAAGCAGGTCATAGTCTCGCTGCGCCAAACGAGTCGCATCAAATAGGCTATTCAGGCGAAAAAAACGACTTTAAAATTACCCGAGAAATCTGTGCGGCCGCCTTACATTCGAGAAAGAGGATAGGCGTCACGGTGCCGGAAATTATTACATTACTATGTTAACGATTTCAGAAGGCGATGTCGCAGAATTGCTCTCGAAGGCGCAGGGTTGGCCTGGACCCCTTAAAATTACCATAAAATCGGTAAATTGGGTTAAAGTACTCGTCGGTGTTCCTTTTACAAAAGATGAAAAGTAATAAAAGCCCATCACCGATGCAAATTCGCGAAAAATACGAGGCATAAAATAGCAGTCATAAAGAGTTATTAATTTCTATTTTAAAAATGTTATGTAACCCGTTATTATAACGGTAAATTTTGATAAAGGGTAATTGTTGAATAATTATAAATCATGAACTTACAGGTAAAATCAATTCAGTATAAAATTAATATTTCATATTTTTAAAGCTCATATTTCAACATTTTATTTGATTTAGGTATATTTCAAACTTACCCTTTCTCACAACCCCCGACCGTTTAAACTAAAAATCTAACTACCTCCCTCGCTCTATTGTGATGTGTACATGATTAGAAATTATCTATAGTAATATCAATTCCAGATTACTTTATGATATACAGGGTATTTCCAAATGAAATACCATATATTCTGCCAGTGAGTCTAGAGATCAAAATAAGTCGATGTAACAATCATTTAGTCCTATTTGTGTGTATACCTTACTCAAATGTTGCATCCCTATTGTAACAGAGTCCTAAAGGTTTCCGAGTCAATAAAATAAATGGAGAATGGAAAATAGTATTAATGTTATATTTGATGAGATGACGAGGATACTTTTGCGATAGCAGGTGTAATTAAGTTTGGTCTATAAATTTGATCTCACAGCATTCCATAACTATTTATTGTAATATCATGGAATAGAATTTTAACGGTGAATTTGACCATATCTCAAAACACCCTGTCGGACAAGTAACAAGTATTTAACATAGTATGAAAAACTTTTTGAAATACAAAATTGATTGACGCAAACCGCATCAAAAATGGATCAGCAACACCCGGTATTTAAATTTCATGTTTTTTTTTTTAATTATTTTGGACTTCTGGGAGATTCTGGGGAGTAATTTTTTTGGAGATTCTGGGGAGTAATGAGTAATTAGAACTAATAGTATGGGTTCTCTGTATTAAATAGTATTAGACCTCTGGGGCACCAGTTATTTTAATTGCATGTTTTTTTAACTGATTGGTTAATTTTAAATAATTAATTAGAACTAATACTATTACTTCTAATTACTCATTACTCTCCAGAATCTAAGTCCAAAATAATTAAAAAAACATGCAATTTAAATACCGGGTGTCCCAGAGGTTTCTGACCCATTTTTGATGCGGTTTTCGCCAGTAGATTTAGTATTTCAAAAAGTTTTTTTCATGCCAAGTTATATACTTGTTACTTGCCCTACAGGGTGTTTTTGAGATATGGTCAAATTCAATGTTAAAATTCGCTAAAATTTTAAATGCAATACCCTATATAATATGTGTACACCAAGGCAACTACAAAGTTTTTAACATAGTACGAAAAGAACTTATCGAGAAAGTAAATCAATTGGCGAAAACCTCAATCCTTCTAAGTTCTTTCAGTGAAAATATATTTACGATCAAAATGGGTCGGAATTTTCTTGGACGTCCAAAACACGATGTTCTTAAAAATCAAATTAGTAAGCCATTTTGAAAGTAAAGTGTAACAAACTGTACAATTTTCGAAAGCGGAAGATTGCAGCTTTTATTTGGTTAAACATATACAGGGTGTTGTATTTAAAATAGTAGTGAATTTTAACGTTGAATTTGACCACATTTCAAAAACACCCAGTAGAACGAGTAACAACTATTTAACACAGTATGAAAAAAACTTTTTGAAATACTAAAGCGACTGGCGGAAACAGTATCCTTCTAAGTTCGCTCTGAAAAAAGATATTTACGATCAAAGTGGGTCAGAAATTTCTGGAATACCCGGTAGACGTGTCCAAATTTCTCGAAATAGAATATACAGCATGCATTATAATAAAGGTTTAGGGAAAAATTACTATGATCAGTGTCAACTGTGGCACTTTCTACTTCTATAAATTTCTTCTTTTTTCATCTATAAATACGAATTACCACCATGGAAGTAGTCATAGCAAATATAAACTTAATATGATTTTTCATTCTTCAGTTATTGAACATGAAAATGCTAATATGAAAATGTGTTTTGCCTGGGAACTATTTAGGATTTCATTTCATGTATTCTATTTCCTTCGAAAACATCCTGTTTAAGCGTACCAAATTCTAGCTAAACATCTTCAAAGTGTTTCTTAGATTGTATACACGAACCGTTCGTGTAAAGTGTTCGAACACAAAAGAAAAGATTAGCAAATATACAGATAGACGGATTTTTTTTCGTTCAGTCACTACAATTTTTTTTCACACAAACGATACCACCATTCGACCACATGGATATGGAAGTATCTAATAGGGAATAACAATTTCTTTCTACATCCACAGTAAATAAAATATATACATACATACGTATTCTCTAATGAAGTTACTTACTCATACCGGAAGATTTAATGTAATAACGATTATTATATTACAAAGCCAAGGACTTTTTTTATGTGAATAAGCAGACCGTTCTTTCCCGTTGATCTTGGCCTTCCAGGCAAAACCGGCCCTGAGTCTACATCAGGACACGAAAGTACCGTTTCCGCGAACCTCGTTCGTTTTCACCTATGACCTACAATTAAAAGGTCACCAGGAACATCTCAATACGGGATTTTGTCGCAAGACGTACAGATGGTTCAATAACAGAAGTAAGTGCTTTTGTGTGGCACTTAATGCGAACCTAATATATAATATTAATTTTAATATTGTTTGTATTAATATTAAAGTGTAGAGTGTTGTTGCCACATTTGATTTTACCATATTTATATGCAAATGTACGATAAATCATAAATTTTATTATCTTGAATTGAAACTACATCCATTTATGGACAGTATACCAATTAGAAACACAATAAAAATGAACCAGTTTGACTAATAGAACATTATAAGCCTGTTATGGTATTGATTGTACCTACACCGGGGGTAATTTTAACATATTGAATTATTTTATAATAAACAGAGATCTAAATATCAAACATTTGGATAGGTTTATAAAGAGACTTGTGAAACAAAAAGTGTCTAATTCCGTCTACCAGTTTCTTTCAAACATGAACACAGTAATTAGTAGAGCTCGGAGGTTAATAATAGATCCGTGTTTTACCAGGGGCGGCTTCAGGATACCACTATTAGTGCGTTCCGAAATGTTAAACAGATCTTATCTTATACATTTGATCGTGATTGATGTAGAACCATATCGGCAAAGAAACCATAATCACGGAACCAAGACACTGAACTTGCACACATACGGTAACAGGTTCTATAACGTGTCCGTACTGCCACTTGAGTTTCCATAAATTATAAATAACTGTTCCATATATTCAGGAGTTAAGTTTTAGAGTCTATCAGTTATATCTGCTCGTACCCATGTGCCCCAACAAGTCACAATAGGTTACCTTGCGTCCTTGATGGAACGTCCAAAAACGTTCTTCTTCTAGATGTTGCTTTCACAAATACCTATATCACTTTAATTGTTTCACATTCAGTTGTATCCCATTTGAGGCTGTCAACACTAGAGTAAGAGTTTCAGCAATTCGGTGAAGCCCGTGTGCCAAACATGTGATGTGGATTAAATTAGTATATGCCCTTGAAGCTTTCCAATGCACTTGCATGGTTTTTTCCTCCTTCAATCCCTCAACCATTACGCTAGGTATGTTCTGTCCTTTAACATCCGTTGTTTCGTCAACGCTAAGCCATATAGGTTTATCGTGCAATTCCGAGACGATATTTTTTTTATGTTCTCACACAGTAGTGCTATGTAAAATCGTCTAACAGTTGTTTCTGCAGGTAAACTCACTTCGCGTACTTTCCACTCACAGCGTTGAGGACAACTTGAACTGAACTCGAGATGATCTAATTTGGCGAATGGAATATTACATCCACTCTCATTTTTGACTAAATTTTGAATAAATAAATAAAGTTAAATTGTCTTCGTCTGTCTCGCACACTCACACCATCACTGACACGAGCTTTATGTTTGTCTGTAGCAACATGCTGAAAAACATCTGTTTTTATCTGCCACGTCAGTATACTGTCACACACGCTGCAATGCAGTTTACTGCAATTAAAGGTTAGTTCCGTGAAATTGTTTATCTAACTAACATGTGACGAACGGTGTCCCGACATTTTTACAAACTTATTCGACGTTTCATATAAATGTATGATAGATTGTTCAGCGCAGGTTAACTTAATACTAAAAAAATACGTCATCGAAGTTGGCCGACCAAAAAGACGTATTTCTATTCTTGATTTTAAATTTATAGGTAATCTTATTTAATTGTCAAGACTGTTACATTATGTGACAGCCATTATTTATTTTACAATTGTGACAGTCATTTGCAAATATTTAAAAGCAACAAAGTTTCGTTTAGAGCTTCAGAATAACCACTATTTGTATTTCTCTCGTTCATAGCCAGATTTGGTGACGTTTTTTTTTTTTGGATGGCTCGTTATAACAATATTCCAGTCGCGTTAAGAGTGGCCCTGGAGTCTATTATTAATCTATGGGCTCTAGTAATTAGATACCGAAAATTCAAAAAATACAAATGTTTCTTTCGTTATTTTGTCTATCAAGATTTTTTAAACATACAGTTATATACATATTTTTGTTCGTTAATTCTGAAAAATGTCCACTGACACAAAGGTTAGACGCTTGCAAGGAACGGTAACATTTTCATATAATATAGTAAGAGGTCACGCTTTTCCGAGGATATGTTAAATACTAACGGTAGAGTATTTACATTTTTTTACATTATACTTTAAAATGGACATTACGAAAGATTAAAACGGACAAATGAAAGTAGCATGTAAACTGAATAATTAAGATTGACAACAAGGTGTAAGAATTATAACGGTTTTGCCATTATATATTGTTATATAAGATCATACGTAATATTATATAACACCATAACTGTGCCATTAACGGAATATGTAACACCATTATAATATCTATAATGGTGTTTTATAATCGATTTAATAATATTTAGATTATTAAATTTTGCAAAAGAATATAAAACGAAAGACGACTTAAATATGTTGATATCTTTGAAGATTGATTGCGTTATTAATACGAATTATATAAAAATGATTAAGTGTTAATTTTTAATGGTCTATAATTGTTAATTCTCTTAGAAATTCACAAAACAAAAGAGAAAATCCTTATTCAGCAACGACAATTTCATTATTAAACTATAAATACATTATCAAACGTGTGCTCTTCCTACTCAACTTGGATACCAGATCTCTTAGTGAATTATTATAGCGAATAAGAACAACTGAAACAGATCTTCCAATTTGTCTTTCCAAAACCCAAAAACTTTCCTTCGTCAGATATTTGCCTGTTTACAGGAATTATCCGCTGTTTCTTTAAGTATATGCAAAAATAATTCTCCGGCGAAAATATTTCATATAATTAAAATTGAACTTAAAAGTTTAGAGACCTTGGGCCTTTTAAATTTACATTTATGAGTCGAGGTGAACAACAACAACCTATAAAAAAACGTTTTCCTCAATTTGCAACCCAAATAAATATTTCAAAAGGGCAACGGTGTATGAAGAAAGGAGTTCAGACTTACCTGCACTTTACTGTCTGTAATATGGACAGATTCATGTGTAGTTTTGTTATGTAATATTTACAATATTTTTCAAAAAGAATGCACTCCATGGGAAAACCTTTTATTTTTATATGTAGGTGAAAACTGATCTTCGAAAAACGCTAAGGTGTTTTAAACAAAAAAAAAAACTAAAATAAATATTTAGTTTATGCCATCTTGGTACCAGTCAAAATACACATTACTAATTTAAAAAAGAAATCCGACAAGTGGCTTTAAAAATGTTTGTAAAATAGGCTGTATTCTAAGATAAGTATTTTTAAATCTGAATCATCTAGATGTATTTTTTTACATAATATGTTTATAGACGTAAGTCGATCTTGTGAAATAAGAATTTTGTCAATTTTCTGATTGAAAACCTTATTCTTAAAAAATATACTATTTTTTTAAATATACACATGTATATGGTTGTAGATTAAAAGACAAATCAATTAGCTTTGTGCACTTTCCATTTTATTTAAATATAACTCAGAATCTCCTTTCTCCACTAAAATATTGTTATTAATTTATAACATACAAATACATGTATAGAAAAATGTAAATCTACATAAACAACATAAAACTGATTCACAGAGGTTCTCAAAAAAAATGTTTGTACTTGTGTATTTATTTTATATGGAGGTAAATACTGCTTGCCGGACATGAAATAGGAGCTGATTAACCACAACAATAAATACGAACAAGATAAGATCTAAGAGAAAGACCTTATTGTAGGTGCACTTGCTTCCGCATCGGCATATACATACGTACACAGTTCGATTTCAGTCAAAGATTTTGTCTGCCTCTCTTGTAGCTTATATGCAGACGCGGTCAATGTCAAATTAACACTTTTTAATCGATTTGCTAATGGGAGATAATAAAAAAAACTTTTTTGTGACGATAAATGTATCAAACATCAGTCAATACAATTTCTTAGTTTAGAAAACTGTAGATGTAAAAAAAAACATAAGGACATAAGTTTTAATTTACAAAATCTTCCCTTCCGTTATTTCAGTATCGCCCAAAGAAATCCAATTTTAAGTTAAAGGGTTAAAGTTTTAGTTAAGTTTAAGTTTATTTAAAAAAATAAAGGGTTTTAAGTTAAAATCAATGTCTTTATTCAAGCGATATCAATTTCGATATAATTTAGTGATTCATAATCATAAGAGAGTATGGAAATACAAAATTACTTATATTAATTATAATTATTACTCTTCAAAGTCATCACTAGGGTCCGGAAGCATAAATCGTATTTTTTAAGCGCCTTGTAAATTATATACGAGTGTATTTCTTGCCCGTGCATACGTAAGCCACTGACCGTGCGTAGTACGCCGTGTCCCGTTGTAGTGTAGAGCTCTGGATAGTTGAATGCCGTCCTAGTCATCATTACTGTTGTAGTGGTTTGTTCTAAACAATAACGTTTTCGAAATGGTCTGCTTCTTGGGGATGAAACGTTCACATGATTTTTTTAAATAACGAAGAGTTTTATTTGAACAACACTCACCGGGGCACCAGTTCAGCAGCAAATGTAATGTTTTTAAAACGAAGTATACAAGTTAAACCTTTTATTCTTTTTACTAAGGAAAATGTCACTAAACAATGAGTGTTTTCAAAACAGCGAAGTACCCACTTTTGGCTATACGATAACGATTTTTAAATATCTAGGTTTTAAAAACGAGTATATGAAATAACCCCTTGCACGGCATTATTAATATGAGCGAAGTAATACGAGCTAAGCAAAAGTCTTGCCCTTAAGGCATTCGGAGGTGTTATCAAGCTAAGCTCTGTCATTTACACCACATACTTAGGCTGTAATTGGTTGATCATAACACGTGACCGAATGCCCTTTAGCCAGTCGGAGTCGGCATGTGCATATTAAGCCTTTTTTGCAGACGTGAGACTTTGAATGCAATATAACATCCATTTTACTACCAGAGGCGCGACTACAATTATGACTTAAAAGTAAAAGTATTAAAATAAATTCTATCAAATAAATAGTTCGACACTTCTTAATGTTGAACACAATGTTCAACAATTGTATGATAATGTATTTGAATAAAACTTAACCGTGTTCAATGTTTACTCGAAGATTTTTTTCTCTAGAGCCTACGATTTGCGAGTTATTTCTAAAATTTGAAAATGGCGTTTTTCAGTTTTTTTTAGGATTCCTCCGAAGATTTAGCAAACAATACGTTAGTTTCAAGAACTATAAAATGTGTAACTTCTCTCAATATTTATTAACCAATTTCGTATCTCTTACAGTTCTGTACCTACCTGTTGAGTATTGCATTATCAATTGCTGTAATAATTTATTGTAATAATAACATTAACATATGTTAATATATCAATGTTCTTTTGTCCTGGTCTATTACTGAATAGTACCGGTAAGATACTTAAGGTAAGAAATAAAGCGATTCATCAACAAGAACTTAGATAACACTAACAAGTAATACTACCCAACTGTCACTCACCGATTTAACTGAAACTTTGCACACTCATAGAATACTAAAAAAAATTGAAGCCCTGTATTCTTTTCTTACGGAATATGCGTTTTAGGGGTAGAAACCACCCCTAAAAGGTGGTAAAAGCAAGAATCGCCGTAAATGAAAT
This sequence comes from Aromia moschata, assembly GCA_029963805.1. Classification (NCBI taxonomy): domain Eukaryota; kingdom Metazoa; phylum Arthropoda; class Insecta; order Coleoptera; family Cerambycidae; genus Aromia; species Aromia moschata. The sequence continues at coordinate 1,305,750 of JAPWTK010000047.1, read as the reverse complement.
TAAAAAATACCAAAACATGTTACAACATAAAATTTAATATGATTTATAATTTAATAACGTGTATTGAAGTACATAACATTTTTTATGTCCAAAGTCTTAAGGGGTTAGACCCCTCTGGAGTGCGAAAAATCAAGGCATTCTTTGGATTTTTTTTTCTGCTCTACTAATAAAGCGATCAAAAATTCATTTTAGGAATTTATTAAGTACATAATGAGGTATATACAGATATTTTTTTGTTCAATAAAAAATACAACATGGTGTCATACACATCGAACACATACGCTTTCTTTTGTTGAACATCGGTGGGCAACACAGCAATTTTTTAAGAGCTACTAGAAAAAACTTTTTTTCATTATCTACATGAGTTTTTCTAAAGCGGTACACAAGATTATTTCAAAATATTGATTTTTCGCAAAATGCCAGCAGTTTGAAAAAAGAAAATCAAATTTTACGAAAACAACGATATTAATTTGTTTATAAAAAATTTTCAAAAAACAGGTGTGTTAGATTTTTTTTAAAGAACAAAAACAAAATTTTAACCTTGATCGGGAAAAATTTGGGGGAGTTATACTGCCCACCACTTTGAAAAACAGTTGCTTTAGTCATGCTTCATGAAATTTTCAACAGGGTGAAATTTTTTTCCTGCTATACCAGGATCATATATCATCATTTCCAAATTATCGATCGGGCCACAGATACTCCAAAATGCTAGGCTATATATGATACCAAAAATACCGCAGCAGAGCGGTATTTTCGAACATTTCGGAGCGACATAGTTGTTTCACAAATTAGGTTTAAAATTATTGTTAAACATTTTTCCCATCTATAATTTTTGATATCCTTTTGGATATCAATCTTGGGACGTTTTTACAACATTTAAGCAAAAAAAAAATCGAAAAAATTTTTTTCCAGAGAGGTCTAACCCCTTAAGTGGCTTGCACTTCTTTTCTTTGGGACGTCTGCGGCCTGCAAAAGAACTTTTGCAAATCTTGCCGTACAACAAATACTCCTACAAAATACTCTTCTGCAAAAAGTTCTTTTGCAGGCCGCAAACGTCCCCAAGAAAAGAAGTGCAAGCCACTTAAGATTTTATAAATAAACCAATTTTATGTACTTCAATACATGTTATTAAATTCTAAATCATATTAAATTTTATCTTGTAACATATTTTGGTATTTTTTTAATTTCATTTAAGGCGATTATTGCTTTTACCACATTTTAGGGGTGGTTTCTACTCCCTAAGAAGCATATTCCGGAAGGAAAAAAGAGGGGTTCAATATTTTTTAGTATTCTATGAGTGTGCAATGTTTCATTTAAGTCGGTGAGTGACAATTGGGTAGTGTTACTTGTAAGAGAATATGTATTTTTTGTACAAATGAAAACAATGTTCCTTGGTTTTATGCATTATTAGCACATTTTTGTTAAAATGACACCAGTTCATTATTCTTGTTATTCTAAACAAACACAAAATAGGTACAAAAATATTGATCAGCCTACCTAGGATTTCTATTAAAATACATTTTTTTAAATCTCTAAAATTATGTTTCTAGATTTGCAGTTTCAGCTTAATTATAAGTAAAATAATCTGAAAGATTAACCCTGATTGGTTTCGAAATTCTTCAGTAAAACAAATATACAAATTTAGCAAATTAACGTTTTGATCTATCTAATAAATTTGCGTTTATATCCATGACCCGTGACGCAAGTCCAAAACATCAAACAAACAAAACAGAACATCGAATGCTAATAAGCAGACCTGAATTACTACACATCGTAGCCCGACGACTACAAAAGAAGTAGGATGGCCGCTTGAACTATACTTATTTCTTACAATGATACAGCTCTCTTGCCCGTCTGTGAAAGCGTCTACAATTTCTTTGATGTTCGAGGGACCTCATTTAACTGTGCCTGTTTACTGGATGAATGTGACTGGCGTGTTTGTTGAGTTAACTGCGCGAGTTGGTGTTATTGAAAATACGAATATAGATAATATTCGTAATATAAATAAGAATATAAATAGGCGTGATAGGTAAGCCAATTTAAATTATAATAAGCACTGTTTTGAAATCATAAACACTGACAAATTGCTCTGAATACAGTATTGGTATCATTGTACTAGTATGCTGAGTTAGTATTATAATAAACACTGACAGCCAGAGCTGAGCATGAAATCTGCAAAAAAGTACGTACTTGTATTTCAATATTTCATCGCAGAACTATTTTAAATACTCAGAATTCAAAGACATTCACATTACATATGACCTATGAGTTAAAAAGTGATAAATAAAAGTATTCACATAACGTATGGCTTAAATAAGGTTTAAATAGTATACTCTTAGTTACTCTTTAATCCTACGTTATTAATTACACCGCCACACAAAAAAAAGTTGTGTGAAATATAAACGTGATTATGGCCTCGAAGTATTTTTCCCGCTGATCGCAAATCCGGTAGGTATCAGAATTGCTCCATCACCCTTCAATCTTCAGCAAAATGCTGAAGAATCTTCAGAAAAATGAAGACTTTGTGCTCACGAGCCGTGCATTACGTGTGATACATGTTTTCCATGTATCATTGCACCATATATCTTCAGTCTTCAGAAAAGCGCTGAAGAACATCGCCACACAAAAAAAATGTTGTCCATCACAGTCAGTATCTTTGCACGATCTATCATTGCTGAAGACTGAAGATAGATGGTGCAATTCTGATAACGGAGCCGTCAGTTCAGTGAACAAAAATACTTCGGAAACTATACGAGGGTGCACACAATAACGAAAATATAATTTTAATTTTTAAATTTTTGCGTACCCAAAAATAACCGGAATAGCAATGCCGTGGGCGGAGCTTGTGTAGTACGCATTTTTGCCGCTAGGCGTGTATAGCGCAACTCATTGCCAGTTCAGTGCCGGCTGTGTTGTCGACCTGGCTTGTTCTGTTCATCTGCAATGATTGTTTTTACTAGCGCTGTTTTGTTCTTGTTTCGTTTTTTATGATGGCAAGTTTAAGTGAACAACGTGCAGCTGTGAAATTGTGTTTTCTACTCGGTAAAAATGCTTCTGAAACTGTTTTTAATGTTGAAAACAGCTTACAAAGATGACGCTATGTCGATCGATAACAAACCTCGTTCTGGACGTCCATCAACTGCCCGAAACGACTAAAATGTTGAAAAAATTCGAGAGCTTGTGCTCACAGACCGTCGACAGACAATTGATCAACTGTCAGAGACTAGTGGGTTATCTTGGAGCTCGGTTCAGCGAATTTTAAGCGAATATTTGGGAATGAAAAGTGTTGCTGCCAAGTTTGTTCCTCGGGCTCTGACTGACAATCAAAAAGAATGTCGACTTGAAACATGTCGTGCTTCGAAACAACAGCTTGAAACTGATCCAGATTTTCTGTCAAAGCCATTATTGGTGATGAGTCATGGTGTTATGGTTACGACCCAGAAGCAAAGCAACAGTCAAGCCAATGGAAAAGGCCATTGTCGCCCCGTCCGAAAAAATGTCGTCAAGTCAAATCAAACATCAAAACAATGCTGATTTGCTTTTTCGATGTCAAGATGCTGATGTTCATTCAGAGTTTGTTCCCCCAGGTCAGACCGTCAATAAAACCTTTTATTTGAAAGTTTTAAGAAGATTGCGCAACAGTGTTCGTCAAAAAAAGACCCGATTTGTGACAGACAGGAGACTGGTTCTTCCACAACGACAATGCACCTGCACACACAGCCACCTCTGTTCGCCAGTTTTTTGACTAAAAATTGCATGTTTCCGCTGCCCCACGCACCTTACTCGCCTGACCTGGTTCCGTGCGACTTTTTCTTATTTCCACGCATGAAAAGGGGCATGAAAGGACACCGATTTAACAACATTGAAGAGGTCAAGAAAAAAAAACAGGAAAGAGCTGTCAGCCATTTCTAAATATGACTACAAAAAATGTTTCGAACAGTGGAAGCTCCGATGGGACAAATGTATTAGTTGTAATGGAGAGTATTTTGAAGGGAATACGGTTGTTTTGTAAAAAAATTAAAAAAATACAGCTTTTACAAAATAATTCCGGTTATTTTTGGGTACCCCCTCGTATATCACTCATAAAGTACAGCTCATTAGGGAAAATTCTTCATTCTTCTGAAGATTCTTCAGCATTTTGCTGAATATTGAAGGATGATGGAGCAATTCTGACACCGGATTCGTGTTCAACGGGAAAAATACTTGGAAGACCATAATATAATAATAATAATAATACTCACCCTATAATTACTCCGAAGAGTAACCCCTTAGGTCCTCTCAGGGACCTGTGCGGGAAGGAGTGGCTATTATTATTATTTGCCATAGCGCACTGGGAGCGACTTAAGATTATTTCGGTAACGCATTTGCTTTACAGTTCTGAGGAAACCCAGAAAACTCCGAACATTACCAAATCTAGGGCATGTGCGGTTGGATTGGCATCTATGCATCCACACCTATACACTAGTGTATTAGTGGTTGCATATCAAGCCCTGACGGAGAAAGCGAGACAATTAAAAATCGCTACCCCGGCCGGGACTTGAACAACGCGCACCGAGGTATCGCGACTGGAAAGACGGCGCTTTAACCCACTCGGCTACCCGTGCCCAATATATCGCATGTACATTTCAGACAACTTTTTTTGTGTGGCGGTGTTCTTCAGCGCTTTGCTGAACGCTGAAGATAGATAGTGCAATTCTGATACCGGATCCGTGTTCAGCGGGAAAAAATACTTCGGAAACCATGTATCACACATAAAGCACGGCTCGTAAGCACAAAATCTTCATTTTTCTGAAGATTCTTCAGCATTTTGCTGAAGATTGAAGGGTGGTGGAGCAATTCTGACACCGGATTCGTGTTCAGCGGGAAAAAATACTTCGGTGACCATATATCGCTTGTACATTTCAGACAACTTTTTTTGTGTGGCGGTGTTATTGAGATTTAGAAAAGCGTAGAATAATTCTGAAATACTGTAGAGTTATCTGTAGAGATAAGGTAATACGTGAGGTCTCCAAGCAAGACCGATTTAATAGAGGTCGCTTCAATTATGGACAAAACTCTAATAGGCACCCTAGATTATCAATCGGATTGACAATCTGGCCAGTGGTTGACAATCTGATTGAACATGTCAGGTCTAGATTGACAGATTGATGATTGAGTTTGACGGATTTCCAGATATTTTGAAATGACTTGATCTCTCTGCAATTATTTTGATTGATGTCATGGACATCATATCAGCCTATTATTAACATTTCTCTGATGCAACGCAATGTATTGTGTTGTCATGCAACGTTGCATGGATCAGACGGTATATTTTACATGTACGCAAATGTACTGCGTGCACATTAGTCTGATGCTATGTGATGTGGCGCAATATTTATTTATTTATTTATTTATTTATTTATTTATTTATTTATGTACATTGTTCTACAGGTAATACCCAATTAGAGAACAGGGATGTATGACAAACATATAACATAAAACTACATGAATATACAAAGAAAAAAAAGGAAAAAAGAGAAAATAACGCAGTATTCTATATTTCTGCTCAAACATAACAGAAAAAAAAAGAAAGGAAATGCATCAATATGCATGTACATTAACTTAAGTAATACCTTTTAATATCTATTGTGTCACAGTGGAATATGTCTAATTGGTGACTAACACAGTTATAGTTATTATATATATTATAATATGATGATTTATTTATTATATATATTATAATATGATTTTCGTCGTATAGCACGGCATGGAATCATATAACATAGTCGACGTTAGACAAGTGTGCACGCATCACACACAGCTTGTGAATTTCTATTAAAATGGATGAAATTATTTTAATTGAATGAGTCAGAAATTATGAATGTTTATATGATATTAGATAATTGATCAAAAAATTATAGAAATCAGTCTATTCGACAATAAGCGTGGGAGGAAATAGCTAGATAAATGAATACAACAGGTAAGATAACAAAATTTGTTCATCATTTTATTATAATATAATATTGTTTATATAATTAATAGTGGTTAGTTAAATTTCGTCCACGTCGTACAGTTTCTATTTGTCATGGTACACTTCCGGCATCAGACAAAAATATTCTTAAATTTATCACGAATAGAAAACGCATCTATTGACCTAATGACGATGCATCGCAACGTTGCAACACATCATACAAATGTGTTGACGGAAATCTTGACATCACAACACGGCACATCAGAACACATTGCATTGCATCATAGAAATGACATGAAACTATGCCAGAACTGTGAAACACTTACGCTACATCTTATTCAGATAAATACAAAACAGAAGGAATTAAAAAACTTGTTGAAGTTTTGAAATTGATCAGGACGCTTGATGAATATTAATCAGGACGCAACATCAGCTAATATTATACTTATTTAATATTCACAGATACTACCTTTCACTTGGCTCACGAGCAAGTTACTTACTTATGTGAGTTTTTTTTTGTGTTTGTTTGCGTTAGTCGTTATTTGTACTGAAATTTTACCGTATGAGCAAATACATTCTCGTGAAACTTTACTGTTTGTTCTAGATAGGCTTCTGGCTTTATCTTGCTGAAACACCTTGAAGAAAGTTTTCTTAATTTGGTAACAATTCTTATAGTCATTTTCAGCATTGATTTCTAAAATCTCACACGATATGAGTAGGTAAACTTTTTTAGCGTTTTGTACTATTCTTTCACCCAATGTCCACGTTTAATCTTTTCCTTGGCGGCCAATGCCAATATAATGACCAAAAAAGACTTATCTTTCTTTGAAATCCGCATATGATGACACTTGACTATCTACTGCTGTAAATTATGTTTGTTAGTCAGATTGACAGTGTAGGGTCGTTGTGATTGAACTCAGGATTGACAAACCGATTGTTGTTGACTTATTTGCCGCGGCTTTAAAGTTAAGATATTCTCACTGCTACTCTAAAAATCGAATGATAAAAGCAAAAATATGCTATTAAATTTTATATTCATTAGGAAAAATCAGTAATGGAAATGGTAAGATCTGAATGTTTTAGATGGCACAAATAGATAATATACTGAAGGTCGAAAGAACTGAGTTGTAGAACATTCCAGAGGCACCAAGAGTTGCGTTAACTGAGAAAGTGAACATAAGCACGGAATCTTCACTATCTTAGTTTGAAGTTTGAACATCCTTAAGATATCTATCGGAAGTGTTTTTACCTTTCTGCACAAACATTTAAACATGTCAAGAGTTTATGCTTGCTGGTTTCTGCGTTTGCTGTGCCCTGGCCAGAATAGAATAGGGCAGCACTTTGTGAGGTCTGGAAAAAATGTGTTCAAGAAGGGAATGGATGGTGGAAGATTACTATTATTGTAGATGAAATTTGGGTGATGAAGATGAAGCAGGCCGCTAAAGCTATGGTCATGACATTTTTTAATACCAAGGGGATACATAAAAAATGTGTATATATGAAGCTCTGAGTGACTTTCCTCAAGCAAAAAAGGCCTTAAAGAATGGTGATTCTGAATTAGGAGTAGATCCTGTTAAGGCTTTAGAAGCGATTTTGAATAAATTCTCAAAACATGGCTATTATTAATTGTTTTTAAGATGTTAGACCTTTAATTCAAAGAGTTATAAGGGACCTAATATCTGCAGCAATTTAACTAAACCCAAGGTAGATCAAGTTATATAAATCTCATTTATTTGAATAACTGATGTTAAAATTATGTCATGACATCTTAAATTGTAAAGTTGCAGTGTAAACATTTTATATACCTACACAATTTGAACAATAAATTTTATTTTGTGACTTGTGAAGCATTTAATATAGACCACACCTCAAATTATACACAAAATTTTTCTGTTGACGCCCCTGGTCGCTAAAGTACAAAACACACCGGAATCACTCGATCGTGACTCGAAAACCGCCTTAACTTGATTTTGTAGAAAGTTCAGGCAAACACAGTTTTGTTATTAATCACATTACTACTTTGCCAAAGTAAATAGATTATCTCATTACATCCATTTAACCATGTAACTAGTCGTATCATGCTTGAGGAGATACGACAATTACCTGGCGAGTTCTATAATACATTCAGACCATCCTGCGTCTGTACACAAAAGATAAACGTTACGAAATACGAATTTCATTGTTCTCTCGGGCTATATCAAGACAATTAATATTTTCTAATTGTCGCAATTAGCTGTAACGTTGGTTTTTAATGTTATTTGGAAACGCGTTTTAAGCAACAACCACAGAAATAGAACACAACGCAAACACTTTGATTCTCTAAATTCTTTCCTTCCTGTTTTTGGTTTAGACAAGAACCTCATCATTGTAAACCTTTTCCGGTATCTCAGACTCCTTGCAATGAAATTATCTACGCTGTTAATTTAGTTATTATTGGTTTATAAGGTGGGAAGAGATTGTTTAACAGGGTGAGGGAGGTAGGTGACATATTCAGGCTTTTTGTGTGCCAATTTATAATATTTATAACAGGGTTATTAATAGCTCTAACTAATCAGAAATCGATTTATTTAAAAAAGGCAAATTCAGAGTGGATACTATATGTATATAACGGAGCATAGATCTCTTATTTATTTATTTTATTATTTGTTCTAAATAAAGCATGTACCGGTCCCGTATAATGTATTACCGCTTTAGTTTAATTAATATACAGGGTGAGTCAGAAAGAATGGACCAACACTACACTGGATATACTAGACATCAAAATATTATTATTAAAGAAATACAGCGTGTTCAAAGTTTAAACTTTATTCTGAAATTTTTCAGTAATTGAGAAAGTTTTTATAGTATAAATCAGAAAATTGGTAGTTTTATGATTTTTGGTGTGAGAATTACCAAATTTGAGCTTATTTTGACATTGCTCTTAGAGGGCGCTAGTTTCGCCGGATGATCTAAGTAGATTAAAACATATCTTTTTTATCTGTTGAACCATGCATAAAACAAGAGAATCTAAAAGAACGCTCAATTCTAAAGAGAAAAGGTATTCTTGTTTAGGTCGGGTTTTAAGTTATTTGCATTTAAAAGGTTCAATGTATTTTGTTGATTTTTTTGGCGCTGATATTGCTATGTTTTTTCTAAGTAGGCTTGTGTCAACATTTGCTAAATTTACATATCATTAAATTATATGATTATTATTTATACAAGAGAACTTGTTAGTAATCTGAAAATGCCACGACAATAATTTATATCATCACAGTAATATGATTTGTATTTTTGCTCAGACAAATTTTTAAAGCCATCTTTTAAGTCCAATTTAAAAAAAAAATAAATGCTCCGTCCATCATTATACTCCGGTTCAGCAGTTATTGTCTCAAGATTTACCAGCTCGCCTACAATTTGCTCAGTTTCTACAAAATATACAAACCGAAAACCCAGATTTTTTTAAGATTTTATTTACCGATGAGGCGACATTTACAAGACGGGGAATTTTTACTTGAAGGAACAATCATTTTTGGGATTCCGAGAATCCACATGTTGTAATAAACATGAGTTTAAGGTGAACATTTGGTGTGGTGTAATTTCTAATTTTGTCATTGGACCATTTGAATTGCTACCCAATCTAACTGGACCTCGGTACTTAAACTTTCCTCAACATAATTTAAACGGGCTCCTAGAAGATGTACCACTCGCATTAAGAGAAAACATGTGGTTTATGCAGGACGGAACGCTACCACATTTTGCCTTCCCAGTACGTCAAAATTTACATAAGCATTTCCTCATCGGTGGATTGGCTGTGGAAGTGAATTTGTTTGGCCACCGAGAAATCTAAACCTAAACCCTCTGGACTTCTCTGTATGGTCAAATTTGAAGTTTTTAGTTTATCAAGAAGAAGTTAATTCTCTTCAGGAGTTGCAGCAGAGAATACAAGAAGCAGCGAATACATTTAAAAATAATAGCGAAATTTTGTTTAACATTCAGAGACATTTAAGAAGGTGTATTTTAAAATTAATTGAGGTAGGTGGTGGACATTTCCTACATTTGATTTGAAGTTTTTCATTATCACTATTACCAAAAATTGATTTTGTTATTTACTGTTGCTTTGATTGCTTCTCCGTACCTTTTCATCTTTAAAAAAATCATAACAGAATACATTGAACCTTTTAAATTCAAATAACTTAAAAACCGATACCTTTAGACGACCTAAAAAAGAGTACATTTTCTCTGTAGAATTGAGCGTTCTTTTGGAATATCGAATCTTGTTTTACGCATCAACTCAACAGATAAAAAAATATGTTTTAATCTACCTAGATGATACGGCGAAACTAGCGCCCTCTAGGAGCAATGTCAAAATAAGCTTAAAATTCGTAATTCTCGCACCAAAAAACATAAAACTACCAATTTTCAGATTTATTCCATCAACATTTTCTCAATTTTTGAGAAATATCAGAATAAAATTTAAACTTTGAACACGCTGTATCTCTTAAACCAGCGACATTGGTATAAGGTATGTTGAGCTCAATCATAATATTTTCCAGTTGAGTGTTGGCCCATTCTTTCTGACTTACCCTGTATGTATATGAACGAATCAACTACGCAATTGTGATTCTTTTAACTGGAAGATAAGCTTTGTAGGCTGTTGTACTTTACACTTGTCAACAATTATCAAAATAGAGCAGTGGTCCCCCAGACTACTGCAGCTTTTATGTTAAAAAAATTATATTCAATTTAATTCAATAACCGCAATTCAAAGGTGTTTTCGACGTCAATTTAATGTCCGACAGTGTGCTCAGCGTGGGACTGTTTCAGCTTGGAGTACTGGATTCAGTACTGGAGAACACAGAGATCTGTTTATAGACAAAATGTCAAGACCAAGGTCTGCCTGCAATGCACTTATCGAAGAAAGGCTGAGAAATGCAATTATTGCTAGACTGAGAAGACCTGTTGTCAGACATTTTAGTATTCTAATATGACTGAGCAAAACTCACGAAAAATGTTTAAAAAAAAATGAATTTCCCCTACACAAGATCGCAGTAATTCAGGAAGAGAATGATCAAGATAAGATTTTTGTCTTCAAGATTTCAGTCTTGAATTTTGTTTTCAGTGAATTGTTTTAATTGGTCTCAAAAAAATCCCTGTGAAGTTCACCATCAAACTTTATTATGTACAAACATCAACATACAGTCATTGCATGGTGTGTCATCTATTTGTCTAGCATAATTGGGCCTTATTTTTTTTAAATAATGATCACATGATAACAGTTACTGTTAGGTTCAAACGCTGTAGATATCTTTTTACAGCAAAATTATTTTTCTGAGATCTTTCAGCACCAAATTATTCTCTCTGGGGCCATTTTAAAACATGAGTTTTGCTAGGCAATTAAAATAATGTATTAAGGGGTAACACCACTCTAGGATTTTGAAAAAAATCGATTTTTTTGCTTAAATTGTACTTTAGGGTCATAAAAATGATATACAATTGGTCTCATTTTGAAAAAAAAATAACAGGTTTTATTTTCAATTTTGCCACACTCACTCTGAGCGCGTCGTTTTCGAAATTTCGCGCTCTCGGATTTTTTTCTGAGCGCTCTCTTACTGATGCAGCAAAAAAGGCCCGATTGTCTTTAAAATAATCCAGAAAGGAAGAGGAGGAGGCGAACATCAATATGGATGGTCAAATGTAGAGAGCAGGCATCGCAGATTAAAGGTAAAAAGGTTTTGAGAATTTAAGTGCTCACAAAACTATAAACGCGTTTTTCTCGAAACCACTTTTTTTGAACTGGCCGGAAAGACTATTCGGAGACCGTTCAATGGATCGATCTGAAATTTTAAATGTAGCTTCCCAATTACATTTTCCGTAGAAGTACGTAGCCGTTTTTTGATTCGATATATTTTTTTTTATAAACAATTTACTGCCGATTTTTTGGCCGAAAATCGAGTTTTTTTTTTCATAAGTGCGCCATTTGGACAAAATTTTTTTTGAATTTATTTAAAAAAAAACCCCTACGTACTTCTCTAGTCAATAGTATGTAGATTAAGAATATTTTTCGTTTTTTGTTCTGGGTCTTCAGTTTTCTGAAAAATATTGTCCGGCCGTGAAGGACCAAAGGGCCCGCTGGGTGGTATCTATCCCCCAAATTTAAAAAATTAAAAAAAGACATCATTTCTGTGGCGAACTTCCATCTTTCGTAGATTGGCTCAGTTCACCTTGTAAATGATACGACGATATTATTTTTTCAAGCAGCCAACAATTTTTCAGACAAAACCACGACATGTCGTATTTTAATACAAAATCAAAAGGAACTTTTAAATCCTTTGATTATTTGTGGGATCGTGCATCATTATACATAATATTTTTATCAAATTATAGTGTATTATCACTGTATGCTGCATAGTTTGTAACTTACATACGCAAACCTTATGATTATTTAGTTCATTTCAATAATATGTTACGTAACATGTTTCGGATAAATGACAACAGCATAATTTTACAGTTTCGGCAAGGAATTCGGCATTTTTGAGGTATGAGGTGGGTATTTTAATTAAAGTACGCCGTTTTTTTTTCCAAACACGCCGTAACCAATCGGCTATTGGTATAATATCGCCGGAATTTTAACTCGCTAAATCGATTATCTACCTATTTACAGTAAGTTCGTGGAAAGTGGAACACCACCAAATTGTGCTCGCTGAAAATCTATAATCGTTATTGGTGCAAAGGAATCTATTACGCTGGGTGCTGCAAAAAATGATTGTTTCCTTGATTTCAGTTTCTCATCGCAGAAGGTGGATTATTGTTTCGTCAACTGAGTGTACAGATGAATGAAGCTCTTCTTTACAACCACAATCGATTATAAATTTAAATTAAATGGGTGACATGTCAACCTTTTACTTGCAAACGTGTTCTTATTCTTCTTTTTACAGAATCGAAAATATTAGTGAGTACATGGAGGGAGTTCAAATCTCTAAAAAAAAACGGTCCAATTAACCTTCTCTTCAATATGGCTGCCCAAAAGCCAACTGTCTGAGAATACAGAGGCCTCTCTATAAAGAAATGTGAATTTTCTGAGCTCCTCGCTTCCATTTGTTGAGAATTGACATAAGAGAGAGGTAAAACCATTCCAGTGAAAAGGTTTTTTAATAGGTTTAAGTACCAAATAAGGGTTTGTGGGTGTTCATTAACATTTTGCCCCACTTCTTCATCTTTTTATGCAGTGCGAACTTTGTGAGTCCTACTGCCTTCCTTTCTATTCATACTTCGCGTTCCTTTAAATAAAGCCACATATCCAGCCGATATCGAAACTAGTCGAAATCCATGAAATGAGTACATGTGGAAATGCTGAAAGGCGTCCTGTATTAAATCAACCTTTTTTACCATTTCTAAAGTAACTAAACGCTTTAATTAAAAGTTCTTGCTGGTGTTTAACATATCTGCCGATATATAAATTAATTTTCTCGATAACAGTGATGATTTGTTTGTTCCAATGGATATTTAAGAGACTATTAAAAATCGCGAAGCAGTACGATATTACTTTATGTGTACTAATTTTATCGACTCATTTTGACTGAATGGCATAGAAGGGAACTTCAGTTCACCCGTGTTATTAGCTTATCTAGATGAGTAATAAAATATACGAGGTGTGGCTATTAAATAATCGAACTGCTGTCATAACACTTTTTATTCGTTACCAATTACAGTAGCAACTTTTTCGCCTTCAATGTACTCCCCCTTGGCGATCTCTACACCGCTCCATACGACTTTTCCATTGTTGAAAGCAGTGCTGGAAGTCCGCTTCAATCAGCTGGTTCTGAACCTCTGTCGCTTTTGCTTTAACCGCTTCCACTCTTTCGAATCTTGTACCATTCAGTGTCACTGTGTCTAACAAGCCTATAAGTGTCAATTTTTTAGAATTCACGCAAATGTTCATTATTAATTCCTTTTGCTCGGGAGTGAGGAGTTTTGGCACTATTTTTGGCACAAACATTACGCATGTTGAACGATTCATGCCAAATCTGGCGAACACATTCTTTGTCTATTCCTGTTATTTCAGCAAGCCCTCGGATATTTATACGACGATCTTCGCAGATTGATTTACCAATTTGTTCAATGTTTTCATCCGTTTTTGACGTTGAAGGCCGTCCGGGACACGGATCGTCTTCGGTCATGTCATGTCCCTATTTAAACCGTTTAAACCATTCAAAAACTTGTATGCGGGATAAACATTTATTCCCGTACACTTATTTTGTATAAGCTTCTGTAAAAGTTTTCCCCAGTTTAACTAGAAACTTGAGATTAACCCGTTGCTCCACCTGAACACATTTTTTCGACGCGTCACTGGTGCGTAGACTACTTCAAACTATTGCTACAGTCAAACTGAACTACCTACTGGCTTGTCCAGCGAGCTTAGGTGAGGAAACTATCACCAGACACCGTTCTGTTCAAACTTGTCGCAACACGCTCGCAGCGCGCTGGTAGCAGCATCAGTTCGGTTGTTTAATAGCCACACTCGTATACTCTTTATAGATATAGAATAGGTATAGAACTCTTCAACTTTGTGGGCTAAATTTTAAATGACGAAATCATATATGTTCGTTAAAACTGATGTTGCTGTAAGCAAGTACCTCATATCATTCTTAAAAAAAATGAAGAATGATGACAAAAAAATTATGAAAATTGAACGATGAAAAATAAATATGTCCCATCACTTTTGAACAAGTCGAAAGGTTTATAAACGAGGCTCCAGATGACAAATATTTTATGGTTAGGGTTTCAATCATTTTTGTATTATTTTTAGCATGCAGGCGAGAAGAGCTCTCTATCTTAATAATGAACGATATTGAAATAACAACGAATCAGTTTAAATAATTCTCCCAACTACGAGCTCCAGCTCCGCAGTAGATTTCGTCTCTAGATGCATCGCGATAATGAATTCGACAATTCAACTAACTCAAATGTTAGACGCATTTGAGTCAACTACATCACAAAGCATTATTATTAGCAATTGTTCTAGCTGGACTATTCTATTCTAATGTTCATACCTAATTGTCTACCATTGTTAATAAAGACTGTATAATTTTTTAAAATTAATTACTACGTGTTACTACACTTTCACATAAAATTTAATTTATTTTAACACCCTTCCTTATAGACGTCAATTTTTGGAACCCATTGAAAATTAAAAATGTCACTTTTAATGGAAGCTATACATTTTTTTTATTTATGAAGCTTTGTTACATCCAAGTTATGTCAACCCTCATAATATGAAACTCTGATAAACAAAATTGTTATTCCGATAAAAGTTATTTACATATTTACTTACCTATGTACATATGTAAATGAACATTTCAAAAAACTTCAGAAATGGAATTATTAATGAAATTATTAGAACGCATTCAGTTCCTAATAAGCCTATGTGAAAAATGACACGCACCAGGTCGTTTAGCTGAGGACGCCTCTAGAATATTAAAATATTTAAAGCAATTCGTGAATGCGGGTAATTCTGTCTCGCGGTAAATAAACTGTCTCGGTTTATAAATTTGCAACTTAATTTTCCTGCCTATAACTATGCCATCCCACAAATCAGCAACTTAAGCTCTAAGCTAGTGCATTTTAACGAGCTTACTCAAAGCCTGACAAATAAACGGCCCTAGTTGCAAATTGTTGTTGACTCTTCGAATTACGTCAGCTGAAGTTATAAGCACTTATAAGGTTTCACGGGATTATTAACAAGATGCTTAATTATGTATGTATTTATGTATGCACGTTCCATTATCGTGAAGTGGAACTCCGCAAGTAGGTAGATAGTATTTTTATACCGGGTGGCACAGGATGATGGTATATCTACCTTTTCTTAATTTATTAAAACAATATTTTCAAATTCAGAATCTTGCCCAAAAAAGTAGGCACCATATGGGAAAGTTTTTGTATCCTTAAATTTAAACGAAAACTAGCTAACTTGAAGGTTGTTTTATTTTTCATTATGATTCATTTTTGCGTAAAAGAAAAATCATTACAAGTTTTGTGTATTTTACATTTATACAGTTCAATATGGCAGTGAACTAACTATGCATTGAAATAACATCATAACAAGCTGGAAAATTAAAAAAAATATCTATTAGGACCTTGAATAAGTCTAGCTGGTTCCTAACAGATGGTAGCACCTGGACTAAGTGCATGTAATTTCAGATGGTAACTGAAGGTAACTGAACTAAAGAAAGCACTGTCGGTAAGCTTGAACTTCAGTGTATGTTAGTTCGCCGCAGTGTAAACAATGTTTTTTTTCTTAGTTCTAAAAATGTCGAGTTTTTGTGCCAAGTAAAGAGTATTTGTGAGGAATTTCATTGCACTATTTTATTCAACAGAATTCTGCAGCTGAAGCACACAGAATTCTTATTGTCTTACGGCGAGGATGCTCTGTCGGAAACGACATGCAAAAACTGGTTTCGACGCTTCAAAAATAATGATTTTGATCTTGGAGATAAAGAATGTTCTGGCGCACCGAAAAATTTTGAAGACGCAGAATTGAAGGAATTACTTAATGAAAACCCATGTCAGACGCTAGCTGAACTTGCAAACTCATTACGAGTAGATGACACAACAGTTTTGAAACGTTTGAAAGCATTAAAATCATGGGTACTTTTAAAGAAAAACTAATGTAGATTAAGAAAATGTTTTTTTTTTTATTTGCTAAGTGGTGTACCAAGACTGCTACAGTGTACGCCGATTTCCTCTTCCAGAAAAATTTTGTTACATGTTACCTGGAGCCACGACGCCATTTTGTAACTTAAATGAGAGCAAACAATATAGCACTTTTTTATACATTAATACCCATAAAATCAAGTGGCAAAATTTCATTTTGATCCATTACATAGGTATTGAAAAAAAACTTTCAAAACCAAAAATAGCTTCATTTTTCCGTGCGCTTGGGTAGCATAACCCCTTAAAGAAATTATTTGTATTAATATCATGGGTGCAATAAAATACACAATAATATTAGGAGGATATGCGCAAATGGAAGCAAGCAATTGATGTGGTAAAAGATATCACGAGTGATTTGTTAAGCTTAATTTTTTAACCTATTACAAGAGGATTTCTTGAAAATTCTCTTTTGGAGTGGAAATGCCATTTTTATCAAAGTAAATAAAAATTCATCAAAATTAGCGTATCACTTTTTTTTAGATGAACGCTGTTTACGTTCTATTCGAGCTAGAGACCTACATTTTTTCAATTTCGGTAGCCTTTAAGGTTGATGTTAATAAAGCGTTTGCCGTCCACGACACAAAAACCAACCCCTTTTCGAAATTTGAATTCACAACATAAAGGCGACAATTCAAAGACCTACAGGATGGTCTGAGAAGGACGCTTGCAGATAAAAAAGCTAGTCGTGACATACATTAAGACCTCCCCAACAAGTCTCGCCCGTTTGGTCGCTGTCCCATCCCTTCAACCCTTTTTCAGCCCCCGTAAGTCACTCCTCTGCAGTTACATTGGGTTTTGCATGATCGAACCTCTGTCGGGCGATTCCATTGATCTTCATGCTGTCTAATAAATTGGTGTGCCCAATAAACAAATAAATTGGTGTGGAAATAAATGGTTGTGGAACCCCACGCCATTAAAAGTGAATATGTCGAGTTTATATTGTGCTCAAAGTGTACATACAGTTACGTTTAACCGCGGCGATGGCTCAGTGGGTAAAGCGCCAGGCAGTGGCGGTGCGTGATATTTCAGTTAGACATATCTTGAAAACGACGCATGGGACCCACTTCACTTTTTAGGTGATGACTATACACCTCTTACAGAAAGGATTTATAGTGAAAAAAATCGTCAGCAAAGTTTGCGAAAAAATTTTCAAAAACACTGGAGCACTCCCTGGGTTCTCAGTAACGCTCTGTGGGATATTTGCAGTATATTTTTTTTCATAATCTAGAAACAAATATAAGGAGACGTTTTTCGATTTGTTGCAAAATATTTTTTTTTTCAAAAAAGTTATGGTCATTTTAATTTTAATTTTATAGGAACATTTTGTTTCCCAAAATTAAAATGGCTTTATATTAAAATAGGTGGGGGGGGGGGAAAAAGGGGGGTAAATGGGTAGGGGGGGGGGGGGAAAAAGAGATAAAGGGAATGTGGGGGTGGGTGGGGGGGGGGGTTTTTTAATGGTGGGGGGGGGGGGGGGAAAAATATTAAAAGGAAAAAGGGGGGGGGGGGGGAAAAAAAGGGGGGGGGGGGGGGGGGGAGGGGGGAGGGGGCACACGGACGGGGGGGGGGGGAAAGGGGGGGGGGGATGCGGGAAAATTTTTGCCCGGGGGGCCGGGATGCCGGCCCGGGGCAATGGGCCCCGGCCACAGGGGTTGGGTTTGGTGGCGCGCCTTTTGTTGGGGTGTATTTTCCCCTGGAAAGGTATTAATACTTTGAGGGGGATGTGGTGTGATTTATTATTATTTATTTATTATAGTAAGCAACGAAAGTTATCATCCACCCACTTTTTGAAGTTTGCTTAAATTCTGATAATTTTTGTATTACAGCATTGATTTTTTGTGCTTCTGACAGAATTATAGCTTGTGATATTCAGCGTCTAATAAGCCGGAGTTGAAGGCGGTATGTCGATTGTGTGAGTGTGAAAAGATATCGCTAAAAAAAGTAAAATTTCAACGTTTCCAAAGAAACGTAAAAAACTTCGAAAATAGTAAATCCCTTTCGAAGTTGTTGGACTCATATTAAAGGGAAATCCTCAGTGTATCTATTTGACTAACTGAGTCATTTTGAAAAAAATTTCCTAGACATGAATAAAATCTAAAGTTGAACCAAAAATATCACGAAAATTCAAAATTCTACCATCCTTAGTATCGTTTTCGTAAAAATCACTGTTCCTGAAATTTTAATAAAACACAGAGATCTAGAGGGATAGTAATCCCAAATTTTTGTTATAAATTTGGAGTATAGGGCTTTTTTTAATTTTCGTGATATATGTATTTGGTTCAACATTAGATTTTATTCATTTCTAGGAAAAATGTTTTCAAAATGACTCAGTTAGTCAAATAGATACACTGAAAATTTCCCTTTAATACGAGTCCAACAACTTCGAAAGGGATTTACTATTTTCGAAGTTATTTACGTTTTTTTGAAAACATTGAAATTTTACTTTTTTAGCGATATATTTTCACACAATCGACATACCGCCTTCAACTTCGGCTTATTAAACGCAGAATATCACAAGGTATAATCCTGTCAGAAGCAAAAAAAAATCAATGCTGTAATACAAAAATTATCAGAATTTAAGCAAACTTCAAAAAGTGGGTGGCTGATAACTTTTCGTTGCTTACTGTACATTGACTATGAAACACAACTATGTGTCAACGAGAAAAAAAAATACATACCGAAAATATTACGAATTCGCTAAAAAAATTGAACTTTCGTAGGCTGCAGACTACACTTATAATAATATTTAAGTAATAACAATTATGGAAATATGAATACGACATACCAAATTTTCAAAACCACACTAAAAAAGTTTTTCCACATTAAGCTTTATTTCACGATCACGCCGTAAGCGAAAAAAGCTCACCTTAACGACCTTCCTCATTTTATACAGGAGCCAGTTGTATTCAGGAATATATACAGGGTGTTCGTTTACAATATTAGTAATGTATTATAAAGGGTGAACCATCAGATGGTTTCTTTTTTAAAATTCATATTAAAACTACATCGTTGAATATTTTTAAATGATTGTAGCTTTATTCAAGAAAGTATGCCTTCCTATTATTTATGAAAAACAATTTCAGTTAAATGGCCGCCGCGGCCGGCTTGACAGTAGTTCATTGTTTTCACCCAATTTTTGCAGTACATTTTCGATTATTTGTGGCTATTCCACGAATAACTCGATCGATGTTTTCCTTCAGTGCGTCAAATGTTTGTGGATCGTTGGAGTAACAACGGTCCTTAACATGTCCCCATCAAAAATAGTCCAACGGTGTTAAATCGCAGCTGCGCGATGGCCAATTAATATCTCTAAAACGGCCGATAACACGCAGTTACCTAATTTCAGTGAATGCCAAAATTGATCTCTTGTTCACGGCTTGTGTGACACGTTGCTCCATCCTTTATGCTCGGAACCAAAGCTCCTTTCTCAAGCAATTTTGCTGGAACCCCAAATCCTACAGTTCTGTTTATTGACATGTCCTCCAAGTATGAAAAATGAGACCTCGTCCGAAAAATCGTGCATTTTCGATTGAAATCGGCGTCATTTTCAAACTCATTTAAAGTCACACGGAGAAGCGATAACGAAGTGGATGGTAAATTTTTCTTTACCTAGTTTATGACTGAAGTGTGATATGCAACAAATGTTGCAACAAATACGATCTTGTCAGGGTCTTTTTTTGTATGTCAATTCTATTTTGGAATGCGACTTCAACATTAAGATGTTGTGCTCTGTGACGATTTGAGGTTCTTGGGGATTTCACGCACCCACTTTGGGCAACAGTAGCAATTCTTTTAGCTGTGCGCACCGGATCGAGCATTTCGGGAATGACTTCATGTACCATAAGACATGTCTTTCACGAACTGTGGGGGGGGTTGGGGGGGGGGGGGGGGGGGGGGGGGGGGGGGGGGGGGGGGGGGGGGGGGGGGGGGGGGGGGGGGGGGGGGGGGGGGGGGGGGGGGGGGGGGGGGGGGGGGGGGGGGGAGAATGGTTGGGGGGGGGGTTTTTGGTTTAGGAAAGGGAAGGGGGGGGGGGGGTTTTTGGGGGTAATTGGGGGTTTTTTGTGGGGTTTTTGGGGGGGGGGTTTGTGCTTCGCTCTCCTTAAGAACTTTCACACCAGGCGCTGACCCGACCAAAAATTGTTCTCATTGTTTCTGCAACACATCATTCACATTGGAAAATAATTTTTCAATATTTCCCAACGTTGTTCAAGCGTAACACGATACATTTCTTACAGCGGAGGTTAGACACCACATATACATATGTCAAATGTCAAGCGCGTCAGTGTCGGAAATGTAGAAATAACACTCAGATTAAAAAGAAACCAATAGATGGCCCACCCGTTGTAACACTTTTCGTGCTTTTGTACAACATTTTGTACTTTCTAACAAATATTTTAGTTTGCTAAATCCAACCTCTGTTTGTAATGATGGAAAATGTATAATATTGTATAAATTCTTGTTGCAGACAATAATGGAATCCTGGCTAGTGGACATCAAACGCGTACACATCCCCAGGCCGAAATTCGGTAGCGGTTCTCGCTGCTATGGCTACGGCTACCCGACGGAGCCTCCTAAAGATTACGTCAACGAGGACGGAAGATCGGAAGACTTCAAGCTAAAATCTTCGATGCAGAGCACAAACTTAGCTAAGGCCACAGAAGAGCTTCGAAGGGCTTTGCAAAAGCTCTAATAAGAAACCGATTAGTTTTAAGCAAATACACTTTAGGGTAATGCACACTGTACGACAAAAAGTTAGTAAAGGAGGACGAATTTTGTGAAGTATTAATTAGGATAGAAGATTGTTAAGAAAATATTTATTTATACAAATGTTAAAGCCGCACTGCGATGGAAAAATACTTGTGGTTTTTGAAAATGCTTAGTTTTTGTGTAAGGCACAGGGAAACCTAAAAAAACGTGTAGATTAGAAATATCCAAAAAGCCACCATTTTGTTTAAAATAATGAAGTTGATGCTAACTTCCGGTATAGCTGGAAATTAGCTTGAAACTTGCAGATATTTTCATCAAGTTCAATTAGCTACATCCAAATTTTAAAAAATAGTAGCTCCTGAAAGTCTTAAGGAGCGGTTTAAATCATTCACCCTGTGTGTAATTATGTAAAACATAAGAAATGTCAACTTTTGCAACAATCTTGAATACAAGAATCACAACTATGAGATTTTTTAGGAAAACAGATTTATAAAGGTTATTAAAAAGAAAATAACAAGAAATAGGTACATAACAAATTAGAAGATTTAGGCATTATCTTATCGTTTAGGTGTCATTATTTAGAATTAGACTTTTTTTTTATTTTGCATATAGCTTTAAAATTATGTACTTTAGAGTCGTTAGAGTAACAGAAAAAAGTAGAAGACATAGAAATTGTGTCCAGGGGCAAATATCTAGGTAAAAGCAGGTAGTGTAAATTGTACGGCTATAAAGTGATGAATGAATGTTGCTCGAAATTTCATCCGCATTGACAAATACAAACGGAGTCAAAGTTCGCGTTTCGATACCACATTTTCGAACCATTCATTTTTAATCTTCTAAGCGTCTACACATCTAAATTGTAGTACACTTTTAAGTAGTACACATCTAAATATCCACAATACACATTTTTATCCATTTTCTATTACAGTCGTGACAAATCATTATCCGTACTATTTCTTAAGGGGACATGACACCTTCAAATTTTCAAAAAATCAAAACAATTTTTTTGGCCGTTTCTTGTTTAAAAAAATTGAAAAACACGTTTTTAATTATATAAACCTCAAATTTGGCTTCTAAAATATATAGCGAGCGTTTTAGGCACATCGCGTCAAAGCCGTATTTTTGGTGATTTTCGTACTTTCTCTTTGCCGCGTCTTTCTTTTACAAACATATGCTCTGTATAATTCTATATTTATTACCTTTATAAATTCATTTTGTTAGTAGAGGGAAACACTTTGGAAAGTGGGTTTATTGTTATGATAGAGTATTTATTTCGTATAAGCCACGCAGTTATACAGTTTATTCCAAACGTATATTTTGAATGAATCTCAGTGTGTGTCCGTTATTCATGTCCATTTTGAAAATCATGCAAGTTTTGGACATTACCATAGGCCAACATTCGCTGCAGCATGCGAAAGTTCGTGACGCTGCACAAATTAAGCAGGCGAATCGTCGGAGCACTGCGGCTTCAAAAGAAGCAAGAACTGCACGTAGGGATGAAAAATTACATTCAGAGGAAGAGTATGAGAAGGAGGAAGGAATTTTGAACGGTGCAGGCATGCCGACTGACTTTAGGTAACATTTCTTAGAAAATTTATAGTTAAAAAACATTAAACGCGTTTTTCTCGAAACCACGTATTTGGAGTTGGCAGGCGTGATAAAAAGAAAAATACTCGACCGATCTTTCTGAAATTTTAATATGTTGTTGTGCACATATTAATGCATGGAATGAACTACGGACAGAAAGATCGGTATTATAGTTTTTGATTTTTGGCACGATTTTGGCCCCAAAAATTGGCCATTTTCGAAAAAATGCCGCCATTTTGTTAATTTTCGACCAAATGTTTTTCTTGTAACTCATTCCATGGCGGCTTCGATGCTGATTAAAACCCCTTTTTATTTTTTTTTTTCAGATGTTCCAATGAGCCGCAATCACGCCTGCCGTGGTTTTTTGCTGTTTTTTCCAAAAAATTCTAATGGTCATAAATCTCATAAAAAAATCAAAAAAAAAACTACAATTTTTTCATGTCAAAATATATGTGTAAAGTTTCAAAATGATATCTTGTTTTTTATTAAAATTATACGCATTTTAAAACATTAAAACAAATTTTGAAGGTGTCATGTCCCCTTAGTACCAAAAAAGAAACTATTGTGTCCATACTTTGTTGTGTATTCCAAATTTAATAACTTTACTATGTTCCTAAACTCGCTGTTTGCATAAGTGACATTAAATATAATTTTATCTTCACCGTTAAAATGATATTCTGTACAGAAAGCCAGACTAATTGCAAGCATTAAACTTATCGTTTATGGATATCTAACGGTAAACAGATGAAGGTATCATTAGTTACTTTAGAATAGCTGGCTGTGTATGATGCCTCTGCTTTTCGTGGAAGTTCATTTGTCTGCCAAGTGAAATTATATTATTGTTGTAGTGCTGTTTTATATACTGCTACTACCTACTAATGTTACTATGAATTTTGAGAATTTAGAGCCAGAATAAAATCCATTGTTAATATTTAACATTTGTTCGGCCGTGTAATTCTAAATGGACTTTTCGCTTTGCCATTTTAAACAGTGGAGCTTAAAGGAATTTATCTGACGTATTTGGCGGTACATGCATAAAGTTTAATTATGTATTTGTAAATAGTAATATTGTAATATTCATTTTTAAATATTTTACAATCTAGAGTACGTATATGCGATATTTGGGATAACCGAAGGACTAACGACATAAAAATATTTACCTACTATATTACTATTACGAGTAGGCTAAAAAGCGAACGGTCAAAAGTATTTATTTATTGTCATTATATTTGTCACCAATGTGAGTACCTTAGCGCTCCCTTCATTTACTTTCTCTTGGCCTCTCTTACATTTCAGGTTACTGAGAAGTTAGTTACAAGTTTCTTACATCTCAAGTTACCTTACATTTCACGCAATTTATACTACTCCAAACACCATTATAATGTCCCGTTAAACGATATAGATAACAATGCAAAAAATAACTGAAAGTGCATTTTCCCGTTAAGTACATAATATATATTTTATTGTTCTAGATTTAGGTAATATGTACATAACTGTGATATACATTTATTTTAAATTAGACAAAGCGTAAACTTAAAATTAGCTTAGACAAAGAGTAAACTTAACACGATTGTCTATGCTGACTATTAGAAAGAGAATAAAATATGTATATGCTATAGTAAGTTTTTATAAGGTCACTTATGATGACTCAAATACTATTGTACAAATTTTAACGAACTGTACAAAGAAAAAAAGAGATTCTTTGAAACTAATGAATATTCCAGTGTGGTTTCTTTATTCAATTTTAAATGAAGAAAAAAGTTCCACGCAGGAATATTTGTTGGATTCAAAGAAACTATTTTTTTAAAAGTAATTTTACCACATTATTCATAAATACAGATCTAGAGCCAGTTCAGGAAAACAGTCTATACTACTATTGATATTTCTTAAATATGGTTCCTTACCTATATACATACGTATTAAGTTTGTTACTATTGAGTATGATCATGATTTTTGGTGGTAGATCTGTTATTTTTGTATCTCGAATAAGGCACATATTTTGTTAATAATAAATTTATTTGCATAAATATAATTTATAAAACATTACTTGTTACTGTGTTTTAGTAGTTTTTTCCTTTTTCAAAATCATACGATGCTATGAGTTAATCTTATGAAAAAAAAAACAGACAATTTTAGTACGTAACGTACCAAAAATTCCATATCGTTCACATAGAGTATTTAAAATACTCAGAAAATTACTCAAAACATCTAATTATTCAGTCATAATGTTAAACGTGGTATTGACTGACTTTATATAGATTTAAAAGTAGGTAAATAGGAATAATGAAATTACATTCCATGTATTTCTTTCTGTAGAGATCGCCTTGTTATTGAAAAATTTCCATTACTTCCAATTTCATTACAAGCGTTTTGAATTCTTGCCCAAAGTTGATAACGTCTTGGCTCCTAAGATTATCAGATTTAAGTCCATGTAAGGCATGTTTGAAGCTAATTAAAGCTTTAAAGTTTAAAATATTCCACTAGAAATCATAACGCTTTGTTTTATTAGCTGTAAATTCGAATATAAAAAAAATTAAATCAAAAATGACTGATGACCGAACCCCTCCATAAACCGCCTCCCCCGCCCCAAGTGGGATGCTTCTTATTTACAGTGTCGGTTTGTTATTCAAATCTTAGTCGTCGTGAAAAGTTTAAACTTATTCGTATCATGTAATGACTTTTTTGAGATATTTAAAAAAAAATGATTTCTAGGAGCCATTTTCAAAGAGCTCTGGCGACCTTAGGAAACATAACATTTGGGATTAATATAAATTAAGTTAAATCGACATAAAATTACGTCAAGTAGTCTGCCAAACGATGGCCCCTCGGCTTCGGCAGGCGAGTTTCTGGACACCCTGTATATTTAAATACATATGTCTACGAGTACGTAGTCCTCTCCGCTCCACATGTAGAACTTTTTACCCTACCATGAGATCCTCATGTACAGAACATAGGGCAACAAATTTTTTTTACAAGAAACCATGTTTACCAGAAATTTTGATTCATACAAATACTAGTAAGCCGAATGTATTTCTTAATAAATTTATCGTCTAAACCATTTAATTCGAGTAATTCCCTTAGGTAGTCCAAAGTTTGCGGGATTGGAACACTTGGAAACAATGAGCACATATCAAACCAAACCAAAATTTCACCTTCTTGCAACTGGATATTTTTGATATTGTCAATGAACTCACTAGAATTTTTAACTGAAAAACTTGTTTGTGCAATGGGAATTTTCGACTCTTCTTATTTTGACAAATTCTAAGTTGGGCGATCCTATTGCTGAGACCATTGGTCTTAGAGATTTTCTGGTTTATGTATTTTTGGTAAACAATATAATTTAGGTATTACTGGATTTGACAATTGTAATGTTTGTCTCAGTGAAGGGGTAATAATGTTGTTACATTCATTTAAGTCGTCATTTTTGGCATATGATTTTTTTGATAATTTCTTGTAAGGACCACTATTAATTAAATTGTCTACTCTCTCAAAATAATCACTGTTGTCTAAGATAACAACCTTATTTCCGTTGTCAGCTTTTAAATAAAGAAATCTTTCTCTCGTAATTGTTCAATGTTTTTGTCTTTCTTAGAATCCCTTTTGAAATTATTTTTAAAATGGAACTAATTTGTTTTCTAACTGCTTCTCTGACACACCCCTTGGAAGAATCGGACAGGTGCTGTATTGCACACTCAACACCCACCACGACTTCCTTCATGGCGCCGCCAGTCTTTGCCCACAACCATATGATAGACATAAATAATTTAAAATTAATTAGAAATGTAACAAACAGTAGACAGTTGGATGCTTTTGAAAGTTTAGAAATCATTAAATGTAACAGTAGTATGAATAAGGGCAATGATGCCCACCAGTCCACTGTTTGCTCTGATAAATTAAGACAGAATTTACGGTTTGGTGAACCGTGGCGACAAATTAAGTAGGTATAATAGAAATAGTGCAAGTGTGTAGGTTAGAATTTAGTTTTAATCTTCTCCTGAAGATGCCAATCGGTGTTTCGTGGAAAACATCCAGTTTTTTTATCATTAATAATCAAATTGCAGAAAATGCGTTGTTTTTACGAAAAAAACGTTATTTGCTCTGTTTTTCATTAAATATTTCTGAAAATTTAGATATAGCGATTTTGGAGGTCGCTGATTATGGATTCGGTGATTGATTGAATGATTTAGAACTTCAAAATGCAATGTATCGAAGAAGAAAAAAGATAACAGGATAAATCAAAACTGGTTTCGAAGGCCAAGAGAAGCTTCTTCACAAGACGTAAATGATTTAGTAAAAAATTAATACCTAGTGATGTGACAAATCAATATCAAATATACCAAAAAACCGTGATTTTTGCACATTAAGGTTATATCTTCAAAACCTGAGCCACCACTATTCTCTGGTTTCTTGTAAAATATTTCGGCCGAATTTTGTCGGCCTGTGTAATCATTAGGAAGATTGGAAATTTTAGGATATAAGAACAACAATTTCTGAAGTGGTCCTCTGGCACCTTATTTTCCTAATATTGATAGGTGAATGAAAGTTGGCGAATAAAAGGTGACTGGGTCAGTTTTTGCCTGCTTGCGTCAAGTTCAAGTTTGTAAATAAAGTAGGTTGCATGTGTGGCAATATTTGTATCGGTCGCTGGAACTTTTATTAAAAATTGTCATTAGTGATGTGTCACATTTTGATCTTCATGTATAATAAAAATTCAAAGCATTTATTCAATTTGGAAATAAATGACAAAAGGGGGCCTTTTTCTCACAAATCCTTTCCAGGATTTCTGAGGAGCCTCTCCAGGATTTGTGAGAAAAAGGCCCCCTTTTGTCATTTATTTCCACATTGAAAAAATGAACTCACATTTTGCCATACTACAAAGAATAAATACAGCTAGGGCGGCTATTTTGAAGAAAGGATTTGTGAGAAAAAGGCCCCCTTTTATCATTTATTTCCAAATTGAAAAAAATGAACTCACATTTTGCCATATTACAAAGAATAAATACAGCTAGGCCGGCTATTTTGAAGAAAGGATTTGTGAGAAAAAGGCCCCCTTTTGTCATTTATTTCCAAATTGAAAAAATGAACTCACATTTTGCCATACTACAAAGAATAAATACAGCTAGGCCGGCTATTTTGAAGAAGGATTTGTGAGAAAAAGGCCCCCTTTTGTCATTTATTTCCAAATTGAAAAAAATGAACTCACATTTTGCCATACTACAAAGAATCAAAGCATTTAATTTAAGGATAATTGGAATCTTAGACACTCACCGAATCCGGATAATCCTGTTGGTGTAAGACCGTCGTGCTGCCTGACCGAGATTCTCCGGGACTGGAGTGTCGCCTGCTCCTCGTTCCAGCTGGGTTCTCGTCGTCACCGCTCACGTATTCCTAGAAAGAAAAATCGTGTTTCGGTCTAACATAATTGGCGTTTTGCGAGCTCACGGGATACCAGTTTGAATAAGGATTTATAGTCGAATAAAAATAATGAAATGAGTCATCACAAATCACGTGAATGCGAAGGTATAGGAAATACGTAATCACTAACGGACAGCGTATCCTTCCACAATATTGATATATTCAGTGGTGGGTACGAATCTGTTCCATTTAGGGATAATAAATTGTGTTGTTTTAGGGATAGTAAAATGTTTTCTATTATCTCAAAATTTCATTTAGGCACAACTTACAAATAATAATTATTGAATTAAATAAAACTGTACCTATTTTCATACTCTTGACTGACATTTTTTAGCATCGTTTGCAACCCCCATCACTGATTATGTCACACTACATTAAACTGCCTTTTTTAAATTCCTATTTTACGGATGACTTATACCATTATTTTTTGATTGGACTATAATTTAGCTACGCTGTAAATACATGGAAATCCATTTACAGATGTAAAAACGTCTGGTGAACACAGTTAGGTTATAGACTCGCTAGCAACTAAATATCTCTCTAATTGACCTAAACATACTAATTTTAGATGAATAATGGAAAGACGTACGAAATCGATTTGAGTACATCGTTTGTAATGATTAATGCCTTTACAAGTTTGGTAACATTGAAAAGGGGAATTTTTTAAAGGATTTGAAAAACATAGTGTACTCGGAGTATTCTCATTTGAAAAAATGAATTAAACAGCCTTGAAATTCAAAATTGCTCCTAATTTTACAGTTTTATAGAAAATTAATTTTTGATAAAAAATAGATATTTTTGATATATAATAGATATTTGATAGACAATAGATGTTTTGATGTTTTTTCTTTTCTCTTATGATGATTACTCCATTAACAGCACTCTAAAAATAAAAACTGAAATTTTGAACAAAAAAATCCTTGTAAAAACCGATTATTAGCCTCCTTACTCAGAATGAATTGTAAATTAAAATGATATAAAATTATACATGGCGTCCCATTCAATGTGTATACAGTGTGTGTCAAAAGATCCGGGACGGCTGGACAACTCGAGAAATATGCCTCTTAGGAAATATGACCTTCATAATAGTTGTACAATTTTTCCCTCGCAATTCAATTGTAACCTTTAATTTGAACTTGAACATGACTGAAGGTTATTTCAAGGTCAAATCCGTTTTATCAAATAGCACCCCCTATTTTTGACATCGGAAATGAAAAGAGCGGAAAATTTTACAATCGATTATGGTCTTGACCAACTCCTGAGATTTGAGCTTCCAAAGGCGAATGCAATACATTGAAACATTAAAGTTTGATAATCTCCCAGAGAAAACTGACCATAAAAGTTGAGGGATTTTTCCCTGGCAATTCAATTGTGACCTTGACCATGACCGTGAAGTCATGTTAAGGTTATGGTCGTACGTACTCAATTTCATTTGTTTTTGTGGGGTTATCGCAAAGGTAGGGTGTACAAAACTAGGCTACAAAATTTACAATGATTACAAAAACGCATAGTGGACGAATGTGATGTCATCCCAGCTGAGTATTCCATGAACGCAATCAACAGTTTTTATAATCGATTGGCTTACTGTGAAGAGGTTAACTTATTGTAATAATTAAGACTGTTTGGACGAGTTTTGCCTTAGCCGGCTGGAATGTAGAGTCGTGCCTTAACTGGCTGCAAAGTAAAGAGGCTTGTAGATAGGTCTTCATCTTGGTCAATTTTTTTCAATTATGCGTTTTATCAAGCTTCAATTCCTCAATTTTATTTGACTTTTGGAATAGTCTTGAAGGTCAATTCCCAAGAGTTGGTCAAAATCATAATCGATTGTAAAATTTTCCGCTTTTTTCATTTCCGGTATAAAAAATAGGGCGTCCCATTTGTTAAAACTGACTTGACCTTGACAAAATCTTCACGGTCATGGTCAAGGTCAAATCCAAGGAAGGGAAAAATCCTACAACTTTTATGAAGGTCATTTTTCTCTAGGAGGCGTATTTCTCGAGTTATTCAGCCATCCCGGAACTTTTGACACGCACTGTATAGGATCTTTTTTAAATGAGACATCATGCATACATAATTCATTTTATTTTTCAGATTAAATTGGTTATGGAAAAACAATTGCTATTTAGAATATTTTACCATATTTCAGATATGCTAAAATACTCTGAATAACTGCGTTCGTAATAGTGAAAACCCGGAACTTACATATATCTCTCTATTCAAAACGTATTAACTGTACCCTCTCTTTGGATAGATCCGGTGTATTCCAGAGAGAGAATATTTCTTGTAATTATAAAACAACTCGTTAGTATTTTTTACAGTTTGGAAGTTAGTCAGAATGCGTGTAAAATTTCGTACACATAATTAACATTTAAATATTTTCACCCAAAATCACTCCATTTTTTTTACCAAGACCACATAGTTTATATAAAATTGGACCATGGATGTACCAATTGTTCAGTATACCTAATAAGTTATTTTCAACAAGTTATATATCTACTCCTTCTAGCTTAACGGTAAATGTAAAAAAAAAACTGTAAAAGACTAACACTAATCTCATACTAAACAAGCATAATTCCATTAACTTCTAACAGGTACAGACAGGTAATATAGAAGTGTGCAAGGGAATATGATAGAGATATGTTGGTGCCAGTGCTCTAAGGCAAAATAGGTCGCAGGATTCCTTATGTAGAATAAGAAAATTATCGTCGGCTGAGACCTATTTTGCTGTTCTACAAGCCTACGAAGATAAAGAAGAAGAGAACAAGGATGAAAAACACAAGTAACTAGTCACCTGAGATTGGTGATCTTCATCGTTATAATCTGTTATTGTTTTTCCAGTGGCACTCGGTGGGCGTATTCTAGAAACGCGAAATAGAATTAATGATCCCGTGGTCAAATGCAGCTCTATTGTATTCTCAAAGAAATTGCTCCGTGTAGATACTCCACAGTAACAAAAAAGAAGAGTACTTACTTTATTAAAACCACTGAATTAGATGTTTCGTGAGGAATAGCATAACTCAAAATGAGTATTTGCCACAAAAAGAGAAACAATGAATTATTCTTAATTTACTCATCAACTTTTTTCCTAAAAATAAATAAATAAATAAAGAAGATTTATAAGAGAAAAATAAAGAACAATTAACAATGTTTCTCAATATGCGTAGTTATAATATAAATAGGTAATAGGTAGAGAGAAAGGCAATATTGATTAATGTAATAATGAAGAAGAGTGTATTGAAATAAATTTGACACTTGTTAAGTAATTCTTAATTATTTCAATTTCCAAATAAGTTTCAACATCACACCACATAATAGTTCACACTAAATTTAGTGAAAAATAGTAGTATATATTACCATTCCATAAAAAAAATTATGGTAATACAAAAATAATAGGCACCACAAGAGTTTTTTTTCAGCAGTCTGAATTTTATTCACAATTAACAAAAAATAGAAAGTTGTGCTTAGAAGTAGTCGGTAGTTTGTTAACTCGATAATGAGTATGGCGTATTCAAAAGATCTATTTTAAAGTAGAATAATATATTCAATAAAAAATATATTCAATAGTAGGTACCAAAAAATAGTAGTGTATCAAAATATACATTTGATACCCTGTTGAAATTAAGTGTCTTTCAAAAACTGACTATTTGGAAAATATATACTGTATCATATATTTTCCCTGGTAAATATTTTTTTGTATCATGTTCTGTCAAATCATTCAATTTCTTTTGGCAGACGTCTAACTATAATTATCTGAGTGGAAGAAAATCGGAAGACATCCAGAATAAATATGAGAAAATCTGATAGATTTACAAGTATAATAAAATCAGTATTCTATCAGACCACTGCCCCTCCGTTTATTGTGCATATTACTAGTCTTATTCATTTTTTCAATAGTTATTTAAGATATGTATCTATATTTATAAAGAAATCGTCATATATGGGTACTACTTTTTCAATAAACTCACATTTAATGAATATATATGTATATAACAGTTCTTGAGATATTGCCACTTTTTAGCATAACAAAGATATCACTAATACAAACTGTAAAAACTGCAAAAATTGTAAAATGGACTTTATTACCTACCATAACAACGGCTCAGAATGTTGTTAAACAGCTTGTTGATACACTCCCACTATGACTGAATTAATTATTTCTAACATTGTTTAAAATATCAGGTGTTATTCTTCTCATTCCTATTGTAATTCATTCTTTTCAATTATCTAAATTATTAGACTTCGTTTTAAAAATATTATGTATTAAATAATTCCATAAAAATAAATCCATTGAGGTTAAATATGGCGATTCCCGAATAGATGGTCTATTCTAGAAAACCTTGTCTTCAAATCCATATGTTTTGAATAAAAACTGTATCTAAACAATCACTCCCAAATGTCAGGATCTCACTTAACGCCATTTTAAACATTTTTTCAAATTTACTGGTAAAGTTTCATAATCTCAGAAACTATTAAAGAAGGCGGTATTATGTGTGGGTTTCTTGAGAAAAAAACTTCATATGTCTTCTTAACTCATAAACAGATGACGTCAAACATGTAAAATAAATGAAATTAGGCACCACTAAAATAACACTGTTCTGCATGAAAATCCTCCCCGCCAAACGAATGTGTTATTTTAATAATTTCTACCTACTTGTATGTAACCCTTACGCTGACTTGTAAATTGTCGTATCACGTCATCAAAATCTAGAGAACATCAACATGTTTGGCCTTTCCTATAAACCTACCGAGTGGCGAGTGTTTTTTGACTTTTCGAAGAAAGTCTGAACAGTCTGAAGGCAGTTTTATTGTTTAATGGAAACGAACAACCATTTGTTCCCGTGAGTTATGCTGTAGACATGAAAGAAACGTACGAGAACATGCGTATATTACTTCAAAGCATAAAATACGAGGATCATAAATGAAATGTCTGTGATGATCTAAAAGTTGTTGCATTACTTACAGGACTGCAGAGTGGCTACACCAAATCTTGTTGTTTTTTATACGAATGGGATAGCAGAGCCAGAAACCTACGTTACTTCGTGAAAACATTGGGCCCGGTCTGAAAAACGTCCTTAATGAACCCTTAGTAGAGCGGCAAAACATTTATTTACCTCCTCTGCATATAAAACTAGGGCTAATAAATTTTTTTATTAAAACCTTAAATATAGAAGGAAATGTTTTTCTTTATTTGAGAAATCGGGCGTATAAGCGAGGCAAAGCTTAAAGAAGGAATGTTCGTTGGGCTACAAATACGAGACTTTTTAAAGACGAAACCTTTGAAACTACACTTTCGAGAAAAGAAAATGGGGCGTGGACTGCCTTCAAAAATATATGTAGCAACTTCCTAGGTAACAATAAATCGGAGAAGTACAAAGATCTAGTTGAAGAACTTATCCAATCTTATACAAGACGTTAGATTATAACATGTCACTTAAACTGCATTTTGTTCACTCCCATTTGGAATTCTTCCCTAACAGTTTAGGTGAGGTTTCAAACGAACACGGCGAAAGTTTTCATCAAATAAATTGCGTAAATGGAGAAGCGGTATAGTGAAAAATGGACCCCAAACTTTTTAGTGGACTACTACTGTTGTGTCGTAAACACGAAACCGATTCCGGCGAATACAAGCGAACGAAGACAACAAAATAATTTATTGATTGTATTATGCTTTTCTCGATACAAAATGAAGTATATTTTGTAAAAAAAGTGATTTTGTTTTTTTTTTCAAATCGTCGTACATTTACAAAATTGCTTATGGTTTGGGGTTCTCATATTTTATATTATTCTCCCCTTCACCAAAAACTTATGGGTGATAAGTAAAACCCGAGCTCATATTTGAATTCTGCCCATTATAGTAGACACAAAAACCCCAAAAAATATCAAGAAAAAAATGTCAAAATACAGAACAGTGTAATTAGTTCACCTTTTTCAGCATTTTTGTGAAATATAGTTTTTGAAAAATTAGTATTTATAACTAATATAGTATTAGTTTTAGAATTACCTACTAAAATTATTTGAAAAGTAATTTCCACACTGTATATCATAATTAGAAAAATACATATAAAGTGTAATACATTTTGTGTAAAGAAAGAAAAGAAATTGTTTACACTCAGGGAGTTACAGATAGTAACTGTCGAATATTTTTATTACAAACTTTTAAATTGTCATAAAAACTTTTATGACAAGCAAATTAATTTTAAGTAAAATATGGATATTGGTTTTAATATAGGTACCCAAAGTTACATCAATTTTCGCACAATTTACTCTTTACAATTTCATTTAAATTAAATTGTTAAAAAATATATTTTTGTGGAGTCTACAGTATTTGAGCAATTTCTAAGAGACAATCACGGAGAGCCATAATTGCTTGCAAGGGAAAATAAAACTAGTTTTAATTACTTTAATTGGTAGTTTTTCTATTTACCTTGGGACTCTATCTGAAATACCCATTCCCAAACCGGAATCCTCGCTTGGTGAACGATATTCATCCTCGTTATATACGCTTACGCCTTGGGGTGGTACCTCACCTGGACCGTAGTCCTAAAATACCGAATTTCATATTTAGTATATGTTGTTTTCGGTAAGCTTTCTATAGTTGATGAATAACCAGAACCATTCTTTAAACGAGTTTAATATTCAGGGTGTCTGCAAATTACACCGACAACGTATGTACAGTGTAGTAGCACGTAATTGAATATTTGTACTAGTTTGGTTTGACCTAATGCAAATCTAATGATCATTTATTATTCTTCGAAAAGTATAGCAGGTATATGTATGTTATATACATATACAGTAAGCGGCACCCTAATGCGTACATAGCCGAATGAAGGGCAATTGATAATTTAACTTCTTTGTTCAGTAGATGTAAACATGAGGTGAGAACCAATCGCAATTCAATCGCTAGCGCAGGCGTATGAAAGGCATCCGGTTTGTTGGTAGGGCTGTTTGAGTTAAAATTTGAAATACCATTTTATATTTTATTCTGGTCTAGTGCCTGATTAGAAAAGTGCGTATCATCAATCAATATTGTCATTTGCCAATGATTTTACGTATGTGTGTAAGCTAAAACACTTACGTCAGCACATCTCCTTCGAACAACTATTCGCATACTAATATAAAATATAAATTAACCAAACGACAAGTACGACAACAAACGACTAGCGTCTAGTCGGTACCAGGTCACGGGTGATCCTGGCCAATGATAAATACCTGTGTAATGCGATGAAGGCGGCAAACTTGAAGTCAGTAAGTCACAAAACTTTGATATGAAAGGTTTAAAGCAGTCACCTTACTAACTTAGCTTGATTCTTTTTTTGATATTACAATTTAGTTTTTAAGGAAATACAAACAAAAATTGTCTTATTATTTAATGAAAATTGATTACAGGATTTACAGTTTTATTTTATTTCTCAGCAGTAAAATTGTCTAGAAGCATGCGCGTTTTTCTTTTTCGGTTTGATTGGTCGGATCGCTACCGCGGGGGGGCCAACCAGGCGGGCTACCGCTTACTGTATGTTACATAAGTAATATTAGAGGCGGAGCGGGATCTTTGGTCATGAACATAGTTATCCCACATGTTTAACAGGGAAAAGGCAATAAGATAAATCTTACTGATTGGGGATGAGTACAAAAAGACCTCTTAGTACTTGTGTTCCCGTTCACCAGAGAGCCCGTTCCCGCTTCAGTATTACTTACATAACCTTAATCAATAATATACTAATACTGTTTGAAAAATAATAAAGGAAAATGCCCAAATTGGGTCCTCTAGAACAGCGACAAAATAAGGATTTAGCGTGAGAAGCTGTCATACAGCCCTATGCAGTCTCTGGGTGGCATCTTACAAAAAACTAACCTATTGACACTTTTGATTTAGTCCATATTTCATCGCCATACTCGAGGGCCCAAAAAACCATATAAATGGGCACCCTCTTTTTCGTTAAAATTTTATAAACAGGTGATTAAAAAATGAAACAAACCGAAGCTTTATCAAAAATATATAAGAACATAAATTATTGAAACTTTTACAACGGATATTTTTTGTTTGAAATATGTTTTGATAGCATAGACCGTTTTCGAGTAGTGAAGAAAATTCGGTCGCCATTTTCCAAGATGGCGGCCTCACCACAACTTCATTCTTCAGGGACTTTTGGTATGTTAGTCAGGTGACCAAATACGGTATATACAGAAAGTTCCGAACTTAGGAGAATTTGTTTACCCAATTTTTATAAAATGATACACTGGATGATAATTTTTCATGGTCTGGTTGCCCTTGTACTACGTAGAACTTTTACATGGGTTGATTTTTTTTAACGAAAGTGATTACTATAAGAAATATTAGGAAGGACAGAAAAAAATGCATTTTTTTTAAATATTGCCTTACGGAGACATTAAAAATAATTACTGCTACTAATATTCTAAATAAACGAGTCAAAATTGATCTAAATCGTCAAAATTGTTGTGGAGCTTTTTAGATTCATTCTGTAGGTGTATAAGCCAAAAATTACAACCTTTAGGTATACCTACACATTTTTTCATGAACTGTATTTGTTTGTCACCCTCAATCTGTAAGTAAACTTTGAAAATTTGCGGACACTCTGTATTAGATACTATAATTAAAACTTCTTTGAAATTTAAAGAAGTTTACTTATTTATAGAAATTTATTTTCATATTGGAAAATGTTTTTACTTTCAGTAGAGGGATTAATGTTAAAGACAACATCGAGGTTTTAAATTTGGGAGAAAAAAATAATATATGTATTTGTTAACTTGTCTTGTTAATATGTCTGTTTGTTAACCTTATTTGTGTATATGATGACTCGATAACGCCTTAAGATACAAACTTGTGCAAACGCACAAACCCAAATAATTGATTTAGAGTACAATGATTTTATAATCTTCTAATGTGTAAAGTTTTGTTAATTCTCATTCTTTTAATAAAATAAAAAAAGTCACTTTCGATAACAAAGAGTTACTTTAGTGTACTTTACTTTTAGCCACACTATACGAGACAGAGGTGTGGCAGTTTTCTTGTAAAACACGTACTGTATTTCATTTTGGAGAATAAGGGATATCTTTGACATTTTTAATAGGTTAGGAGATTGAGGTGGTTGAAACGAGTAAGTTTATGAAATAAGTCAAATAAAGTGTCATACTGGTGGCCATTGAAAATGCAACACCCTAAAGAAGATGAATAACATAACTCAAACTGAATTTAAATAATGTATTATATTAATAAAACAACTGATTACTGTTACAAGCTTATCTGATAAGTTGTACTGAAAATACTTAATAGGATACGTGTCCCCCACACAGGGCTGGATGCAGGGGTGTCGGGGCCCGGGGCAATGAAGAAAGTGGAGGCCCCTGGATTCCTCCAGGGGCCTCCACATAAAATAATTTTCGTTTGGACATTCTCACATTTTGCCCAGTTGGAAATAAAATAGAAACTACAGAAAGCTCACGAAGTTACGCACGTGAGGCCATGGAACATTCTATGTCTTTATTATGAAAGAGGACCCAGAAAGAGGACCCAAGAGGCAAACCATCAAGACCCATGACGTCATGCGTCACATACATGATGCTCGATTGAGTTTTTTCCCTACCCCAGATTTTGCCCCTTCAGGTTAGGCAAACCATCTTTACCAAGCGTGACGTGACGCAAAACCATGACGCAGATCGCAATATTTTCCAGGGGCAATCCCATAATAAAGACATGAATTCCGTAATAAAGAAATTGGCCAACTCGAGGCCGGACCTCCCGCCCAGAGACCAAGTCCAAAATGAGGAGTATTGAGTGAGGGCTGGAATGAGGGAACAAATGACGAACGAATGAGAGTTGAATGAGGGCCGATATGAAGGTTTAAATGAGGAATAGCTCTCATCCAGGACCTGGCCGAAGGGGGGGGGAGGTCCGGCCGAAATTGGCCAATTCGAGGCCGGGGCTCCCGCCCAGGGACTAAGTCCAAAATGAGGAGAATTGAATGAGGAATTAAATGATAGTTAAATGAGGGCGAGATGAAGGTTTAAATGAAGGATAGCTCTCATCCAGGTCCAGGCCGGGGGGGTCCCGCCCAGAGAGCGTGACGTGACGCAAAACCATGACGCTGATCGCATTATTTTCCAGGGGCCCATAATAAAGACATTGACAAGAATGTCAAAAAATTACCGCTTGGACTCTCTTGCATCTTGCCCTTTTAAATAAAATAATTTTCGCTTGGACCTTCTCGCATTTTGCCGTATGAAATAAAATTATTTTCGTTTGGGCATTCTTGCATTTTGCCCTTTGAAGATAAAATAATCACCGCTTGGAACCTTTTGCATTTTGCCCTTTGAAAGCTTGCATTTAATCTCGTACTTAGCTGTCATTTTGCCCCTTAACCGGTGTACATGTTACCCCGTATCCAATAAAAAAAACTTTGAATTTTGCGTCTATTGAATTTTGCAAGAGGTCTAAATTTTGTAGTTCCACCACTGAATAGATTTCACACAGGATGAAAATATCCCTTCTTTGGATATATTTAATTACTCATTACTGTCTTAAAAATTAAATTTTTTTTATAGTTATTAAATTTTTGAATCCAAGGTTTGTGGGGGCCCCGGGGCTCCCGCCCCCGGATGCCCCGCCGTGCATCCGGCCCTGCCCCCACGTATTCTTATAGCTTCTTCTAGATGTCTTGGTAGTGAATCAAACAGCGTTGGAATGGTCTCCTGAGGTATAGCATTTCAGGTAGCTTGTACCCTCGTCCATAATTCCTCTGTTCTACTTGTTGATCCATTATCAGATCCCATACATTTTCTATGGGGGGTAAATCAGGGGGAACGCGCAGACCAAGGAAGATGTTAAACTGCATGCTCATTCAGAAACTGTGTCTCGTTTGCTGCTGTATGTGGTCTGGCATTATCGTGCGGAAATATGGCACCTACGTGGTCCTGCAGATAAGGTACTACCACTGGTCCTAGCACTTCATCGATGTATCTCTTGCTGTTTAAGGTACCTTGAATCCGAATAGATGTGACCTGTTGTTATAAACAATGATGCCCCATGCCATAATATCTTGTGTGGCGCTCTTTGGGGTCTGTAGTTCGCCTTCGCTCACTAGTGCCAGGTCGTCTCACGGTAGTGTGTTCTTCACTCCACTGCCATCATACCTCGACCCCTATGTCTCGATATGACATACCCGGCATACCCCTCTCATGTAGGCCTAAAATACGGCCTCTTTTAAATTCACCAACTTGCTGGTATCGATGTCGTTCTCTTCGACAGAGCATTTCGTGGTACTTGTCCTCACCCACTGCATCAACAAAATTGATACAAAACGTTGATAAGTAGACCATTTTATGGTTCCCTAGGTGCTGTGACCCTTTCGCATGTACCTGAATTTCTCAGAAACGATTAGCCGGACCTTCTTCAAATTGTAACATTTTTGTTTATACTAGTGTTTTGTATGTTTAGATTAGTATTGTTTACGTTTAGTGGCCACCTATGTATATTTTTTATGGGTTCAGAAATTGTTCCTAAGGGAGTTAAAACCCTTTGAAGGTGAAGTTTATTTTTCAGAATAGTTCCAAAACCATTAGAGACAGCTGAATTAAATTTCATATGGTGGTTATTTGATGTAAGTAAAAACAAATGACTTGAAATAAATAAAAAGTAAAATCAAATGAAAACCAGAGTAAATTTTATATCCTTTTTATTACTTTATTTTACAAACTATGTTATAAAAAAAGTCCCAGCATTTCAGACACTTTTTTAAATGCCTCTCCGAAGCAAACTCAAAGGAATCCCATGAAAACTAGAATCTACAGAAAAACAGCACACAGTCGTTTCTGACTTGAATTTGTTAAAGTCGGTAACTCATCAACACTTTTAGAGACAGCTAGCTCACCAAGAGTCGGGGTCAGTGGGTTAATCAGTTAGTCACCTTATTAAAAGAAGTTACATATATATTTGCCTATTTCTAGTCATGTGCTTATCACTAAAATTGTTATTAATTATATTACACACCAGAATGCTAACCTAATATTATTTTGTGCAACTTAATAACATCATTAACATGATTCCTCTAGATTTGTAACCTGTGGGCAGAATGCGGACGTAATTGACTTTTCTGCTGTACATAACGCAAGTAACTGACTTTTCAGCACATATATACTGACCCAACAATCTGCTAAAAATAGACCAAAATAATTTTATAATTCCACAAAACCAATCTTTGGTTAGCTTAGCGCTCTACTACACACTTTGCACGCAAGTATTGTTTTAAGATGATTTTTTTTAATAATCTAGTTTATTATAATTATCTTTTGAATTAGAGATGTGTAGTTCGTGACCGAAAAGTTCGAACGAACTATTCACTTTGAGTGAACTGAACGAACTGTTTCACTCTCTTAGCAGGTTATAGTTCGTTTTGAACTGTTTTTCAGTTTGAAATATTTCGTTCACCGATGGATTGGGAACCAACAGACCGGATGGGAAACGTGAAATAGAATGAACTGGTTTAACAGTGAAACTGAAATAAGTGACGAACGCCGACTGTCATAAATAAACGTTTTATTTTTCAAGGCGGCACCGGTGAAATATGCCGAAATGGAACTTAAATAAATGAACTATGAACAAATAGAAAAACTTCGTGTATATGATATGCCGCGCTGACATTATTGTTGTCAAATTATTCTTATTATATTTTCGTTGACTTTATTATTTTGAGTTTAGTACAGACACGCCACTGTTTAGTCATACTGAAATATTCATGATAAAAATATAGAATAAACATAATTTTAAACCAATTCAGTATTATTTATAAACAATTTAAAATATGTAGAAATACAAATAATAGTTATGTGTTTAATGACACGAATGACAACATATTTTTATCAATCAGTGTTATGTACTGGGTACTAGTGTGTACTGTTGTTTGTAGCTGCCGCTGCCGAAATTTCGGTACTTGTGAGTTGATTGTCGACTACCACATTCGTACGTATCACGTTCATTTCATCGTTTGACAAGAGAAATGTAGGAACGAAAGAACTATAGTTCATTTCGAACTGTAAAAAAGAACTATTCAGTTGGATGAACTGTTTCGGTACGAACTATTCATCAAAGTGAACTAGAATGCCAATCCCTATTTTGAATTGCGTTAATAAATATTAAACTTGGTTTGGTCTTCAATTGTAGCGTCAGATTACCAAAATGATGGGTTGCGATCCACCAGTTGGTAGTGGGTTTTTAATCATGGATCATATCCGACGATCATCATTCGCTACAGTGGATCAGTAAAGACCCTACTGAAGACGGCGGTAAATGTGAATTTCCGCAAACTGAAAGTAATCGGATTGGTATTTACCTGCGGAATATAAATACGCCACCTAGTAGCCATAAAGAGGGGGTGTTGACCATTTACCATTGTATAACACTGTGCACTGTGAAATTTCTTTTTGAATTAAAAAAAAAAACTGATAGAATTTTGAAATCTATTGAGGATTTTCAGAATTTATGTTTATCTTAATTTATAACTTCTCAATATTTTTTTGTAATCTCTAAAACGGATATTTTAAACAATTTAGTATTTTTTTGCTCATTTGAAAATACATAAAAAAATTGTTTAGGTGCGGGAACAAAAATTCTCGTACTTTAAACGGCGTTAGTGATCTAAAACGTTGGCATGTTTGGAGTGCATTTCGTAATCCAAATGCCATCTTCAAGTATTTTTATAAGTCAAAAACTATTGCAGAATAGTTTTTTTTTGGTTTGTTTGATGGTTTCTATCTATATAATAACAATAATATTTTGGCAATTTATAATGATATGAATTTTATCAGACGCCATAGCTACTACATACATAGGTACTTATACCTCTTAATATGTTCCTGATCTATAAATGAAATAAAGACAAGAGTCAGTGCCCAGCCTCAGGAATTATTAGGAGGGTGAAAAACATATGTATATTTTTTTACCATCCCTTGTATATATTGCAAATTTATTTTTTCTCTTCATATCCGTAAGGTCAGTTTTGCCCCCTTAGACCGTTTATTAGCAGCTAAAAAAGTACGTGTCACTTAATTTTAAGTGCTCTATGTACAACCTCCTAAAATTGTAAAAAAATGGTGGAACAGTTCCGTCACTTTGCTTCAGTGATTGGCGTCATTAGTAAAAAACATTACAAGATGAAACAAAAAAGAAAGTATTTTTCTGTATATTTATGTAAATCATTAAGTTGGTGTTATTATATGCCCACATAATATTTTAAAATATGTACAACCGAAACAGAAATCGGTACCTATCATATTCAGAGGTAACGCCATGAACTAAACAATGTAAACCAATACTGGGAAAAAAATCTATAGGACGTAAACAAATATTTCAGCCAATCTATTAACGCTATTAAAAATTCTCCAATCTCAAAAATACTGCGTTATTTTAAAAATATTGTAAAATTAAAAATTCACTCTAATATCATAGACAATCATGGATTTTTAGTACAGTAACAAATAAAACCTGAATATGTGAGTAATCCTATCACAATATTTCGAAATAGTAGGAGCAACGACCTACAATCTATCAAATTAATTAGTAATAACTAAACTATGCTTATATAAACTTTTATCAATATTATTACCATTATCAATATTATCAAGTCA
This sequence comes from Aromia moschata, assembly GCA_029963805.1. Lineage (NCBI taxonomy): Eukaryota > Metazoa > Arthropoda > Insecta > Coleoptera > Cerambycidae > Aromia > Aromia moschata. The sequence continues at coordinate 1,262,765 of JAPWTK010000047.1, read as the reverse complement.
ACAGAAATTTTACAATTCTATGGCACGAACTACTTTATATATGGAAGTAGGTATCACTATATTCGCACTGCAATATCCCAAAATAGGAAATAGGAAAGGGGACATTAGGGATGGGCGATACCGATCCGATATATCGAAGTACCGATACTTCGTTTGTAATACATCGAGTTTTTGGCATCGATAATTCTCTCGAGCGATATTCTAAAATATCGATATTTTCGTTGCTATACCGAATAAGTATCGGAAAATGTTTACCCGGTAAAAAAGCGTGTTCGCCCTGTGTTGTTAGTGGCCAAAACAATCGTGCAAGAGTGAATTTCTGTTGTTTGTTGCGGGTTTTTTTTGCAAAAACTTCGATGAACATCAAGTAAGTGTTTAACCTAACCTAACTCTCTGTCTTTGCTTTAATGTTGGCAAGAGTCTGTGTTTACAGCAAAGGCCATCTCTTAACCTAACTCTCTGTACACTTTTCTGCTAATGGTAATTTTTTTTTAGCAACGATCTGAAGAAATTTGGAATTTTCACTCAAAATGAGTGAAATACATTTGCAAAAAAACTGTTATTATAACTTTATATGGGTGTTAGTTTTTGAAAAACTGTTAGAAAAACTTATTTATAAAATTTTTTTTCCATTTTTAGCAAAATGAGAAAACGCTTATTATTAGGGAAAATATTTGTGATGCACGGAAAAAATATATGTAAGCATTAATAAATAGTAATAGTATGACGATGGAGGGAGTTTTCATTCGATTTTTACCATTAAAACAGTAAAAATTGAATGAAACCAATCTTTTTCGAGAGTCAGTACTTTTCTTTTTTTTATGCGTTCGATTAATCGAAATGTTTTTTTAAATTTATGTTATTGATCAAAACCAAAGAAATGGGTATTTTTATTTTTGTTGATCTCGCTTGAAGTTGAGAGAAATTTGAAGTTTTAATTTATTTCAGAATGTTTATTCCAGAGCAATTCTTTTATCCTTTTTAACAAATAATAAAAAAATAAAAAATAAATCGTTTGCTAAACTGGATTATTTTCCTGCTCATCAAATAATTTTGTATCTTTATATTCACATTAAATTATTCTAAATGTTCAAATTTTGGAAAAGTATTCATTTGATTACCAATATATCGATTAATTTTGATAGATATATCGATACCCGGGTATCGAAAAACTTAAAATACTTGCAATACCGCGTATCGATATTTTTTGCTTTCGATTCCCATCACTAGGGGACATTGTGAAAAAAAAAATACTAAAAATATGTAGTGGCCCGTAGTGGGGAATAGGGACTTATAAAATTTATTAATTATTAATGAACAAAATTGTGATTTCATGAAATGTTTTTGGTACTTCAGTTGTAGCGTCAGGAAATTACCAAAAAGACAGGTTGCGATCCATCAGTTGGTAGCGGATTATAATCAGTGATCATATCCGATAATCATCACTCGCTACAGTGGATCAGTTAAGACCCTACTGAAGACAACGATTAGAGAGTATTTTAGCAATACTGAAAACAACTCGGTTGGTATTTATAGGCGGGATATATATGCGCCATCTACTAGGCAGTAGATGAAGCATCGTTGTGAGTACAATCAATATAAACCGCACCGTAAGTTTGTACAGGCTACAGGCTATTGCAGATCATATAGGTACATGATTTAATTCTCATAATTATGAAATGCCATGTGGTAAATATGTAAATGAATAGATTCCCGGCCAACTTTGCTAATAAGAAAATAAGAAATTTCTTCCCGTCTTCTGAAAACAGAAATCTGGCATGGCCGATAATGTCTTCTGCCTGCTGTGTTTTCAAGCTTTACCATTTTTTTTTTTGATAACGTAATTCTAATGTGTTGTAACTGTAAAGGTGTTAAAAATAGAACCAGTTATAAAACGAGATAAAGTTGGTCAAATATTTAATGTATTTTACAACTGGTTTGATTTGAGTCATTTTTTGAAAGTGCTCAAAGTTACCGTAAAGTTGGTGTTTTTTTTATGTAAGTGCCCGACAAGAAATACTAGAATTGTTACTCTAATGTTGGAAATTAATCAACTTTGAAGATCACAATTATTAATGGAGTCAAAACATATACCCACTTTGTTTCCAACTTTACAATCATTGTAGAACTAAATTCAATATATTTATCTAACTCCATAGTTTACAGCTTCAATTTAGTCTTAATTTAATACAACGTAAAAGTTTCGAATTTCCATTTGAAAATTTGCTTTAAACTTGCTAAAATCCATTGTCTTTACAACTAGATTTGGTTAACTTGGTTAGTGGTGTTTGTGTAGGTCCCTATTTTACGGAAATAAAGAAATAATAAAGATGAAAGAAATGAACACAAAGATCTTGACCGATTAAAGTTTAAACAGCTTGTTCTTTAATCAGCTGTTTATGTACTTCAATTAGTAATAACTTGCATCACTGGTTGTATAACTTGAAGTAGGTATTAATATACTCGTAATCCTGGTGTAAGATACACATTTGTCCAGATAACAGAGAGATAAAGGCAAAGTTTGATTTTTTGATCAAACTCAACTGACAAAGTTTTTCATAAAACATAATACTGCCTGAATTTGGTGCATAAGAACACTTTTATTGGATAGGTCCACAAAATTCAGTTACTTTAACACTCAGATACACAAAATTCGGCCACTTTCAGTAAAATTAAGATCAAGTTGCGATATCCGTGGGTTTTAAAGAAGAAGAAACATATGCATATATTTATTTCATATTTTATTGATATTACTTTGGGTGAATACTATTACCGCGTGTTATTAAACATTGTTCAAAGAATATGGATAATTTAAAAATGATTACTAAAAATGTGTAGTTAATGTGATAATTATATTATATATAAATAAAACGTTTACATATTAGAAATGTGACTACGACATAATACGGAATGCAGCATCAAGCACCACATATATCTATCAAATTTACACATTGCCAATACATGTAAATGGAGAATGTAATCAATACACACGCCTACGTAAAACGTATACCTAGGGACAAGCATAATAAAAGCTTGGAATACATTACCTCGTGGTATCCAGAGTATATTGAATGATTGGCTTCCGGTATTGGTATTCCTTTCCTCTGGAAGAAAAATGCAAATATTGAAATAAACACTATGCATATTGATTTCGCAGAGTAAAAAACGTTCGGCCATAATTTAGATAAGATATGTTAAATATAGCGTAAAATCATTTCTATATATCAATATAATACGGATTTTTTAGAGGAAAAGAACCATGGAGGTAACATAAATGAAAACATGCAATTATTAAAAGAACAATTTTAGATTAATTTCATAATCGTAATACAAACATTTCTTAGATACTAGAAACATTTTCTTAAATTATCATTATTAAAAACATTGTATCGTATCAACATGACACAAGATCATTTTTTGTTACATAAACCTCTTATTTATTTATTTTTTCATAAAACAAGAAAAAAACTACGTATGTACAGGAATTTCATTTATATTCTTATACCTACCTAGAAGGTTTATTATATAAGAAATAACGTTTCTCCTATCTGTAAATAAAGTTGCAACATGCGAACAGATGCAACACATAACCAACTCGCGTAGCATGTGACGAGGGTCGCCTCAATTCGTATTTACAAGGTGTTTAAATTAAATAATAAGACTGGCAACGTAGCGCCCGATCTAGCAACACAGCGGAGACGGGACTTGGAAGGGCGGTAGGTTAACATGTAGTGCACCTTCAGTACAAGTTTGAACTTGTTAGAGTCATTCGTTTGTTCTTTGTGACTCTTTTCGTAAACCAATTTCTTCTAGTGCGTTTTAAAAATGAGTGAGATTAATTTTGAGCAACGGTGTGCTATCAGATTTTGTTTCAGACTTGGACACAGCGCAACGAATACTTTTGCATAATTTCAATACGCCTACTGAGCCTTTTTTTTTCAAGAGCCCATCAGGTTTTACGGTGGTTTAAGGCATTCTCAGAAGGAAGGGAGTTGATTGAATATGAACCACGCAGCGGAAGGCCTTCAATTTCAAGAACCGATGAAAATGTCGATATAATACGGGATCTTGTGCCTTCAGACCGTCGGTTGACGACAAGAATGATTGGTGAAGAATTAAATTTGAATCACACCACTGTTCGACAGATTTGGACAAAATGGATGTGGATAACATTGTTTTTAATTATTTGATGTAATAGATAGAGTTGACAAATTCGCGGATTCTAACAGAACAGTGTTTAGGAAAAGTAGGTATCAGTGACTGTGGATATAATTAAAAATTCTCGCGTTTTCGTAAGATTACGTAGGACCCATATAATATTTTAGAGAGTGGCTGTTAAAGCTAAGTAGAATGCTATAATAGCATAAAAAATTCAAATGAATCGTTAAAAAAATGTTTGCCTTACCAGAAAATCTTGAAGACAGGTTGTGAATTTTTTTCTTCGATTTTTTTTTCTCACCAAGTAAATACAAATTCTTTTTTATTATTGTTACTTTTTTTTTAAATTCTAACTTTTATTTCGGCCACAATTTCGTTTCTGATATTTTATAATAGGTTTAAGTCATAAGTTTTTTGTACTTCACCTAATAATGGTAAAAAATATTTTACACCCCGTTACCAAGATTTTCTGGTTGGCAAGCCATTTTTGTTTTTTTTTTACAACCCGTTATCGAGATTCGATTCGATTTTTTTGCAAATTTCATTTGAAGGACTTTTGCTACTATAGCTAAATATATCTATTTGGGTGTGGTAATCACTCCCCAGAATATGATGTGGTTCCCATGTTTTCTTACGAAAATACGAAATTTTTTAATTTCTCCAACTGTCCAACTGCTATCTACCTCTCCTTAAAGCGATTCTGTTAGGGTTCACGATTTCTCAACTCTACTAATAGATAAAGATATCGTTAATTGTGGTCCAGTTACAACGTCATTAATATTTTTTTTAAATAGCAACCCAATATTTTTCAGGCGAAATTTTGTAGAACATCATTACGAATATGATTAAATTTTGTGCTACAACGTAGGGCTCGGCACTATGAAACTATATGATAATGAAAGTATAAATAGTATTTTTAAACGCCTTGTAAATATATAAGCGTGTATTTCTTACCTCTGCATACCCACGCCACTGACGGATGCTTCCCGATCTCATGAGGGAACTCTGGATAGGTAAATGCAGTTTTATATGCGGTAAGCTGGGATTTCCGAATTCTAATGATAGTATACGTAATATTATGACCTTATGCATTATATATAATATGTAATACAAGCAAGGAGATATACGATATATTACAATTGATAGATACATTTAATTAAATTGTTGAATAAACTGAAGTTGCGTACGTATAACAATATTCAAGCGACCTGTGATGTATTGACAGTTCATAAAGCAAAATACAGAAAAACTCAGACACAATGTGGACTCAAGGTACCACCCACAGATATTCCGCTATATGCAAGTGTTTGCATATATGCAAGTTTAACTGTATCTACTAATATACGAGGTGTGATTATTAAATAACCGAACTGATGATGCTACCAGCGCGATGCGAGGGTGTCGCGACAAGTTAAAACAGAATTATGTTTGATGATACTGTCCCCACCATGAGCTCGCTGGATAAGCCAGTGTGTCGCCCAGTTTGACTGTAGCATTCGTTTGAATTAGTCTACGCGCCAGTGAGGCGTCGAAAAAATATTAAGTGTTCAGATGGAGCAACGGGTTACTCTAAAGTTCCTTGTTAAACTGAGGAAAACTTTATAGAATCTTATGCAATGTTAAAAGAAGTGTATGGGAATTAATGTTTATCTGGCACACAAGTTTTTGAATGGTTTAAACGGTTTAAAGAGGGACGTGAAACCACCGAAGACGATCCGCGCCCGGGACGGCCCTCAACGTCAGAAACGGACGAAAACATTGAAAAAATGGGTAAATTAATCCACCAAGATCGTCGTCTAAGCATCCGAGGGCTTGCTGAAATAACAGGAATCGACAAAGAATGTGTTGCTGCTTTCAACAATGAAAAAGTCGTATAGAGCGGTGTAGAGATCGCCAAGGGGAGTACATAAAAAGGCAAAAAAAGTTGCTACTGTAATTGGTAACGGATAAAAAGTGGTATGACAGCAGTTCGATTATTTCATAGCCACACCTCGTATTATGTATCTACTAATATATTTATGCAGTTGGAGGTCTGGCTGCAACTGGATATCCCAAGGTAGTTCGTACTGAGAAAATCAAAGTTTACTATCTGGTTGTATAACTCACATTTTGCTTACATTTACAGGAATATTTAAACAATATGTTTCTTGGAATTTGGATTGGTAGCGAGATTTATTTGAATGCCTCCTCGGTAAGCCTTTACCTAACCATAACTCACCCCATTATACCTTTTTCATTTTCCTAGTTATTTCTCAGATGGTGAAACGTTATTTTCCTAGTTATTTCTCAGTGAAGATCTGGCATACTCTCAAAATGATGCTCTACAAGATTATGAAAGAAAAATGTAGGGTCAACGTTTACAAAAATACTGATGACGTCATATCCGGATCGTAATTAATGCCATCTTTCTCTGTTGCCTTTGTTATATCAGAAAGCGTAAAACAGAAAAAGAAAATCGCTTTTTATGTAGAATCGAGGATTTTATGTAGAATCTTGTATTTTGCGAATTATTAAATTTATTCCACACTTTATTTACACACTGTATTAGGTTCGTGTGGCACTTGGTAGAGATAACGTTTTTTTTTTACAGATAGAATATTCAATATAGTCACGCAAGGTGTACTATGTATATACAAACGCGTATCTACTTTTTGAAATTAATCGAGAAAAGTCAGTAGTAACAATGCAATATTTCATGTAGATAAAAGAGTTATTTACAAATGGAAATATTCGATCCTCGAAAACGAGAGCTTTTCAGACATAAAAACGTTGTTAGTTCAACTAGCATGTGTTTGTTTTCCAAAAGCTCGAATCGAATAGATATCTAGAGACAAAAGAAGTCGTAGCTGCATAATGCCTGAATAGCTACGTTAAAGCTTTTGTGAATAGTTGAAGTTACAGGTGCAGTATCACGTCTGAATCTATTTGTGTGAAGGCGGCAAACGTGTGCGTGTTAAAAAGTGAGAAAAACAAACTCAGTAACACTGTTTTCCCGACAAACGTCCAGATATGGTGGAAGCTATTATTCACTGTGTAAGTTTACTACTTACAATTTGTATTTCTTAAGTGCCTTAATATGTGGCACCGAGGAAAATCGATGAGCTGGTAATATTCAAGAAAATATGTATGTGGTATTTCCAAGGATAATTTTATTTTATATGGTACAAATGGGAGGGGATGGAGGTTTAATGTGAATAGTTTTGTGGTCGATGCCAACAGACGTTAAGCATTTTTATTTAAGTTGTATGTAAACGAAAATACATATATGAACAAGAAAAACATATAATAAATACGAGGTGTGTAAATTAAGTAATGAGACCGATATTTGTAAATTGAATTACAAATCAGTATTGTCTCTTTCAAAATAACTTCCTTGAGAGGCCACACAGCGCTGGAGACGGTTCTTCCATTCCTCACAGCAGTGCTGGAACTCATATATTGGAATAGCCTTCCGCTGGTCGGTTACAGCCGTTTGAAGGTTTTCTATGGTTTCAAAATGACGTCCCTTGCTGTGATTTTTTAATATCGGGAAGAGAAAAAACTCAAGTCAGGCGAATAAGGAGGCTGAGGAACCACAGGAATATTTTTACTGGCTAAAAACTCGTTTACTGAAATGGCTGTGTGACAAGGCCATATTCGTGATGCAACATCAAGTTGTTCTGGATATTTGTTCTCATTCTCATGACCCTTTTTCGAAGTTTTTCAAGAACCTCTCTGTAAAAGTGATGATTTACTGTATATCTTGGAGGCACAAACTCTGTGTGGACAATTCCCTGGCTATCAAAAAAGCAAATCAGCATGCATTTGATCTTCGACTTGCTCATTGTTGCTTTTTTAGGTCTTGGACAGCTTTGCAATTGTGCCATTCCATGCTTTGGCTTTTGGTTTCCGGGTCGTACTTAATAACAAATTCCATACAATGGGGATCGTTTTCAATTTATTCCAAAATGTCAAGACACCTTTCTCTCCTAATGTCCTTTTTTTTCGTGCGAAAGGTTTTTGGAACCGTTTTTGCGCAGAATTTTCTCATCCCCAATTCGAAATCTGATGAACAGTGGTTTCTCTTTATTTAACTCTTCCCCGATCATTCCTATCGTTAACCGACGATCTGAACGCACAAGAACGCACAAGTATTTTATAGACATTTTCATCGGTTCTTGAAGATGAAGGCCTTCCGCTGCGTGCTTCATCTTCAGCCGATTCTCTTCTCTCTGAGAATGCCCTAAACCAAGTCTGAAGCAAAACCTGATAGCACACCCTTGCTTAAAATTATTGTTACTCATTTTTAAAACGCACTAGAAAAACGGGTTTACGAAAACAGTCACAAAGAACAAATAAATGTCTCTAACAAGTTCAAACTTGTACTGAAGGTCATTACATGTTAACCTAAGGTCCTTCCAAGTTCCGTCTCCGCAGTGTTGCTGGATCGGGCGCTACGTTGCCAGTCTCATTATTTAATTTACACACGAAATTGGTCGCGAATTTTTACTAACATTAATATCGCCGTTCTATGTTTATATAACAACAATGACATGATGACAAAGCTCAGATCTCTGATCGGTGCTCACTTACCATAGGATGTCTATAGTCGTGTTCTCTCGTTTCTCGTATTCTCGAGGAGTCGATATTGTCTCTTCTATAAACTAATTCATCGAATTTAGCACGATCTTCGACTGCTACTATTTCTCGTAATTCGGTCATAAGGGTATACTGGAACAAAATAAATATGTTTTAAATATCCACAAAAAGGGTAATCTTTAAACAAAGTAACCAGCTGGCTGTTATTTTTGGCGACAAGACATGGATGCGACTCCCGATGATGGTTATTATTAGCACCGTTACAGTATCTGGTATCACCTTTAACAAGGGATTCTAATTTTAATTTTGATAAATATATAATATTTATCAAAAGAAAGCATTTTTCCCATAACTTTTTTCATTGCAACTAGTTTCGGAAACGTTACAGTTCCATATTCAAGACAAGACTACAATTATAGAAAATATTACATAAAAGCAGTGGCGGTGCGTGATATTTCAGTTAGCCATATCTTGAAAACGACGTATGGGACCCACTTCACTTTTTAGGTGATGACTATACACCTCTTACAGAAAGGATTTATAGTGAAAAAATCGTCAGCAAAGTTTGCGAAAAAATTTTCAAAAACACTTCAGAACACCCTGGGATCTCAGTAACTCTCTGTGGAATATTTGCAGTCTATATTTGTTTTCATAATCTAGAAACAAATATAAGGAGACGTTTTTCGATTTGTTGCAATTTTTTTTTTTTTCAAAAAGTTATGGCCATTTTAATTTTAATTTTATAGGAACATTTTTTTCCCAAAATTAAAATGGTCATAACTTTTTAAAACGAAAATATTTTTGTAACAAATCGAAAACCGTCTCCTTATATTTGTTTCTAGATTATAAAAACAAATATAGACTGCAAATATTCCACAGAGCGTTACTGAGATCCCAGGGTGTTCTTGAATTTTTTTGAAAATTTTTTCGCAAACTTTGCTGACGTTTTTTCACTATAAATCCTTTCTGTAAAGGTGTATAGTCATCACCTAAAAAGTGAAGTGGGTCCCATGGTCTTTTCAAGATATGGCTACTGAAATATCACGCACCGCCACTGTATAAAAGTGAGTAGAAATAGTTTGTTAAGGAGTATTTACAGAATTTTATATAAAGACATACAAATTTCGAAGACGTATTAACGTATAAAACACTATTAAAAACAATTTAAAAAACTACAATGAATACCGAATTCATCGTCGTGTCCGCAATGTAAGACAAGACGAGGTAATGGATCGTCGTCATGGATCAGACCAGTGTCGACTGTTAGTTACATCTTTTATTTGAATATTTTATTCTAAGAATTACACTGTCCTGCAAAATTTTGAAAATGTTGTGCCCCTGGACAATGAATAGTTGTTTCCGAAGTAATTTTTCCGGCTAAAAACAAATCCGGGAAGAATTGCTTTATCACGTCAGATTTTTGAGATATTCTAACCTAAAAGTGCAAAAAACACGGTTTTTTGACATATTTGAGATTATGAGCACCGTCGATTTTTTTTCTCAAAAAACAATGTTTGTTTTGCAAGTATGTTTTAAATGCTGTCAAATCTTTTACTAATTACACAGGTCTACAAAAAAGTTCTGTTTTGCGATCAGACCCATCATTTTCTATGTATTTTGATGCACTGAAACCAAATTTGGCAAAAAATTTTTCTACCGCATCATTTTTCTCTTCCACCCCATATACCCCCATAAACTCTTATAGAGGAAATTTTGTAACAACATTTTTTATTTTGTTTTTTTTGTCGATCACGAATCTGTCAAGAATAAATTTCGACTTAATGACAGCTGTCAACATGCTGTCAAATTTCACTAAAAAGTAAAAAGTTGATATTAAATGCATATTATTAAATTTTTTGGGTTGTATTACGATTCCGAAATCAAAAAATGAATTATATCAAAAATCATTTTTCACTACAGAATCGAAATCAGGAACCCAAAAAACTTAATAATATGCATTTAATATAAACTTTTTTTTCTTTTTAGTGAAATTTGACAGCTTGTTGACAGTTGTCATTAAGTCAAAATTTATTCTTGAGTTCAGATTCGTGATCAGCGACCCGAAAAAACCAAAATAATTTTTTTTTAAATTTCCTCTATAAGAGTTTATGGGGGTTATATGGGGTGGAGAGAAAAATTGATGCGGTAAGAAACATTTTTTTTTGCCAAATTTGGTTTCAGTGCATCAAAATACATAGGAAATGATGGGTCTGATTGCAGACAGAACTTTTTTTTTGTAGACCTGTATTATTTACAAATAGTATATGCATCGCAGTTTCGAAATTAGCAGTTTCACACTTCATTTAGTATGAAATCCATGTTTCCGGTATATTAACTTATAATTACACTACCCTGCAAGATTTAACCCTGGACAATAAATAGTTGTTTCCGAAATAATTTTTCCAGCTGAAAACAAATCCAGGCTCAGCTCAATTGCTCTCTTGTCAGGTTTTTTGAGATATTGTAACCTAAAAGTGCAAAAACACTGTTTTTGACATATTTAAGGTTATGTATCATATCGATTTTTTTTTTGTCAAAAAACTATGTGTGGGATCTTAAAGTACAAGCCTTCTGCTTTTAAATGCCGTTGAGTTTGCTCAATTATCTTTTGTTTTGAATCCTGCTACCTGATCTTGACCACCGTTTAGCTTAGATAATAATTAATAACCAAAAATTACTAATCATCACCTTTGATTTCCACTAATTTAAAGTTAAAGTTATTACTTACTCTTTAATTGACTATTTATAACGTCTAATAACCTCACAAGGTTATACCTGAACGTAGAATTTTCCGCTCTTTCTATTTCTTGCATAAAAACTGTGCACTTCTATTAAAGATTTTCAAGTTGACCTCGAAATGACCTTCAAGTTCATACTCAAGGTCAAAGGCGATGTCACCATTAGATAGCCACGTAAAAATCCTAAAACTTTTGTATCAACGATTTTCTCCGAAAACCCAGTCTTATCGAGTTGTTCGGGTATTCCAGTAATTTTATATGACCCGGTATATACGAGCTGTGGCTATTAAATAACCTAACTGCTGTCGTAATACTTTTTGCTACCAATTATTACAGTAGCAACTTTCGCCTTTTCGGCTTCAATGTACTCCCCCTTGACGATCTCACACTGCTCCATACGAATTTTCCATTGTTGAAAGCAGTGCTGGAAGTCCGCTTCTGTCAGCTGGTTCAGTACCTCCGTCGTTTTTGCTTTAACCGCTTCCACACTTTCGAATCTTGTCCCCTTCAGTGTCATCGTGTCTAACAAGCCTGGATCAGTGTCAATGTTGTTTAGAATGTCAACGCAAATGTTCATTCTTGATTCCTTTTGCTCGGGAGTGAGGGGTTCTGGCACCATTTTTGCGCAAACTTTGCGCATGTTGAACGATTCATGCACAATCTGGCGAACACATTCTTTGTCGATTCCTGTTATTTCAGCAAGCCCTCGGATGCTTAGACGACGATCTTCGCGGATTAATATACCAATTTTTTCGTCCATTTTTGACGTTGAGGGCCGTCCGGGGGCAAGGGCGTAGCCAGTAGTTATCTTGGGGGGGGGGGGGGGCCGATCGCTGCAGATTAAACATAAAAGCCAAGAAAAAGGTCACTACAGGCAACGGCAACCGCATTCCCCCGAGTATTTTGGTTTTTACTTGACCCTTTGGGGGGGGGCGATCGTGCCCATCGCCCCTGGCTACGCCCTTGGTCCGGGGTGCAGATCGTCTTTGGTCGTTTCAGGTCCCTCTTTCGAAACCGTTTAAACCATTCAAAAACTTGTGTGCGGGATAAATATGCATGCCCATACGCTTCTTTTAACACTGCATAAGCTTCTGTAAAAGTTTTCCCCAGTTTAACAAGAATCTTGATGACTGTTTTACACACACCAATTTTTCTCATAATAAATTGTACAAGTTGACCTTCAATTAATTAGAATACGTGTAAAACAGAAATTGCGCTCAATTTATTGTCCACAATAAATTGTAAAATAAATTGTAGAATTTAGAACTTGCTGTAATTTCTTAGCCAATTTTAGGGATATTTAGTAATTTTTGCATTTATTTCATTGTACCAACCTAATAATGACATAAGCGGTTTCTCTTAGGGACAAACCTATGATAACCCTTAGGTTTTAGTCATTGAGAGTTGGCAGTGTTGAAATTGGCCAATAAATTGTTACAAATATTGCAAAGTGTAAACAGTTACTAAAATTGGACAATTTATTGAAAAATAATTTCTATAATTTATTGTGCAATAAATTGGTATGTGTAAAACAGTCTTTAGACTAACTCTTTGCTCCATCTAAACACTTAACCTTTTTTTCGACGCGTCACTGGTTCAACGCGACTAATTCAAACTACTGCTACAGTCAAACAGAGCTACCCACTGGCTTGTCTAGCGAGCTCAGGGTGGGGAAAGTATAACCAGACACAGTTCTGTTCAAACTTGTCGCGACACGCAGCGCGCTGGTAGCAGCATCAGTTCGATTATTTAATAGCTACACCTAGTATTTTGTATATTATTGATATTATTATTTTTTTATATTATTGATTGTATCTCGTTGACAAAGGTTTGACCCTTTCATTAGTCTCTTTGCCTTTTATTTTTTGATCAGCCAACTTGATTTGGTGTTGTTCCATAATTCAATAGCGTACACACGTATTTCTAACGATTGTGCTGAAGTAAGAAAGCTTGTATGAAAACGTTCGTGGCAGAATTGCGTTTAAAGTTGAAAAGCGCGTTAAATAGCTGGTTTCTACTGAGACCTGTTCCTCGACTTTATTTTATCATAGCGAACACACAACAGATGAAGCCAACATCTAATCATTATTAATACATCGTTATATCAAATAAACTGCTTAATTATCATTAATGAGGTTGCAGGAAACAATGCAGAATTGCATTATACTGGCTTATTTAATAACAATAATGGCCTAGTAGTCATCTCCGCAATTTACTTTCATGCTGTCATGTTAGGAGAATAATAACAAAAACTTGCTTGTACTAAAGCAAAAAGCTTTTGTACAAGTAAAGCATAGCTCGCTAATGAGATTAAGAAATTAATCCATTTTGTGTAAATCTTGCTTGTAAAGCTATGCTCTATATTAATTACCTACTTGTTGTATTATAGTACATTTGTAATATATAAATACAGTTTCATATAAAGTTTTAATATCTTTGATTTATTTAAAAACATATGCTTTAGGATATTACATTAAATACAAGGACAAGGTATAATATTTTAGAGGATATCAGATCTGTTCGTATTATCTATTTATATTTTTCAGTTATTAACCATTCAAATTGCTGGAGTTTGTGTTGCAACGTATTCTAAAGGCCGTAATTTTTCTTGGGGCAATTTTTTTTGCGCAAGAGATTTCGGTGCTACTTTATACTTTGCAATTATTATTGCCACTTTTATTTGACAGCCATTGGTACCATAATATACTGATAAACTCACTTACTACAAGAATATTTATCCATTTTAAACAAACAAAATATACATGATTAAATCAGTCTCAGTGAGGGAAAATTTAGAAAACCACAAAATATAGAAATTTCAGATATCACAAAACACAATACAAACGACGCCACCGCACGTTGAACGTTGAAGTTATGTCAAACAGTTGGCAACATGTAAAAAATGTTAAATGTCACAAAAAATTAAAAATTGCAAATAGCCGCAATAATTATAGATCCGGGCTTGAAATTTTTATGTGCAAGAAATTGCACGAACATACATAAATACAAATATGCATGCGTGCAATAGAAATTGCTGCAATTTTTCTTGCTGGCAAGAAAAAGCGCGAACTCTAAAACGCCTTAAATTTTATATAGAATATTACTGAGAAACATTTCTCATTTTGATATTACAGGATATATAAAACTACTGAATAGATTCGACCTCCTTATTTATTTTTTAAGTATTATTCAAAATACCGAATAAAATTTAGAAGAAGGAATGGTTAATTACACAAAAAGAAATATCTACACATGGAAAAACACATCACCCATTTTCCGTGTATTTTTACTAACTTTTCTTTCTGTGTATGTTCAATTACTATAGTTATACTAATTACTGATTTACTGGTTGGTTTAATTTATGGACAGATTACTGATATATTTGAGAACCCTTTGACCCACATATTAATATGTATTTGTAAAAATAATTTTATGGGCCAAACATTTTATTTGAGTTATGTATCTGTTGAGAGCTCTGTTTATTTGAGGTATGTACTTAATTGCTGCAATAACCGCACTTAATTGCTGCAATAATATCATCGCTTTAGTTAAAATATGATTTTATTAGCTCTAGTAACCATCGTTGAGTGGAACATTTGAAGATTCCTATTAGGAGTAGTATTGCACCACATTTTACTTCCATCGATGGATTCCATTGCACATTTTACGTCTCATTTTAACGTTATAATAAAGATAAAAAAATAATGTATTTTAATGATACTGATTGGTAGAACCAAAAACTGGCGTAATCAGAAAATATGGTTTTCGTACATTTTGGTATAGTTAGACTTTTATTGCAAGAAAAAACAATCTTCCTCTTTCAGAAATATGAACGCGTGCTAGGCGTGTCATGCTATTTGAGAATACTAATATATGGTATAAGAGGTGTGAAAATTAAGTAATGAGAGTGGCAACGTAGCGCCCGATCTAGCAACACTGCGGAGGCGGGACTTGGAAGGGCGGTAGGTTAACATATAATGACCTTCAGTACAAGTTTGAACTTGTTACAGTCATTTGTTTGTTCTTTGTGACTGTTTTCGTAAACCGTTTTTTTTAGTACGTTTTAAAAATGAGTAACTTTAATTTTGAGCAACTGTGTGCCATCAGGTTTTGCTTCAGACTTGGACACAGCGCAACGGATACTCTTGCAAAATTTTGAAAAAATACACGCCTACGGAGACAGTGTTTTTTTCAAGAGACCAGATTTTTCGGTGGCATTCTCAGAAGGAAGAGAGTCAATTGAAGAAGAACCACGCAACGGAAGGCCTTCATCTTCAAGAACCGATGAAAATGTCGATAGAATACGGGATCTTGTGCGATCAATCCGTCGGTTGACAACAAGAATGATCGGGAAGAGTTAAATTTGAATCACACCACTGTTCATCATATTTTGATTAACGAATTGGGAATGAGAAAAATCTGCGCAAAAGTGGTTCCAAAAAAAACCTTTCGCAGGAACAAAAGGACATCAGGAGAGAAAGGTGTCTTGACTTTCTGGTATCGATTGAAAATGATTCCCATTTTATAGAACGTGTCATTACTGGTGATAAGACTTGGGTATTTGAGTATGACCCGGAAACCAAGCGTTAAAACATGGAATGGCAAACTTCAAGCTCTCCAAGACCCAAAAAAGCAAGAATGAGCAAGTAGAAAATCAAACCATGCTGATTTGCTTTTTTGATAGCCAGGGAATTGTCCACAAAGAGAGACACTTTTACAGAGAGGTTCTTGAAAAACTATGAAAAAGGCTCATGAGTGTGAGACCAAATATCAAGAACAACTGGATGTTGCATCACAACAATAAGCCTTGTCACACAGCCATTTCAGTAAACGGGTTTTTAGCCAGTAAAAACATTCCGTGGCTCCCCAGCCTCCATATTCGCCTGATCTGAGCCTTGTGACTTTTTTCTCTTCCGGAGATTGAAAAATTGCCTCAAGGGACGTCATTTTGGGACCATAGAAAACATTCAAACGGCTATGACCGACCAACTGAAGGTTATTCCAGTATATGAGTTCCAACACTGCTATGAGGAAAGGAAGAATCGTCTCCAGCGTTGTGTGGCTTCCCAAGGAAGTTATTTTGAATGAGACAATGCTGAATTGTAATTCTATTCGAATAAAAAAATTTATAAAATCAGTCTCATTACTTAATTTACACACCTCGTAGTATACGAAAACTCGTATCGATCATAGGGAAAAATTATGTGATATAAATCGTAAAAAATGAAAAATGCAATCATAATAGAATCGAACAGTGCATTGATTTGTGCAAATGAATAAAGTCGATTCGGCTTTTGAAATGAACTGCATGAAATTTACGGCATCCGGGAGAGAAGCTAATCGTCTTCTAACCCGAAGGCTCATCGATTTGTGTGCTCACTCACCTTTTCTGGAGTGGAAAGAAGTTCAGTCATAACTTGTACGAAGGCATCTATGGTCATATGTCTAGCCGCGTACTCATCCGTATAATAGCAGAAGTTGGTGAATTCTGGACGAGTCAAAAGGCACCTCGCTTTCTCCTCCACCATCTGCAGCGCCGCCGCCCATTTCCTGGTGGTGTACGCCGCCCTACTCCTGCAAAGTATACGGCACTATACAGGGTGATACCTAAGTTGACGCATATTATTTAACATCGTGTAGAACTATTCAAGAAAAATATTTTTTCCAAAGTACCATTTTTTTGATAAACACAAAAATAAAAAGTTACCTTATTAATTTTTCTATTTTCATTTACCCAGTTCCGCCTTCAGTTTGAAGAAAATATAACTTCTAAACACAGTAGAAAAACATACCTAATGTTTAGGGTCCGGAAAGTGTGCTACAACGCAGGGTAGGACTCGTAATCCGTCATGTCATTGACGGAAGGACATATGAAAGTAAAAATGTGTTAGGTAATAATGTACATACCTATTGCTTGTGGCATTCAGAAACGCGGATTGTCTTCATTACTTGAAAGTACGTTACCACAACCAGCAGTCTTTCTGCATTTCTTCTCGTTAAACGTGAACGATTTGGCATGTACATATGGTTGTAGAAGGAAAATGATCGTTCCGTATCTACTGAAGTTAAATGTGCAAATTCAAAATAGTTCACATGGACAGAGGACACCACGCACATTACTTTTACGAATTTCGCACAGTTGTTTGTATCACTAACAATTGTTTATTGTCAGTAACATCACTACATTATTATTTTTTACATCTACAGATGACAATGCAAATGTTACTACTATTTCTATACTTTCAGCCGTTGTCTGCAAAACCCTATCTAACTATCAATATCGGGGGCGAAATATCTGAAACACCTAAAATTCGTATCAGAACGTTAACGACCTTATTATCGCAAAAATCTGTTGTTTCGTCCACTGTCAGCCACAGAAATTTATTGCGTATGTCTTCTTTGATATTTCCCATTATATGTTGATATGTCTTTTATTGTATAAATATGTTTTACGCAATGTATGGCTACTAGGCAATGGAAAATCGGATACATATTTGGCAAATAAATGTCTAAAGTGAATATTATCGACCACGTTCCATGAAAGGCTACACGCTCTCTCCGCTATATGGATAAATTGCATATAGGCTTCCATCGATTCCGCCACAAGAAATTCTCAGCTAGTGTTACCAGGCACGGTCAGTGGCATACGCATGAACGGGCAAGAAATACATGCGTACATAATTTACAAGGCGCTTAAAAAAATACGGTTTATACTTTAATTATCATTGAAATGTATAGTGCCGATCCTGCATTGTAGCACACTTTTCGGATCCTACTAATGTTTATTGCTTTTTCGTGATTCATTTATTCCTAGTATCTTCTAATTTTGAACGTTTTTGTACAGGTTGTTCGGGAATTAAGTGTACAACATAATATGTAGTTTCGTGCGGTACGGTGCAGTGGCTTGTCGACCACTTTCCGAATAAAGGAGAAAAATCGTAATATCTGATTTAACGATATATTTTGTCAAAAATTTGTTAAGAATAAAAATCATTGCAAATTTTATACCGAATATTTTTTATTTTGAAACATTTTCTGATCATAAACCGTTTCCCAGACAAGTAAACAAAATGAAATTTCGGTCGCCATTTTCCAATATGGCGGCCGTATCACATTTAGTAGGCCGTAGGATTTTGGGTATGTTAGTCAGATGATCAAGGTTAGGATAATTGTTTAACTTAATTTTCATAAAATGATTACACTATAGTTAGCAGAAATCATGACTAGACATAGGATTCCGGCGAGTCGCAACAGAGTCGCACTCAGGTCACTATTATTACAAAGCGATAGTTCACAAAAAATATATCATAATACAATAATAAATACTCAAATAAACATACTAGGGGAATAAATATTACATGACGTAGCCGTACTTAGATGCGGTAACGTCAGTGTCATGAAAAATAACACATAAAAATCCATAAACACTCATTAATTTAGGGCTTAAACGCAAATAAACTTGATTCACAAATAATAATGTTACAATTACTTAATTAAACTTTCAATTTCCAATTATAAAACTGGGTCATACAGTATACATATTCATGCCATAGATCACAAGTCTGTGATGACGTCATGGAAAGACCGCGACATCTTCACAATCCCAGGGCATTATACTAAAAAAATTAACTGGTGATGTCGTCACAGGTGCACTGTGACGACAATGCAAATATGGTTTCCCTAGTACATACAGACATACTCATTACTTGGTAAATTGTCAGACCCAAGTCCGATTCTGTTGCAACTCGCCGAAATCCTGTCTCTAATCATAACAATAAATAAAGATACATTCATTGCAATCATGAACGATATGTGGTTAGTATGAAGTGGCAGTGGCGGTGCGTGATATTTCAGTTAGCCATATCTTGAAAACGACGCTTGGCACCCACATCACTTTTTAGGTGATGACTATACACCTCTTACAGAAAGGATTTATAGTGAAAAAACCGTCAGCAAAGTTTGCGAAAAAATTTCAAAAACACTGGAGCACTCCCTGGGTTCTCAGTAACGCTCTGTGGGATATTTGCAGTATATTTTTTTCATAATCTAGAAACAAATATAAGGAGACGTTTTTCGATTTGTTGCAAAATATTTTTTTTTTCCAAAAGTTATTGTCATTTTAATTTTAATTTTATAGGAACATTTTGTTTCCCAAAATTAAAATGGCCATAACTTTTTGAAACAAAAATATTTTGTAACAAATCGAAAAACATCTCCTTCTATTTGTTTCTAGATTATGAAAAAATATATACTGCAAATATTCCACAGAGCGTTACTGAGAACCCAGGGAGTGCTCCAGTGTTTTTGAAAATTTTTTCGCAAACTTTCCTGACGGTTTTTTCACTATGAATCCTTTCTGTAAGAGGTGTATAGTCATCACCTAAAAAGTGAAGTGGGTCCCATGCGTCGTTTTCAAGATATGGCTAACTGAAATATCACGCACCGCCACTGTGAAGTGGTAGTGGTAAGATTTTAGTAGTATATGAATAATGAATACGTAATATTTATCCATTATTGATATGTACACTGATTTCTGTGGTCTATCGCAATCCCCGCAATAAATAATTATGAAATCAATCGTACCATAACCCACACATCTATGAAGATACAAGTATATTTATTATTTATACATTTCAATAATGACAGTGATATTACAGTTATCACGATAAGAATCACTGCTATTCATTTTACACATTGCTAAAATTATCTCTCGAAGCTTCCTAAACACTTTATAAATAAATATTTGCTATACGTAACAATTTTCCTATTTTTAATTAAGAGAATGCAGCGTTGACATCCTGACAACGCTCAGGACACTCAGGTAAATATTTTATTAATTATTTACAAATGGTATATGCATCGGAGTTTCGAAATTAGCAGCTTTATACTTCATTTAGTGTGAAATCCGTATTTCCGATATACTATCTTATAATTACAATTACACTACTTTGCAAGGTTTTGCCCCTGGACAATGAATAGTTGTTTCCGAAGTAATTTTTCCCGCTGAAAACAAATCCGGGCTCAGAATTGCTATATTACGTCAGACTTTTGAGATATTCTAACCTAAATGTGCAAATAATACTGCTTTTTGACATATATGAGGTTATGTAGCACCGCGAATTTCTCAAAATTTCTCAAAAAACTATGTGCAGGATCTTAAAGTACAAATGCCGTTGACTTTGCTCAAATATCTTTCTTTTTCATCGATATATCACATTTTGAAGTTTTCATGTTTGTGATTTTCACTATACCTAAACTGGTGTATATCAAAATATTGTTTTTTTTTTTTTATTAAGAAACGCAAAAAAAGATTTAAAACTCAATAACAAGTCAATATTTTCTTATGTCAAAAGATCTGCTCGTTCAGAATCTAAGGTCAGATTTTCAAAATTTTTCGAAGTAAATTCAATATGGGCGACCTGAGTTGACTAAAGTTACAATAGCATCTATGGAACTTTCATTAATTCTTTTTTTAATGAAAGAATAGCGCCTTTATTTAGATTCTTTCGTATACTAGAAATTTATAGTAACATCAAAAAAAAAAGGACAATGTTAAAAATAGGCGTTTTTCTGCCCCACCTGGGAACGACCGAAACCCACCGAAAACTATCATTTGCAGTTAGAAGAAGTCAAATATACTCATTGGCAACCCGGAATGTGCGGGGAAAACTAGTACGTCATCCCTAGAGTATATATGTATTACCTTACTTCAGGTAATAAGGTTTTTAATTAATCAGCACAGTAACTATGATAGTTCAAAAACGAATAATCAATAATTCTAGGATAATTAATAATAACTGAAGTCAATGAGTACAGAAAGTAACCGGCATACAAGAACTGCCCCAATTACAGGGGTTGAATGTACGTGAAATACATACTTTCACCTGAACCTTCCCGCACCTCTCTACTATTCTCAACGGGTAGATTTCACTTCACGTGTAGATTTCGGGAACACATAATGTAACTGAATGATCCTTGAATGATATGTAATCATCGTTAGAAATAATTATAAAAACGTCGTAATAGGCCTGTGAGATCTTTACGTTGAGAATAGTAGAGAGGTGCGGAAAGGTTCAGGTGAAATATGTATTTCACGTACATTCAACCCCTGTAATTGGGGTAGTTCTTGTATGCCGGATACTTTCTGTACTCATTGACTTTAGTTATTATTAATTATCCTAGAATTATTGATTATTCGTTTTTGAACTATCATCGTTACTGTGCTGATTAATTAAAAACCTTATTACCTGAAGTAAGGTAATACATATATGTATACTCTAGGGATGTCGTACTAGTTTTCCCCCGCACATTCCGAGTTGCCAATGAGTATATTTGACTTCTCTTCTAACTACAAATGATAGTTTTCGGTGGGTTTCGGTCGTTCCCAGGTGGGGCAGAAAAACGCCTATTTTTAACATTGTCCTTTAATAACAATTATATTCCTTGGCGAAGGCAATATGTTGACGAAAATGCGAAATTACGACAAAATAAATGAGTATTCCATTGACCATTCATTTTCTGCGGTTTCGAAGCAGCAGAAGTCAAATTTGATGTTATTTTTTCATTTCTTTTAATGACAAATTTAATATGGTGACCATGAAATTTCGGAAAATAAATAGGATTTTTGAGACACTCTAACTTAAAAGTGCAAAAACTTGTTATTGATTTTTAAATATGCTTTACGTTTCTTAATAAAAAAAAAAACAGTCTTTTAATATACACGTGTCCCTAATGGATGGTCAGATATAGGAAAATTCACATGAAAATTGAAAATGAAATATGAAAATTTCAACATTTGATATCTTGGCGAAAAAAAAATATATTTGAACAAACTGAATGGAATTTGAAAAAATTCGCCATTGCTACATAACCTCAAATATGACAAAAATAGTGTTTTTTGTCGTATTTTTTTAGGTTAGAATATCTCAAAAACCTGACGTGATAAAGCTATTCTGAGATCAGATTTGTTTTCAACGGAAACATTATTTCGGACACAATTCTTCAGTGTCCAGAGGCACAAAATTTTCAATTTTGCAGGGTAGTGTTATCAGCGCATTCCCCATATTGCGCGATATCAGAATGTCAACGGTGCGTAGTCTGAAGATTGAAATTTGTTATTTTTCTCCATTTTTCTTTTGATTAATCTTTCACTTCTAGTAAATTAAATTTTTAACCTTAAACAAAAACTGGACGTTTTCCACGAAACACTGAACTACTATACTTTTCCCGACGCGCGTTTCACCAACTAAGTTTTCCATTTCAACATCGACCCGCCCTTATTGGAAAACTTTTTATTTGGTCTTGACGTTTTCTTGATATCTGCTATATTTTCGGAGTTATTAATGCAAATAGCTAAAGGTGGGGGTGCATTCTTTGCAACTTGCAACTATCCTTACGCTATATCAGTTTATAAACCCACCAAGTTTAATTTAAATCTGAATTCTCGATTGCCTCTGTTTCCTTATGAGTTAAAATTGTTTCCATATTCTCGCACACTCACAAAATAAATACAACACCAAAAATATAAACACATAATTACCCTGGACTGCATAAGTCCCAGTCTCTATCGTAGGCAGTGCACGAATGGGGTACTTTCCCCACATCCCTCACTAGGAGCGACATCCTCTTGTGGTATTTCAGCTGCGCCACAGCCTCATCGTGGGTTACTTCCATGAAAGACTGGCCATTTACTTCGAGGATTTGGTCGCCGACCTGAAACGATTTCAAATGTCAACGACGTCGACGAAAAATCCAATCATGTCTGCCACTTCAACCATCAATTTAGGTTGAGTATGTTGATTTTTATTTTAAAAGCTTAATGGGACGGAACAGTGCCTATAAAACATTTTTGTTAGTCAGTAGCACTGGGGGAAAGCTTGTAAATATGTCACTTTACATCACACAATGAAAAAAATATCGTGCGTCCAAGAAAAAAAGGAAGTCAAATACAGCTACGGTGTTAACAACGTAGCGCGTAACTTAATTGTTAATTTATTGCATACTGTTAACTATGAAATAATTCATAGATTGTACTTAATTACCTTTCAAGCACAATGTTTTAACGGCTCAAGAATATCTGTATTTAATTTTTTTTACGTACTTTATAATAATTTTATAGATATTATTAAACAATTTTAACACATTTTTTATCATAATTTGTTGACAATAATAATAATTATATTAAGAAATTAATCGATATAACTGAAAATCACAATTTTTTATGTGATTTTCAAAGAGCTGTAACTTGGGGAATAATGGTCGTAGGGAAAGGGAAAAAGAAAGAAAATTGAAGCTCCGAGTTTCTAGTTTTTGTATCTCGAGTTTAAAATTTTTTAGCTCCATCAGTTTTTGAGTAATCATAAGAAAACCATAAAAAAAATTTTTTTCATATTTTTGCTTGTCTTTTAAAAGGTCAGTCCTAAAATTTAACTGTAAGGAAAACTTTCGAGCACCAATATTTATGCAAAATTTCATCTCAATTCGATCATTACAACGCGAGTTATAATGCGTTAAAATCTGCGTATACGCGAACGTATATCCTTATGTACGTACATACGTACATACATATGTACATAGTGCGTGTAATATGGCTAGTATTTACTAAATCTTCTAGCTAATTCAGAAGTCGTGAGAGGCTAAATTTCGAACGAAGTAGTTCGAGCTGTGAGAAAATAAAGTACTCACGTTAATCGAGAACTCCGAAACTTAAGAGGCAAAGGGATTCACAAGAATCAAGCACTATAATGTCGTTCTTTGATGTCGTCGTGTTATTGTAGGTTAATAGGGTTCTGGCCTTTGCGTTGGCTCAGCTACCTAATTCCAGGCATGGATGAATCTGCGATTCGGAGTGTTAGTCTCCCGTGCGGCATTTCGAAGTTATTAACTTATAAAATGGGGCCATTGGGTTATTGGGTTATTAGGAGTCTGGCCTGCAGCAGAAATTCTCCATTTTTCCGCCATTTACGAAGCGATTTTTCGACCATTTTTGGCCATTTATGGCTAAAATACCCGTTTTGGATGACTGCATAACTTTGGTTTGAGGTTATATGGTTAATTGGGGTCTTTCGGGCTTATTGATTGTGAGGGCTATGGGATTAGAGGTATGAAGTTATTGAAGTATTGGGTTATGAGGTTTGATTGGGTTCTAAAGTATTTTTTTTGTCGTTTTTTGCCACTTTTCCGCAGCTCATAGAGGATAAAATAAAATTGTGGGATTTGGATTCAGCGACCCCAAAAACATATAATCCACCAAGTTTGGTCAGAGGTATATTTCACTTATTTTTTTTTTGTGCTGTGTTATCTAAAAGATTTTTATGATAAAATTATATTGAAAAAAATATATTGAGGCCCGTGGATATTTTAAATGACAAGCAAAAATTTCGAAAATTTTTTTCGATAGTTGTCTTTGATTGATGATTACTCAAAAACTGCTGAAGATAAAAAAAATTTAATGTAAGATCCAAAAACTAGAAACATGGAGCTTCAATTTTATTTATATTTATTTTCTCTACGACTATTTTCCCCCAGGTTACAGTTCTTTGAGGATCACCTAAAAATTTGGACTTTTTTTATATCCCTTAGTTTCTTCACCTAGTGTATTAAGTATGAATATTTTCATTTCCTAATGACTTTTCTTTTATTAATTTTACAATTCTATTGAATGCCAAAGGTTCCTTTACGAGACATAATTATAAATAAATTGAACAGCGAAATACTTCATGCACGAACGTAAAGACCATTGATGGGCATCAAGCTTCACTGGATTTTAGTTAAAATCTTTAATGCTTGACTTGCTCACGGCCAGAGAGATAAGCTTGTAAAAAGGAAGAGCGCATGGGATTGACAATCAATGGTTGAACGAATCGGTAAGACGTTAATTATTGGACGCCTTCCCATCGAGCTTTGGCTTATATCAAGCAGCGAAACGTCACATTAATTAGTAATGGTATTCAAGTAGTATTTTGGTAATACATCAATATAACCGACACTTTGCAACGTACATTAAATGGGATTAGACATATTCAGACAAAGTCGGCAATTTATATAGTAAACTGGCCTATAGAGGGTCTCTAACACTCTAGAGGGTGATACCTCGTAGGTAACCGTCAATATATCTTCTTCTGGTCAGGTTATAGTTAACAAGCTCCTTCTTTGCCAGTCGCCGTCAGATATGTCATACTTACGATTAATAAGATCGAAATCCGGATCTGCGACTTCTGATGATGAATGACGATAAACGGAAATCGTTCTGCTTCCATAAAAATTACACTTTGCTATACAACTTATTTATGAGATATACAACTTTTTTAAAGTCTGTTTCTCTGACGACAAATTTCTTTTATGTTTTATTAAAGGTAATTATCCACAGTTTTTACAGTATCTGCAAATGCAAGGAATACAATGGGGCTATAAAGAATCTCAGATCCTTTGAAGAAAGTTTTCACATAAGAAAATATGCGCAACCTAAGTGCCTAATAATTAATTCTCAGCATGACCGAAGTAGAAAAAAAAAGCCTCATTTCAAATTAATCACGCGAGACGCTCTGCTTTAAAAAGAAAATCCCTTTATATAAGACAGCCAGAGATGACGCTTCAAACGGTACTTTGAGATCGCTCTGCCGGTAATAAGTTGTACAGACACGTAAAACGGATTAGACGGACTGGAGCTTACCATAAGACCTGCTCGATCTGCCACAGAATCCTTATCAACGCCTGTGATGAAAATCCCTAGGTTGTATTCAACTCCACCGCGGATCATTAGCCCTAAGCTCTGACCCGGTTCTATACAAAGGTCAACCTGGAACAAATAATATATTTTAAATCTCCAAAATAAAACTTATTTTGATGACATTGGTTATACACGATATACAGTGTCCGCCAAAAATTTGTAATTTTCCAAAAAGAGCTTTAGAAAATGGCCTAAATTGTTAATATTTCTAAAAATATCACTAAGAAATTATGTTTCTAATGATATTTTACGTCTATATGCCGATTTTGAGCGAAACATTTTGATATCCAAAATATTTTATACTTTCGAAGTTTTTTATTCACTCCCGTAACCTCTAACTAACTGATCTGAAAACATTTAAAATTCTTCAAAGTAGTATAAAGTCTGCTATTGCAATGCATACTGTGCTAGATGTACAAATAAGTTTCCGCCATTTTTAATAATAAATTGGGAATCTATTGTGAAAGGACGGTACCTAATGTTTTATTCGAAGTATTGTCCATCGCTTGCCACTACTTTTTCCCATCTTTCTGGCAGCATACGGATACCGCGTCGGAAGAATGCTTCATCTTTTGAGGCTATCCACGAATCGACCTAATTTTTGGTATCTTCATATGATGTGAAGTGTTGCTTATGACTGTTTTACACACACCAATTTTTCTCACAATAAATTGTACAAGTTGACCTTCAATTTATTGGAATACGTGTAAAACAGAAATTGCGTCCAATTTAATGTCTAATTGTAGAAATTAGAACTTGCTCTAATTTATTGGCCAATTTTAGTGATTTTTAGTAACTTTTTACATTTATTTCGTTGTACCAACATAAAAAGCGATTGGTACCAACATAATAAGCGGTTTCTCTTAGGAACAAACCTATGATAACTCTTAGGTTTTAGTCATTGAGAGTTGGCAGTGTTGAAATTGACAAATAAATTGTTACAAATATATTGCAAGTGTAATCAGTTACTAAAATTGGACAATTTATTGAAGAATACATTCTACAATTTATTGTGCAATAAATTGGTATGTGTAAAACAGTCTTTACACAGGACATGCGCCATCGATCGAAACAAGTGGAAATCAGAAGGAGCAATGTCTGGTGAATACGGCGGGTGGGGTAAAACTTCCCAATCGAATGTTTCCAAATAGGTTTTGATAGTCGCCGCAACATGTGGACGAGCATTATCATGCAGGAGAATAACTTTGTCGTGTCTGCAGTAGTAGTGGGTGCGCTTTTCCTTGAGTGCTCGACTTAATCTCATCAATTGTGATCGGTAGACAGCTCCAGTAATGGTTTCGTTCGGTTTTAGCAACTTTCGGCCTTCCGCTACATTCTTTGTCTTCGATGTCAAATTCACCGTTCTTAAACTTTTGAAACCACTCACGACAACTTCTCTTACTGAAGCCAGCCTCACCATATGCTTCTACAAACAATCGATACGCCTCAGCTGCAGATTTCTTCAAATCGAAGAAGTAAATCAAAAGTTCCCGCAAATGACGCCTATTCGGCTCAAAACTTGACATTTTCGCACACAAAAGAATACAAACTGATACTGAATAAAAAATAAGAACGATACTGATAAAAAATCACTAATATTTTTAGGTTATGTTGTTGCCTGATATTCAACCTTACGATAATGGCGTTTACATCTGATAATTTTAACCATACCTTACTGGTGGCACCAACTTTTGTCAAACGGCGGAAACTTATTTGTACACCTTTATATTCGTAGGTATCGTTGGTTTGGAAGATTATTGATATTCTTAATCGAAAAAATGCACACTCTGGATTATTTTCCAATTTCGAAAAAAATCACCCATTGTTTTTCAACTGTTTTTTTTATTAAACTTTATTTTGTTAGTACAAAAATGGTTTCAATTACAATTTGACTATCTTAACACGAAACTACCACTTAAAAATAAAGAATGCCGTATACATTTTTCAGGATGTCTGGCAATACAAATTTCGGCAGTAGCTCTATGTGTACGATCTTCGCCATGAATTAAAATTATTTCAAGCTGCTTAAACATGCTGTTGTAAGCATGTTTACAAAATAGCAAAAAATAATTAATAGTTTGCTAATGAACTGTCATTTTGTTTTTACAAACCATCATTAAGGTTTTCTATAGCAACGGCATTCCATGGCTATTACTGATTTTTTGCATATTAAGTCCTTTTTTAAAGTGATTTATTTATTGTTTGTTATTTTTAAGTAGTAGTTTTGTGTTAAGATAGCCATTTTGTAATTAAAACCATTTTTGTACTAACAAAATAAATAAAAAAAAACAGTTGAAAAACAGTGGGTGATTTTTTTGAAATCGAAAAATAATTAAAACCATTTTTGTACTAACAAAATAAAGTTTAATAAAAAAACCAGTTGAAAAACAATGTGTGATTTTTTAGGTACTCCAGACAGTACCTTTTTTTCGATTAAGAATATCATTAATCTTGAAACCCAACGATACCTATGAATATTATTAGCACAGTATTGTAATGGCAAACTTTATACTGCTAAATTTGACACAACCCTCCAAATGAACGTCTGTATCAAGAAACACAGTTAACCCCGATCACAAACAGGCTACAGCTACTTTCTTCCAAATTTGCTCGACAACCACACAACAGAGACATTCTTCAATCACAATGCAGAGAGAAAACTCCAAACAGACGGTCAAGATTTAAATTCCCAGAGCAGACTTTGTTTGAAAAACTGACAATGATTGCAGCAGAATAGCATTTTTTTCCACATAACAAATATCATTCAAATTTTTTGTTTTTTTTTCCGTTTTTTCTTATATACATATGTATGTATTTCAGTTCTTTATACAAAAAGTGTTAATCAAATCAATTATTAAACCAATTTAGGCGGAAGGACTCCGGTCGATAGCCCTTCGGATATGTAATATTATTGTTTATGTATCCAATAAATAACTATTTATTATTACTATTACTATTATTATTTATAAAAATTTTTGGATATCAAAATGTTTCGTTCAGTCAGCATACAGGCGTAAAATGTCATTAGGAACATAATTTCTTAGTGACATTTTTCGAAATATCAACAATTTAGGTCGATTTTTTTTTTGGAAAATCATAAATTTGACAGTTGCCAGATGTTAGTTAACCTGGTGCATTTTAAGTTATTTTGGAAGCAGAAGTGATTGTCACCAAAAGTTTTTATCAAACCATAATATAAAAAAATCCCATATGGTTCCAACTTTATGGCTGACACTGTATAATAAATTAAAAATAATAAAAACAAGTAGTTTCAATATAAACGTAGCTTCTTGTATCACTGAATAACTTGTTCACAAAGACGCAATCTTTGACAATTGCATTTACTTCAGCAGCGTAGTATACTGCATATTGCAAAAATTGATTTGGCTGTGATATTCAGGTCGTGTATACAGGGTGTCCCGTAAAGAATGGGCCATACATCAGGAATAGCTTCACTGGGTCAAAATAACCCGATTTAGCTCAACTTACCTTAGTACCATTGTGCTTCCTTAAAAAGTTATGGGCCTTGAAAAAAAATTATTTTATTTAATTTTTTTCTACTAATTCTGTCAATTTTTAAGTAATTTGACATAAAATTGGAATAGGGTTTTTTTTTGGAATAGTCTAACATGAATATGATGTCATTTTTCGCGTGAAACGTACAGGGTGTTAAAAACCCCCTGTACCACTTCTTATTCTCATTATATTTTTTTGTTATCACGAATTTTGACAATTTTGACAGTTTTCTTGAAATAGCTATTCATTTACTGCAAAAATGGTATACCTGTTCCATGACGCTAAATCGCACCGTTTTCGAGAAAATTAAGCTTAACTGTAGTACTGTAGAATTATTTTTTTATCAAGAATGCAATTTTGCGAATTCATTTTAAGGCGAAATAGGCAAGATGCATATTTTGTAGACAAAATTAACCACATTTACTCTGAGGGATATTAACAAAAAAATTGTCACATATGGGCTAAAATCAAATTCCAACTTTAACAAAAATAACTGTGGTGGTGTCTTCTCCAAAATAATAACTAAACTTCCTGAAATTTGTTACTATTCCTTTAGCCGTCTAGTTGGTGGGAGGGGAAGTGGACATCCATGGCTTCCACGAAGTCCAGATTTAAATGCAATGGAGTTTTTTTCTGGGGATATATTAAAAATCTTGTGTATTCTGGTGAAGTTATCAACACAAGAGCTGAGCTTAGGCAAAGAATAGTTGCAGCTGCAAACACGATTCGAAATGTGCAGCCATCGTTTTTTGCAGTTCGAAGAATTTTTTTGAAAAAGATGCCAGACATGCATTGAGTGCAATGGTGGACATTTCTAAAAATTGCTTCAACGACATTAAATGTTAGTTTTATTTTCTAATACTGTTTTTTTAATGTGCCTGTTAATTACTTAAAAATTACTTAAACGCAAATAATTATTTTTTATTTTTTAATGTCGAAATTTTGCATTTTCTCTAAATACTATGGATTTATTAGTACTTATAAAATTGTAAGTAATCTACTGTGACGGATACCTACTAGATTAATAGGCTTAAAATTTTATGTAGAGAATGTAGCCATTCTGCAGTACCACAGTTAAGCTTAATTTTCTCGAAAACGGTGCGATTTAGTGTCGTGGAACAGGTATACCATTTTTGCAGTAAATGAATAGCTCTTTCAAGAAAACTGTCAAAATTGTCAAAATTCGTGATAATAGAAAAATATAATGAGAATAAGAAGTGGTACAGGGGGTTGTTAACACCCTGTACGTTTCACGCGATAAATGACATCATATTCATGTTAGGCTATTCCAAAAACCCCCTATCCCAATTTTACGTGAAATAACTTAAAAATTGACAGAATTAGCAGAACAAAATGAAATAAAATATTTTTTCAGGGCACATAACTTTTTAAGGAAGCCCAATGGTACTAAGGTAAGTTGAGCTAAATCAGGTTATTTTGACCCAGTGAAGCTACTCCTGAAGTATGGCCCATTCTTTACGGGACACCCTGTATAATAGAATATTCATTGCATTTATGCAGGAGGCATGACTGCCGTCACATCCAGTGGCACTAAACAAATCTTGAATAAACACAATTTGCATAATGCTTGAAGATGCGACATGGATTATCTTATTCAAGTTAATAATTAAGTCAGAAGCAGATATCAGGTTTCTAACGAAGGATATAGAGTAACAATGGTCTGTAAATAGATACGAAGGCGGTATCTCTAAAACATCTTATGGAGAAGACAGCTTCTTAAAATGAAATAATATGTAGCTGTACGGAAGCTAAAGTTTTATATTTCATTTTAGGTCAGTATAATTTATTGAAAAGTTTACTCATCTTCCTCATTCATACATGTATCACAAAAGAGTTTTGTTAAGAATAGAAACCATTAACGTATTGATTATCAACTGAGACTATCTAGTTATTAATAATCCCTTCACTGAGAGGTAGAACAAAATCATTGTTTGCAATAAAATGTCATTCAAACATTAATGCCTGGCAAACCATGATTTAATATCTTGTATAATGGGTAATAAACAAGTTGGTAGTAGACATAATAAAATATATTTATGGTTGATTAATTGTGTTGATGGATTAGTCTTCATATATTATAACTATTGAGAGAAAACATTGTATCATCTCATCGTTTCATCTGAATGGCAAAAAGAAATTCTGTTTTTGTTTTCGTAGACAAGCTACAAACAACACAGAGCCTATTGGACTTAAAATGAACAATTACCAGTTTCTCCAACGCTGGAATGTATACTGGTATTCAATGAATTACTAACTGTATACAGGGTTTGTCCGGAAAGTAATGTCAGTGAATTTTTTTCCCGAGACTGTACGCGCCAGCCCGCGCTTTACGTGCTGGGATTGTGGTGGGGGGATCTGGCAACAAGATCCAACAAGCGTCAGTTGGCTACCGGTCGTTGTAGCAGTCGCATTACTCGTTCTTTGAGAGTCGTTGCAGTGACCCGGTGCAAGAAAAAATGCAACGTTCGCTTGAGCAACGGATGGCGATCAAGTTTTGTGTGAAACTGGAGAAGAATGCTGCGCAAACCATTCCAGTGTTGAAGAACGCTTTCGGCGTCGATTGGCTTTCGGACAGGCAAATTTTCCGGTGGCACAAGGCCTTCACAGAAGGTCGGGAAGATGTCAACGACGAGAACCGCGCTGGACGGCCATCAACCTCCAGTTCCCACGACAATGTGAAACGTGTGCGTGACTAGTTGAACACTGACCGTCGTCTAAGTGTCCGTTTAATTTCCGAAACATTAGACATTACGAAAACCATTGTTCACGAAATTGTGTCGGAGTCTTTAGGAATGAGGAAGGTGTGCGCGAAGTTCGTGCCAAAAGTGCTAACGGACGATCAAAAAGCGAGGCGCGTTGAAACCTGTCAAGAACTTTTGGACACCTGCAAAGACAATCCCGCTTTCCTTGATAACGTCATTAGCGAAGACGAAAGTTGGGTCTTTGAATACGGTCCGGAGACGAAGAGGCAAAGTGCGGAATGGCACACGTCGAACTCCCCTCGCCCCAAGAAGGCCAGGATGTCCAGGTCAAAGATCAAGACAATTCTGATTGTCTTTTTTGATTGCCGGGGATTGGTCCATCATGAGTTCGTTCCGCAGTGGACAACCGTAACCGGAAAGTTTTACGTCGAGGTGCTGAAGCGGCTGAAACGCAGGGTGAATCGCGTCCGCCCAGACATCTCAAAATCCTGGAAGCTTCACCACGACAATGCGCCTTCGCACACCTGCTTCCTCGTGGCCGATTACCGCGTCAAGGCAGGCATCACCGTTGTTCTTCAGCCTCCCTACAGCCCCGATGTGGCCCCCCAGATTTTTTTCTGTTTCCCCGCCTCAAAACCCCAACGAAAGGACAGCATTTTGGATCGTTGAAAAACATTCAGAAGACTTGCACCGACGCTTTAAAGGCGATTCCGGAAAACGACTACCTTGCGGCTTTTGATGCGTGGAAGACCCGCTGGAACCGATGTGTGGACGCAGGAGGAATGTATTTTGAAAGTTTCTAAAGATTTGTACACATAGAACCAATAAAAACCATGTTTCAAAGCTCACTGACATTACTTTCCGGACAAACCCTGTACAGAATTACATGCAACAAATTGCACGAATGTTGTTTCCATGCAACACTGAGTCATGCACGAAATTGCATGGTGCAAAGACATAGAAGAATTTACATTAAGTAGGTCTTTCAGATACCTTCTCTCTCATCATAAATATCTCTAAAAGCAATAATAATAATCAATGTTCCTTATTTTCCTAAATGGTCTTCAGCGAGTTAGAACTAGACGGTATTGAGTATTGACTAGGGCTTATGCAAATTTACCCCTTTATAGATTCACAGAGCGTTCTCGACCCTATTGTGAATCAGGCGGCGTCCCTTTTATGCTCCAATATCATCGGCTTTTCACTTTTGCCTTCCAGGTACATCTCCTATCAGTTCTATAGTGCGCTTTGACAACTCGAGCGTTGGACGATTTATTCCATTTGACATAGCTCCATTTCTAAGACGAAGTGCCTCTGATTAAATTTCGAAATGTCTTAAATAAATAGCCGTCGAGTCGGCACAATAAATTACAGAGAGTTTTAATGGAGCGAAACGACACGCTGCGATCATAAAAGTAATTACACAAGAACTAGTTCCACCAGCTGCCTTTAATTTTATAATTCACTTATCAGAAATGCTGTTGCGAAGCATTTCCTGTAAATCAAATTTTTTCTTTTTAAGGTTTTTTTTTTACAAAAAAACGCCGCTGCCCAAGGAATCAATACTTCCTCATATGTTTTTTCCTCGTTTAATTGGCATTTATGGACTATATGACCCATATGAACTACTCGTATATGATCTTTGTAACCTTTATGATCCATGTGACCGTTATGATCAATGTGACCTCTATGGTCTGCCAATATGACTCATATGACTCATATGACCCATCCATATGAACATCATGATCTATATGGCCTATAAGACGTATATGACCTTTGTGAACTTCATGATCTAGATGACGTAAATTAAAATACCTATTTGACATTTATGATCAATATTATCTTTCTATATGATAATAATAAATAAAAGGCTTAGAATTTAAAGACATATTGTCTACTAAAATATCTCACACACTCTCTATAAGACACACCCTGTATAAGACCTTTATGGTCTTTATGACTATTATGCCGTATTATGACCTATATTGGAAATGGATACAGTAAAAAATAGAGTTCATACTTACACAATAATATGACAATTGAATTGTTTTACCCCAAAAACCTATTAGACGACACGTTACATGAATACCTTTCTTAATTCACATTTGGATACAACCCCAAAAATCCCTATAAAATCCATTAACATACACAACTCTAAAATGTATCATGCTAGATTAACTTTCAGATATTGTATATTTTCTTAAGGTGTTGTTCAATTAGGATACTTTTCACAAAACAAAACTTTTTATTAATTCGACATGTCATCTAATGTTTAAGCGGTTTTTATAACTTTGTGTTTTACATACTTCCTGTTCTATTACTTCTAAATCCACGTAGTGGAGTAGAAGTATCTAAGAAAAAACATTTTTTTGGCTAAAATGTTCTGAAAGAGATTTTTTTAAGTTGAATAAAAAATATTTTCTGTTTGATTTTTAAAGTTAACTCGTTAAAATATCAACTTTATGATTTCTAGCTTAATAGATCCTGGGGTTGGAGGTTAAATGGGGGTAATACACTTTTTACCTGCTTATAAATAATTCGCAAACGATGCAAGATATTCACTTCCAATTTGCAACACATGTGCAACATAACAGAGTCTGCAAATGTACAGCAAATGTTTTTAGGTTAATAGGGTTGAGAGGATGAAGGGGGTTGAATGGAGTTAAAGTATTGACAAAATATTTCAAATAAAATGTTTTAACACAAATTCTAGTATTGAGCAAAGCTCTATAAAAATGTGCTACTCTTCTTCGTCTTCGGGTTTTAATTTATGAATATCAAATTAGCGATTTAGTCTAATTAAATGTGGGAAATTTGTATGTGATAGTAAGTTGGGTTAAGTGTGACACAAAATTGGTCAAGTTAAAAAAATAATGTTCCGCAGACATTGTAATTTAATCATATGTTATTTTTTCTTTACAAGCATGTATAATTGCCCACATGTTAAATAAAAAACTTGGTTTAAAAATCATTGTTTCCGAACAAAACATTTAAAAAAAAGCAGTCAGTGGTCGCACTTACCCCACAAAAAAGTGCGTTTTCTCGTGTTAAAGTGTATTGCATATACGTTGTGTTTGTATTCTTTCTTGAAACGTTCCAAAAGAAATGGTCTTTACAAATCTAAAACAAATTTATTTAAAGAAAAGTTATAAACTTGTAAACCTGCAGTGAGTTGAACAAAAAAATCAAGAATATAAGAGTGAACTAAAATAGTGATTTGTATATACTTATTTAAATAAATAAAAGTTCCTACTCGACAGTATTACCACTAAATGATAATTGAAATGATATTTCTCCACGTTTGCCAATTGTTGGAGTTGGTAAGATCATTACAATTTCATTTTCTGTAACAACAGAAATGTCATCAACAGAAGGAAATTTAAACACAGAGTTTTTCTTTAAAAAAAGCACTTTAGTCCAATACTTGACCCACATAATGAAGTGCTGGCCACTCGAACTTACACATAGAGACTTTTAGGCAAAATTTAAAGTTAAATATTTTTAACAGGAATGCAAATTTTTGAACGCGGCTTGCAAATTTTAAGAGCTAGTTTTTTTCGGATTAAGCTGCATGACGTATATTTATCGTAGGACCATAGGTTTATTATATACGGGGTGATCAATGAGGTCATGCAAAAAATCAAAAAGTTTGTATGAGTGAAATTTCCGTAAAAAATTTTTTTTGGTCGTTGCAATATGATTCGTTACTAAGGTAACATCAATATCTCTAGACATTTTTGTCAGTTTTTTGGATTAAGGCCCTTAGGCTTTGGACACACTAATCAACATAAAATTTGGGTAGCAAAATTTTTTAAAATGCTATAACTTGACATTGGATTGACGGTTCTTGATGATTTTTGCGGATTTGGAATCTTTATTTCACGTAGACTTTCTCTGGTCTAAGCATTTTATTTGAGGGTTAAAATTTACACATTATACCGGGTCGATAATATACAAAAACGTAGCGACAAGAACACGTTTATTATTTACCTCCAAATATCGCTGATTTGGCCTTCTCCAAACTAACATTCGGCCATCGATCGGAGTGAAACAAATTAAATCTTGTTTCGTCAGTAAATAAACAATGGCTCCACTCTGCATTATCCCTATTCGCATGCCGATTTGCCCATGCCCGCCCATTCGCTCTATGGTGTTGTAATAACCGCACACATTTTGCTCTGCGACGGGCTCTATAATTTAAAATGTTTGCCATTATTTAAGTTTTTTGTAAAAATAAATTCTCACCTCAAGTTGTTTTTATTTAATGTTCTTCTCACTGTTCCGAAACTCTCACTCCAGTTTGTTGTCTTAAAGAGTCATTTAGTTTTCTAGAGTTCTTTGTTCTATTCTGCATAGTTTCTCTCATTAAAATTCTTTCGGTTCTTTGGTTTATTTATTTTTTTTTGTATGTCCACCCCCATGCCCATAATTATGATCACCAGTAGTTTCGACGCGGCGCTTCACATTATAAATTGTCTTTTGGCTGACATTGTAAATGTGCGCAATTTGCTCTTTTGACATTCCTTCGTTAAGAAGTCGAATGCAATTTTCCCTTTCTGCCGTGGTTAAACGCCTCATATTAATTAAAATTTACAAAATTATAACATTGAAATGTGTCAGATTATTTCTAGAATAATGTTAACAGTTTTTAATTCCATAGCAACAAATTTGTTTTTCCAATGCCTACTTTGAAATTGACGCGTCGCGTAGAAATTACACCCGATCATAATTATGGGCATGGGGGTGGACAAAGAACTCTGTAAAACTGAATGATTCTTTGAGACAACAAATTGGGGTGTGAGTTTCGGACAGAACAGTGGAATGAAAGTTAAATAAAAACAACTTGAGGTGAGAATTTATTTTTACAAAAACTTAAATAATGCCAAACCTTAGAGCGCGTCGTACCATATGTTTTTGTTTATTATCGACCCGGTATAATGTGTAAATTTCAACCCTCAAATAAAATGCTTAGACCAGAGAAAATCTACGTGAAATAAAGATTCCAAATCCGTAAAAAATCATCAAGAACCGTCAATCCAATGTGAAGTTATAGCATATTAAAAAATTTTGCTACTCAAATTAGTACTACTAGTAGTAGTAGTATTAGAGTAGTGTGTACAAAGCCTAAGGGCCTTAATCCAAAAACTGACAAAAACGTCTAGAGATATTGATGTTACCTTAGTAACGAACCATATTGCAATGACCAAAAAACATTTTTTTGCGGAAATTTCACTCATACAAACTTTTTGATTTTTTGCATGACTTCATTGATCACCCCGTATATAATAAACCTATGGTCCTACGATAAATATACGTCATGCAGCTTAATCCGAAAAAAAACTAGCTTTTAAAATTTGCAAGCCGCGTTCAAAAATTTGCATTCCTGTTAAAAATATTGAACTTTAAATTTTGACTAAAACTCTCTATGTGTAAGTTCGAGTGGCCAGCAGTTTATATAACGTGTTTTTTTTAAGATTTAACAAGAATTCAGTTTGCCACAGCTAAGTATGATAAATTTTTGGTGATTTCTCCGGTAATTTATCTTTCTTCTTCTTCCATTTATTGAGCTATCTCGTCCTTAGTTTCCCCGGTCTTCATACTTCATGTTCAATGGTATCTTTATTTTCATCAGTGTCGCTGTCGGGAATGTTATTTCGCTGTAAAGGTTTTCATTTGAAATGATTTTCCTTATCTTTCTTCTATTAATCTTTTTTTAGTCTTTTTTTTCTTTTCTCCATTTTTATTTATTCTCATTGTTTTCTCTGTCCTTTAAACGTAATAAAACATCTTGTTTAGTAATTACTTCTGCTCCTAACGCTATTCTCTTCTTTTGCTCAGTCTGATCGTTTTTGTTTGACTCCTTTAAGGTGGCCACTATTTGCACAAAGTGCGACCCATAGTCGACGCACTTACCCCTTCCTACTTTTTTGGGGGGTAAGTGCGTCCATCTTGTTAAATAAGAATCGGTAGTTAAAATGACGTTACTAATTAATCTAATATCTAATGTTATTCAATTAGATCTGTCCTAACAGAATTATTTTATGAGTAAAAATTTCAAAATTAAAGTAAAGTTAAAGTAAAAAAGTAAGTTTTCATAATTTGACTTACCTAGTCGCTCGCGAACTTCAAATTTTAACAGGCGCGATAAAGTGTCGCACACGGTTGCCAGATCAAAACTGTTATAAAATAAGTGCCTCACAACCATATTCTCACGGTGTTACTTCTTCTATACAGGGTGAGTCAGAAAGAATGTGACAAGACTAAACTGAAGATACTGAACACAAAAAATATTATGATTGAATGAACATGCCTTAGACCAATGTCTCTGGTTTAAGAGATACATCGTGTTCAAAGTTTAAATTTTATTCTGAAATTTCTCGATAATTGAGAAAGTTTTGATAGTATAAATCTGAAATGGTGGCTTTTGGTTTTTGGTGTGAAAATTACGAATTTTAAGCTAATTTTGACGTTGCTCCTAGAGGGCGCTAGTTTGACGGTATTATTTAGGTAAATTAAAACATTTTTTTTTATTCTTTGAAGTATGGCAAGCTGTGAGTTCATTTCTAACAGGAAGAAGAAATATTTTTTTTATTTGCTAAGGCATGCGTAAAACAAGTCGATAACCTAAAAGAACGCTCAATTCTACAGAGAAAAGGTACTCTTGTTTAGGTCGTCTAAATCTATCGGTTTTGTATTTGCATTTTATTTGCATTTAAAAGGTTCAATGTATTTTGTTTAATTTTTTTCAGGCGCTGATATTGCTATATTTTTTCTAAATAGGCTTGTGTCAACATTTGTCAAATTTACATATCATTAAATTATTACGCTATTTTGCGTACGAACTTGATTATTATTTGTGCAAGAAAACTAGCTAGTAATCACAAAATGCGTGTGAACATTTGGTGTGGTGTAATTTCTAATTTTGTCATTGGGCCTTTTGAATTGCCACCCAATCTAACTGGACCTCAATACTTACGATTACGATTACGTATGCGGTAGGTACATGCCGTGTACACTTAAGCGATGCTTATTGTGCCCCCATAGTCTAGTCATTCCATTAGTCCTGTTTCCTTAAGAAATTTAAGGACAGTTTCTAATGGAGCGTCTGTCACTTCTTTTGGTTCTATTGTTATAGCCCCAAAGTTCGAATACCTGATAGCTACCAGAGCTGGGCATTCGCATAGTATGTGGAGGGGGGTTTCTTCCTCCTCTCCGCACCTTCTGCAATCGGGATCATTTTTCACCCCGATTGTCGTGAGATGTCGCATGAGTGGGCAGTGTCCCGTAAACAGTCCTACTATCCATCTCAGCTGGTTTCTACCCAGTTTTATGAAGACTTTTGACTTGTCCCAGGATGGTTCTCCAATGAACATCCGCGAGTGTCTCAACCCTGGGACGTTCGCCCAGTGCGATATATGTTTTCTCTTAATAGGTCCTTCATGACCCTCCTGGCTGTCCGGTAAGCCAGACCGCAGGTGGGTTCCGGCCCTATCAGTGGAACTTCCGCCCCTTTCTTTGCAAGAAAGTCCGCTCTTTCGGTCCCTTCATGGCCTTGGTGCCCTCTCATCCACTTGAGAGTGATACTGTTGTGTTCCGCTAGTTGTGTTAGCGAATCCATACAGTCTTTAACTACATGGAAATGTATTTCTACAGCTCCCAGGGCTTTGAGTGCTGCTTGGCTGTCAGAGATGATCTGGATCCTCTTATTTGTATAAGACCTCCTAGTCATTTCCTGCGCGCAAGCGGATATTGCTGTTATTTCTGCCTGAAATACGGTTGCATAGTTCCCCAGGTTTATGCTGATTTCGCACCCTGGGTCTCTATTTGTTGCCCCCGCTCCAGTACTTTGTTCCGTTTTGGACCCATCTGTATACCAGATGGTTCAATTCTGCTGGACTGTTGTGTGACTTCTGTCTTCCTCTCCCTCCTTCGGTACGATCACCCGATAAGGTTTGTGGAAGACTATGTCAGACTATGACCTCAATACTTAAATTTTCTTCAAAATAATTTCAACGAATTCCTAGAAGATGTACCACTCAAATTAAGAGAACACATGTGGTTTATGCACGACGGAGCGCCACTACATTTTGCCTTGCCAGTACGCCAATACTCACATGAACTTTTACTTACATTATTACTTTAATTTTGATTATTGATGTTATGTAAAACAAATATTTTTAACTCTAATAACTAAGTAAACTAAAATATGTTTTCTTATTAAATAAATAAATAATACTTTTTCTTCTTAACAAATAAATAAGCTTTAAACCATGCATAAATACTACATGCAACAATTTCTAAAAAACAGATAGATCGCATGCACTAATTTCAAATATTAATTGTAGCCTATTGTAACTTTTGTTGCCTGATGATGGTCATTTAGTGACCGAAATCGGTAGCAAGTCATAAATAAAGGATTTGTGAGAAAAAGGCCCCCTATTTCATTTCTTTCCAATTGAAAAATGAACTCTCATTTTGCCGTACTACAAAAAATAAAAACCAATAGATTTAGACGACCTAAACAAGAGTACTTTTTTTAGTAGTTTTAGAGTTTTCTTATAGAATTGAGCGTTCTTTTAGATTCTCGACTTGCCTTATGCATGGCTCAACAAATAATAAAAATATGTTTTAATTTACCAAAACAATACGGTGAAACTAGTCTTACCAAAATAAAGTAATTCTCACACCAATAAACATAAAAGTACCAATTTTCAGATTTATACTATCAAAACTTTCTCAGTTATTGAGAAGTTTCAGAATAAAATTGAAACTTTGAATGATCTCTTAAACCAGCGACATTGGTATAAGGCATGTTGAGCTCAATCAAAATAATTTAATGATATGTATATTTGACAAATGTTGACACAAGCCTACTTAGAAAAAATATAGCAATATCAGCGCCTGAAAAAAATTCAACAAAATACATTGAACCTTTTAAATGCAAATAAAAACCGATTAAAAACCGATAGATTTAGAGGACCTAAACAAGAGTACCTTTTCTCTGTAGAATTGACCGTTCTTTTTCAGAATAAAATTTAAACTTTGAACACGCTGTATCTCTTAAACTAGCGACATTGGTATAAGGCATGTTGAGCTCAATCATAATATTTTGGTGTCTAGTATCAGTCATTTTATTATTTAAATTGTCAGTTTAGTCTTGTCCCATTCTTTCTGACTCACCCTGTATATCAGTCTTTGTAAATAAATACAAATATTCGCATTTACCCCACTTGCCCAATGCACTTAGGTACCCCAACTGCCCTAATTATTAATTGGTTACTTAATTACTTTTTAGGCAGCACTGTACATTTCACTGCATATCCTATAAATTGGTAGTTTTGCAATCAAAGCCATTTTTGATGAGTTTTATACAGCTCAATATTATTCAGTACATCGAAAAAGGGAGGTGAATACAAATTTGACAAATGAGTGGGGAAGAGCCGGGCTTGCACCGCGAGTGGGTGCTCACAATGTGTGACGGAAATCTTGTTACACACAAATGCGCTATTTTAGGGGTACCGCATGGAAGATTTATGACTCAGAGGCGAATGCACGCGTTAGACTGTAAAAGGAGGTAAAGCGATACTAGCGATAATGTAAGTACTCCATTATAGATGCCAACACGATCAAGATGGAGTTCGATATTAGCGTTTCCTTTTTCCATTTACTTAAAGCGCAGTGACCGATGCTCTACCTTTGACAGTGTCATCAATTAAAGATCAATTTACAAGGAGGCATGTTGTGGGGCGTGAAGCTTTCAACTGATCATCGGCAGTTAAAAATTATACAAAAGGCAACTTCCTTTTCGGGTTGAAATTTATTCAAATCAAATTAAAATAAACTACGCACAACAATTAAGGGAGCAAAAAAATCTAAATCTTTCCTCGATTTTTGATGGTCTGTAATTTGGTCGTAATCTCGAATTTAAAAAAAGCATTTTTAAACTCCAAGACTCTAGTTTTCGGATCTGTAGGCCAAAATTTTTTAGAAGCCACGCAATCTGAAGAAATGGTGCAAAAAAAAAACAAATTTTTAACCATATTTTCTCGCTCCACGGGCTCGGAATATTTTTTTTTTCGGTTAAACGACCATATGGACCAGATAGCCTGTTTATTCAGCTCCAATTTCATTTTTTTAATTGTCTGCTACTTCCATTTGTCGCGGAGATATCCGAAATTGAACGAAAAGAGACCTTCTTCACCTTCTTCAACCATCGATATATGGATTATGTTTATTTAAAAGGAACCAAGCGACAAATTAGCAAAAATGAGTTAAAGGCACCAAACGACAGACGGGGGTCTAATTTATGTTGTGTAAAAAGTTCCAAGTGCTAGCGCTGCCCCAACGCCATCTTTCAGCCAACGAACCAAATTATATGTTAAGAGGCGTAAATTTTTAAATTTCAATAAAAGGAACCAGGCGCTGATTCTGTTTACATGAATAAGAAAAATGTCGTTTGGTTCCTTTTACATTTTTAATGGAAAATGCAAAAATTGCCAGAACTTCGACCAAAACGACATGAAAGATGCCAGTACCAATCATTTATTGGAAACGCTGTGTTATGACATGGAAAAGGTTTTAGGGTGGCCTAAAATTCCAACCAACGTGGTCTACTATAAACGCCAGTTAAGTATTTACAATGAGGGTATTTATGCAGGATAGTCGAATAAACCTATTTTTGAAGGAGGTGTTGCCGGCAGAGGTGCTCAAGAAGTTGGCTCTTGCCTAAAAAAATATTATTAATCAGCATCTTAAAAAAGATGTTCAAGAGTTAATTCTCTGGTCTGATATCTGCGGTGGTCAGAATAGGAATATCAAAATTGTGCTTCTTTTAAAAAGATTTTAAGTCAGCATTCTACTTTGAAAACTATCTATTTGAAATATTTAGAATCTGGGCACAGCTTCCTGCCGAATGATACGGACTTTGCTCAAATTGAACGGGCACTCAAATTTCAAGTTCGTATTTACACATTAGATGAATTTAAGTCTATAATCGAGAATAGCAAAAAA
Source organism: Aromia moschata (assembly GCA_029963805.1). Taxonomy (NCBI): domain Eukaryota; kingdom Metazoa; phylum Arthropoda; class Insecta; order Coleoptera; family Cerambycidae; genus Aromia; species Aromia moschata. Next base: position 1,219,314 of record JAPWTK010000047.1, on the reverse strand, counting down.
TACAATCCTTTTGAAGTTATTTATATGAACTCTGAAGATTTTTTTCAACTCAAGATTTAGAGAAACAGATCTCCAATAGAAAAATAAGTGTTGAAAAGAATAAAGTATCTTGGTTGAAAACAAAAGTTATAAAACTAGAAAAGGACAAAGCGTATTCAGTTTTTTTAAAAGAGGCCCACACACCAGAGGGGCAATATCAAGAAATTGATATTGCAAGGCCGTTCTATAAAATTGGCATTTGAAGATGACATTGACGGGTTTGGATATAATTTAGAATTTGAAGTGGAGGATGATGAATGAAAATTATAATATTATGACGGAGAGGGTGGGGGGGGGGGGGGGGGGGGGCGGGGGGGGGGGGGGGGGGGGGGGGGGGGGGGCGGGGGGGGGGGGGGGGGGGGGGGGGGGGGGGGGGGGGGGGGGGGGGGGGGGGGGGGGGGGGGGGGGGGGGGGGGGGGGGGGGGGGGGGGGGGGGGGGGGGGGGGGGGGGGGGGGGGAGGGGGGGGGGGGGGGGGGGGGGGGGGGGGGGGGGGGGGGGGGGGGGGGGGGGGGGGGGGGGGGGGGGGGGGGGGGGGGGGGGGGGGGGGGGGGGGGGGGGGGGGGGGGGGGGGGGGGGGGGGGGGGGGGGGGGGGGGGGGGGGGGGGGGGGGGGGGGGGGGGGGGGGGGGGGGGGGGGGGGGGGGGGGGGGGGGGGGGGGGGGGGGGGGGGGGGGGGGGGGGGGGGGGGGGGGGGGGGGGGGGGGGGGGGGGGGGGGGGGGGGGGGGGGGGGGGGGGGGGGGGGGGGGGGGGGGGGGGGGGGGGGGGGGGGGGGGGGGGGGGGGGGGGGGGGGGGGGGGGGGGGGGGGGGGGGGGGGGGGGGGGGGGGGGGGGGGGGGGGGGGGGGGGGGGGGGGGGGGGGGGGGGGGGGGGGGGGGGGGGGGGGGGGGGGGGGGGGGGGGGGGGGGGGGGGGGGGGGGGGGGGGGGGGGGGGGGGGGGGGGGGGGGGGGGGGGGGGGGGGGGGGGGGGGGGGGGGGGGGGGGGGGGGGGGGGGGGGGGGGGGGGGGGGGGGGGGGGGGGGGGGGGGGGGGGGGGGGGGGGGGGGGGGGGGGGGGGGGGGGGGGGGGGGGGGGGGGGGGGGGGGGGGGGGGGGGGGGGGGGGGGGGGGGGGGGGGGGGGGGGGGGGGGGGGGGGGGGGGGGGGGGGGGGGGGGGGGGGGGGGGGGGGGGGGGGGGGGGGGGGGGGGGGGGGGGGGGGGGGGGGGGGGGGGGGGGGGGGGGGGGGGGGGGGGGGGGGGGGGGGGGGGGGGGGGGGGGGGGGGGGGGGGGGGGGGGGGGGGGGGGGGGGGGGGGGGGGGGGGGGGGGGGGGGGGGGGGGGGGGGGGGGGGGGGGGGGGGGGGGGGGGGGGGGGGGGGGGGGGGGGGGGGGGGGGGGGGGGGGGGGGGGGGGGGGGGGGGGGGGGGGGGGGGGGGGGGGGGGGGGGGGGGGGGGGGGGGGGGGGGGGGGGGGGGGGGGGGGGGGGGGGGGGGGGGGGGGGGGGGGGGGGGGGGGGGGGGGGGGGGGGGGGGGGGGGGGGGGGGGGGGGGGGGGGGGGGGGGGGGGGGGGGGGGGGGGGGGGGGGGGGGGGGGGGGGGGGGGGGGGGGGGGGGGGGGGGGGGGGGGGGGGGGGGGGGGGGGGGGGGGGGGGGGGGGGGGGGGGGGGGGGGGGGGGGGGGGGGGGGGGGGGGGGGGGGGGGGGGGGGGGGGGGGGGGGGGGGGGGGGGGGGGGGGGGGGGGGGGGGGGGGGGGGGGGGGGGGGGGGGGGGGGGGGGGGGGGGGGGGGGGGGGGGGGGGGGG